>JAMPIV010018538.1:127500-275000 GCA_024509875.1 Oreohelix idahoensis
ACTTAACCATTTCTGGTGTTATACCATCATGCCCTGCTGCTTTGCCCATCTTGATTTTCTCCAGTGCTGCCTTCAGTTCTTCCATCTTTATATCATCTTCATCACCATTGGTTTCCTCTTCTGTGATAGTGGTTATTATTTCTGATGCTTCAACCATGCTCACCACCCAGGAGTTCTGAGAAATATTCTTTCCATCTTTCCATTACTTCCTTCGGGGCAGTAAGCAATTTGCCTTGCTTGTCCTTTATAAATTTGAGAGGGCATTGTTCTTCCTTCCTCATGTTCTTTAGGGTCTTATAGAACAATTTCTGGTTTTCTTGTGCATCATTTTCTAGCTTTTCTCCAAATTCTTCACAGGACTTCTGTTTTGCTGCTAGCACTTTGTTCTTTGCTTCTGTTCTGAGTGTCACATATTCTCTATATTTTTTCCATTTGTCCTGTTGTGTTTTTAGCTCCTAAGTATTGTTTTCATGTCATTTTCTTCTCTCTTATTTTCTCTTTGACTTCCTCTGACCACCAAGGTGTCCTCTTTCTCTTGCTCCCAAGTCGGACTTCACCGCATGCTTCTGCCTCAGCTGTCTTTATGATATCCTTGAATTTAATCCAGAGGGTTTCCAAGTCATCAGATCGTTCTTCTGTGTTGCTCACCGCTGCAGCAATAAGCCCCTGATATCTGGTCTTAATTTCTGGCTCTCTCAGCTTGTAGGTCCTAATGCTCATTTCTTCCGCTCGTTTACTTGGTTTCTTGCGTGATGTTGGGCAGTTGCAAGGCTGAGCAACTCTTTCAGTTGTTCTTTTGATTGTTTGCAGGTAGTGATCACTTCCAATCTCTGGCCCCCTCCAGACAATAGCATCCCGGACATATTTGAATGAGCTTCTCCGAGCAATGGCATAGTCGACCACTGACTTCTCATTCTTTGTTAGTTCACATCTAGTGTGTGCATGTATGCGCTTATGGGGGAAATTTGTGTTTGCAATGATCAGATTCTGCTCACTGCAGAATCTTAGGAGTCGCTTTCCATTGTCATTGAGAGTATCTTCTCCATATCTTCCGATAACTCTACCCCATCTAGCATGGTCATTTCCAACTCTGGCATTAAAATCTCCGAGCATGATAACTTCATCTATGCAGTCATCGACTGTCCTTTGAAGCAGCTCGAAGAATTCCTCCTTGACCCCTGCTCTCTCATCCTCATTTGACCCATACACTATGACCAGGTTGACTATGGTTTCTCCTTCTTTTAGTTTTACGACCATAATGCGCTCCGAGACAAAGTTCCATCCCTTGATACTATCTTTTTGATTTTTGGCCACAATGCAACACACGCCCCTTTTAGCTCTTTCAGATATGGGTACACTACTGTAGAGCAGCATGTTGCATCGATATCCATGACTCTTTGTCCTTTTTTCTTTGTTTCCGTTATAGCCAGGATTTCTAGTTTTGCTTTCCTCATCTCTTCCACCAGCACCTCTTCCTTCCCATTTATACGGTTGGCTTGAAATTGTAATCTTGGACGTTACGGCGAACAATAGTAGGTTCGAGTAAGAAACTTTAACATTGGGCATGTGCAATGGCAAAGTTCGTTATCCAACTGGACCCGCTGGCAATAACTAGGTTCACGAGGTGGTGTGTTTAAAATAACACGCTGAACAGGGGTGACGATCGAAAATACTGATTAAATGGCAGCTGTAGATTTGCAAAGTACGAAGTTATAATTGCTGTCGTGAATTTGAAAACCATGTCCTAATGAAAATATCGACCCAAAACCATACTGGCCCACCAATTATATGGTGTTACGGTGGAATAAATATGGAGGATCATGCAGGATACGCGAATGATAGCAGGTGTTCTTTCAGGACATTATAGTAGGTATACATAATAAAAGCCGGCAGGTGAACAGGTCAACGGGAAGCATGGTTGACATTTAATAAATAAAGTCACTTCACAATAACATCCATCAAAACAACAAAAGTACATGGCAATGGATAAGCGTAGTAGATTATCCCTAGTCCGTCAATAAGTTTCAAACGTTAGGCATCTTTAAGTGGCAATAATATAATAATAATACACTCATCTCATCTCCACTCCATCCTGGCCGTTGTATTAAAGGTTCGGACAATCCACGAAAACCAAAGTAATGCGGCAGAAGCAATCAGGGCAAACAAAATATTAGTTGCCTCATATCTCAAAGTTACTTGTAGTAAATTAGTATGAACTTTTAGATAAGTTCGGGAACAATCTTGCACATAATGTGGCGGCCTCCGAAAATCAATAATGCCACAATGTGTGTATATATATATATATATATATATATATATATATATATATATATATATATATATATATATATATATATATATATATATATATATATATATATATATATATATATATATATATATATATATATATATATATATATATATATATATATATATATTCGGATCCAACACGAAAATAAGAATCTTCAACTTTAATGTGAAATCAGTCCTATTGTATGGCTCTGAGACATGAAGAACAACAAAGACAACAACCAAAAAGCTACAGACTTTCATAAATGGGTGCTTGCGTAGAATAGAGGGATTAAAATGGTATGACAAGGTTACCAACGTGGAACTGATGACAAGAACTAGACAAGTGCCAGTGGAACAAGAGATGAAAGGAAGACGATGGCGATGGATAGGACACACACTGAGGAAACCAGTTGATAGCATTACAAGGCAGTCCTTGTTCTGGAACCCCCAGGGCAAGAGAGGCAGAGGTAGACCAAGAAGCACATGGAGAAGAGAGCTGGAAACAGAGGTGAAGATGATGAGGAGAACGTGGAAGGAACTTGAGATGATGGCACGTGACAGGAGGACTTGGCATGTGTTTGTTGAAGGCCTATGCTCCTTTGGGAGTGGAGGGTTATGAATGAATGAATGAATGAATATATATATATATATATATATATATATATATATATATATATATATATATATATATATATATATGTATATATATATATATATATATATATATATATATATCACTCTTCATTATCTCGGAGCTCGAAAAATTACATCTACCTCGGACGCAAACACAAAGACGAAAGGCCTGCATAATTAACACACTGAACGCACGACATGTTGTCGCATAGAGATTTATGATCAATAAATTTTCTATATTCTTTTCTTTTCTACACGTGTCCTCTACTTTATTATCGCTTTTTAATCCTTTTTCTGTTTTTATCGCATTCGTTTGTTTGCGACAAAATATTACTTTCCTATTCAAACTTTCGCCTGTTTTTATACTCATTTAGAAACGCATTTTATTGAATAATATGTCAGTCCCTGCACGAGACAAATAACTGTTAATATACGTTCTGGTCAGACATAGGAGCAGACATTTGTCTACATTTTGATCTGACACGAGTTTTTGTTCGGCTAAGTTTCTCGGCGTAAGGCGTGGAAACTGTCATCTGCATCACTTAGAAATAAGACATGTCTGCGTGAGGTGTTAAGACGCGTATTGACAGGTTACGGCAGGCGTCTGAGTTGATGTGAAGTGTTAGACGAGAAGGGAAAACTATTTCGGATTTTTGAAATAACGTGGGATCCTTTGTCTGTTTCATATATCTACCCAATAGCTGAAACTTGACTTCATTCAGTCCTCCTAAATCTGCAGTAGACAGATCACTCGTGCTAGAAAATATCTTGTATATTGCAAAGTTCTGAGTTTCTTGGCAACATTTTGCCGAGTTCTAGACTACCATTATATTGGAGGATTCTAGTTTATGGTATTAATCTGTATTTCTGTGTGGAGGTAAATATTATTATATATCTAGTAGTATTGAGTGATTCAGTGATAACCGCTTATTTCATTTTACTAGTTAGATTTATGTGCAGAAGAAATTAATTTATAAGTCTGTTATATTCGCTAGTCGACATGTTACAGTGGAAAGCAGAATAAATTATAATTTCTAGCTTAAACTCATTCGGCTATTAATAGATTTTATTAAACGGCTAATAATCAGTCGAGAATATTTTAAACTAACTTATAACGGCACTGATTCATCATTGAGTATTGACGAAATACTTATGTATTCCTAATTCATGATGATTGATTTTATGAATATAACTTATTTCACGGGAATTTTAAACGATAAAACAAGCTCTACGCTTGCAGCTTATAATGTAAGTTATAACCGAAGGAATAGTATGTATAAGTATTTTATATGTTGTTTTCTCTTTATTCAGTGAAACTGGGGTGACCCAACTCTACCAGCGTTTAAGTACTGATGAGAAATATCGATGAAGAACTAAACATTCTTTTAATTAAAGACGTGTGGGTGTACAAAGTAAAACCTGTCTGGCATTGTGTTTGCATCCAGAACAACAGAGTACCCATTTTCACAAACTTTAAGACAAATTGAATAACTTCGCCTACCGAGCCAGATTAAATTCTTCCTGATAAAACATCAAGAACCTGCAGCCTCTGTGGCGAAAAATATTACCAGCATTAACTTTCCGACGATGTTTTACAAATGGTGGTGTGAACAATAATTATTTTTTCGAGAGAAGTTACCAACGGGTCATTTTCCTAAATACGGGAAACCTCGGGATTCTGTCATTGTGGGCCCGCTGAAACTATTTCTTACCTGAACTGAGTAAAGTGACAATAACTAAATCTGAACAACATATCGCATTAAGAAGACGCTCCCCGGACCCATTGGATGAAACCAAGATCTGCAGAGCTGGGTATCCGCTTCATCAAACGAAAGGCAAATTTACGTTGGGTGTGTCATAAAGTGCGCCAGAGAAGAAAGTGAGACAGGAATCCCTGCTGAAAGAACAGAGTGAGAGTAGACTGAGTGATGTTTTTTTTATTGTGCACCCACTTTGTAATTTCTTTATGCAAGTTTTTTTGTTGCTAACAATATTTTCCTTGGGATAGATTAGAGTATGAAAGTCTGTTCATACCTTTAAAGGTAAATGCATGCTTTTATACTACTTATAATGTTGCATCGCCATTAAACTAATACCTTAAGTATGTTGGAGAATGTCTGGATAACTAGCAATAAAAGATGTGTAAGAGGAAGGGAAAAATGTAAGACGGGCCTATATGCACGATTCTCATCTATTAGTCAATACCCTTTACCTCCCTAAGGAGCATAGGTCATAAAGCTGTATCTCGTATAGGGGAGGCGTCAACAATTCACTCCATGTGGTGTCGTGAAACGAAGTGTAACCCACTACTTTGTTAATCACTATGTCGAGATACAGATTTGCTTCAACCAATCAACTTGCACCGTTCACCAGTCTCTGAGACAGAATAAATTATACTGTTCACGCAGTTCATGCAAGATGGCGGCTAAAAACTGAATAAAATTAGGCTGTATGAGACCAGGTACAAAACCGGAGGAAACCAATCATTTTGCTCCGCCAGGAACCAACCGAAAGCTTTCCTCAAGTATTTACTTGCCTATATAATCGGGCGGATTTTATGCTAAACACGCAACACCAAAAACGAAGCCAGACCAACCGACTGAAGAGGAAGAACCTGTCACTGTGATTTGTTGCTTACCTGAGGGCATCGACCTGCAACCTACTTCACTAAGTCGCGTCAAAACCTGGCCAGTTTAAAATCTTAGGAGGGTTTATTTGTGTCCTAAAAACCTGAGGTCGTATGTTCGAGTCAATCCCGCTGCCTGGAACTCCACAGGAGCATAGAGGTTGACCAGACTCTACATCTTTGGTCCCCCTCAGTCTTGGGTGGGCTAAAGGAACGATACTCTGCCGGTGTGGTGTGAACCAAACAAAGAAGAACAGACTTAAGAGAGATGAGTACACATTAGTACCATTTCTGTCGGCATTGTGAGCATAGAAACTGTCAGTGATGAGAAAGTGAAATTAGCATAGCAAGAGACAAAAATAACAGCATAGCTGATAAGTGTTATATCCTTAATTAACAGCACAGCTGATCCATGTACTATAATTAAATAACAGCACAGCTGATATAATTTTTTTTTGTTCCTATAATTGGAAAACTTGATGTAAAATATTCATATATATATATATAAAATAAATATTTGTAAATCACATGTAAACTTACAATTCCATTACATCCAATTTTGTTCAACATTCACCCTTCAGCACAAGAATAGATAGTGTATATACTAAATAAAATATAAGGAAATTGTATTTTGAACGACTTGTCAATTTTATCATTGTTAAGTAAAAATCTGTTTCCTTGGTTTTTTTTTTTATATCACAATTAGTTACACAGCGGAGGTGGCGCTTTATGTCGGTCTCCTCTCTACTATTGTTTCGAGATCAGAACATTCACAGCCGTAACTAATTTGTGATACCAGTAGTTCTCTCAGACACTGGGACTTCACCATTTTCTGCAGAAATTCTATTTCTGTAACTGTCAGTACTATACTGATCCAAGAGCCAAACAAAACCTCTCGCCACACTGGGGGCTCGTTCCTGGGATATTTCTGTATATCTTGAGCCATACTTAGTCTATTCATCTATCTACACTCTATCTTGTGCCACCCACAGATAACATAAGAAACAAATTTTTGGAAAAAATTCTATAATAGGATTTTTTTTATTGTTTTCTTAGGAGGAGTACCATTTAGTACTCAGTAAATAGTTGATGCTCACAAAGTTGCACGGAAATTATTTGTTCATTTAAATTAATTAAGTTTAATTACAATAATTTGGTTATAGTAGATATACATACCCTATCTAAGTAACGCCATGGCTGACCTAGTGAAGTTCAATCTGCAATCATGCAGATGGGTAAGGAATTAAATATTACAGGTGATGCTCTCACTCAGTATGTCACAACAGAAGTGGACAAACATATGGATAGGGAAGAAAGAAAGTTGCAATTAGAGACTGAAGCAAGGAAATTAGAGGCTGATAGAGAAGCAAAGAAATTAGAGGCTGAAGAAAATCGGTTGCAAGCAGAAGCCAAAAGACTGGAAGCTGAAAGAGAAGTCAAAAGACTGGAAGCTGAAAGAGGAGTCAAAAGACTGGAAGCTGAGAGAGAAGACAAAAGACTGGAAGCTGAGAGAGAAGACAAAAGACTGGAAGCTCAGAGAGAAGACAAAAGACTGGAAGCTGAAAGAGAAACTAAAAGGTTAGAAGCTGAGGAAAGGAAATTACAAGCAGAGAGAGACCATCAGTTGAGATTAAAAGAGCTTGAAATTCAGGCAAATACTGGCAATAATGGTGGTAGCTCACCTCACTCTGAGAGTAGCTCCAGTCAGAGCACCTCAAGTGGGGCCATGAATTTTCATCTGGACCCATTTGTTGAGAAGAAGATGCCATCGAGTCGTACCTGGATAGATACGAAAGATTAGCCACTACCTATGGCTTAGTGAAAGAAAAATGGAGTCTTAAACTATCTCAGGGATTGAGAGGTGTGGCCTACGATGTGTATTTGAAGCTCTCAAGAGATGACCAGGAAGATTATGAAATCCTGAAGCAGGCACTGCTTGTGAGATATGAAAAGAACTCAGAATCATATAGAAAGAAATTCCGAACAGCTAAACTTCTTCCAGGAGAAAACTATCACCAATTCTCTGCTAGACTGGAAACCTATTTGGAAAAATGGAGTAGTTTAGGAAAGTGTCAGGATCTGAAAGAAATGATAATGATGGAGCAAGTGAAAGAGTCCATGTCTCAAGAAATGAGGAAGTTTATCATGGAACAAGGAGCAGAGAGATTGGAAGATATTGTAACTGTTGCTGAGGGATATCAAGCAGCTCAGGCAGAATTATTAGGAAATAAGAAGAAGCAGGGTGAAAACTTCAAATCATCACAAAACTATACCAAATATGAACAAAAGGACCATACCACAAGGAACAAACAAAGATTTGACCAAAAGGAGAAAAACCCTCTAAGATCGGATAAGACACCTTACCGGAAGGAAGGAAAGTGGTGTAAAACTTGTCTAATGAGTAACCACAATACTGCGGACTGCAGAAGGAAGAATCCTCCTCATCATGCTGCATGTCTTACAACAGGGAATCAGGGAAGGAAGGAAATGGCAGTAAGTCAGAAAGACTTCCATCATCCCCCTGTCTGTGAGGAAGTGACCGTGAATGGCACTCAAGTACTGTGTTTATATGACACAGGATTGGACTTTGATTCAGTTGTGTGCTCTTCTCTAGTGAGTCCTGACCAGATAACCACAGAAACAGTGGAAATCAGAGGACCGATCAAGGGAGCAAGAACCATGACACTACCCATAGCTCGAATCAACATAAGTTCTCGCTATGTGGAAGGAGAAATCAAAGCAGCAGTGATGGACGACCCTATTTACCCTTTGATTTTGGGGTGTAGGTATGTTTTCCTTGGAGAACCTATAAAACCTGTAGTTATGGCAACAGTCCAAACCAGGGAAAGCTCCAGGAAAATGGAGGAGAATCCTATCAATACTCATCCAGAAGAGATGAAAAAGGCTCAAGCAGCAGAGAGCACGTTGAAGCCTTGTTTTCGCAAATTGCCTAAAGCACATAACCCTCCAGAGAAAGGAGACTTGTATATGAAGAATGGCCTACTATACAGAAAAGCTGGAACAGGACCTAAAGGGCATGGACAGCTTGTAGTGCCAAAATCTTACAGGGAGAAGGTTATGACGCTAGGACATGCTATACCCTTCAGTGGACATATGGGAATAGGGGCCACTGGATAAAGGATAGCCTGTCACTACTTCTGGGCAGGAATTACAGAGGACATAAAAAGATATGTAAGATCCTGTCCAGAATGCCAAAGAGTAGCTCCTAAGCATAGGACTGCACCAGCAACACTGGGAGAAATGCCTATTATGGGAACCCCTTTTGAACGTGTTGCAGTAGATATTGTTGGACCCCTCACTAGGACCAAGAAGAGAAATGCTTACATCTTAACCCTGATTGATACTTGCTCTATGTGGGGAGAAGCAGTGGCCATGTCAGCTATAGATTCAAAGCACGTGGCAGAGGCCCTGTTGACAATATTTACCCGATTAGGTTTCCCGCATCAGATATTGACTGACAATGGGTCTCAGTTTAAGGGAAAGCTAACACAAGAAGTATTCAGGATATTTCAAGCCAGGCACTATCATTGTAGTCCCTACCATGCCCAAGGGAACGGTCAAGTAGAGCGGTTCAATGGTACGCTAATTTCAATCCTTAGAAAGCTGGCGAGTGAAAAACCTGATACTTGGGATACATACTTACCCGCTGCCCTATTTGCATATAGGGAAGTACCCCACAATTCAACTGGATTGGCTCCATCTACCTTGTTGTTTGGAAGACCAATAAAAGGTCCACTGGAAGCATTGCTGCGGACATGGACTGATGAAAAGGCAGAGGAAACAGTGACTTCCTCATACCAGTACGTCAACGAGTTGACATCTCGATTGAAAGCCGGTTGGAAACTGGCCAATGATAACTTAAGACAGGCCAGGAGGAAGCATGCTGCGTACTACAACAAAAAAGCAAAAGATAGGGAACTGGAGGTGGGTGAAAAGGTGTTATTACTGTTGCCAAGCAGCAATAATAAATTGCAGATTGGATGGCAGGGACCCTATGTCATACTGGAGAAACTTTCCAGGACCAATTATAAGATTGACAAGAAAGGGAAGGAGAAGGTATATCATGTCAATCTTCTTAAAAAATACTATGACAAGGAATCATCAGAAGTTGCACATATTATGACCCTAGCCATTGCAACAGAAATGCAAGGTGAACCACTTCACTCTTTGGAGTATCCACTCACAACTACAGAGGATTATGTTCAAGTAAATATTAGTGAACATTTAACTCCAGATCAGCAGAAGAGGGTTCAGAAAGTGTTGGAAACCCATGCTGATGTGCTCACAGATAAGCCAGGTCGTACGAATCTGTTAGAGTACGACATGAAGGTTACCGACCCTACCCCAGTATGCATGAGAACATACCCTATACCCTATGCGAAAGCCCAAGCACTAAGGGAGGAAGTTGATTATCTGTTGAAGGAGAAAATTATCTCAAAGTCTGAATCACCCTATAGCTCAAGTGTGGTGCTATTGATAAAACCGAGTGGTGAACACAGGTTATGTATTGACTACCGGAAGCTTAATGCGATCACAGAATCTCAGGTGGACCCATTACCTGACACAAACCAGCTGTTCTCTACACTGAGTAAGGCTAGGTATTTATCGAAGGTAGATCTAAGCAAGGGATACTACCAAATACCAGTGAAACCAGAAGTTAGGAGAATGCTGGCATTCAGTACATCAGACGGACACTACGAGTTTAATGTACTACCCTTTGGGCTGAAAAATGCTCCAAGTATCTTTTCAAGAATGATGAGGAAATTATTGGAACCTCTACAAAATCCCCATATCACTAACTTTATGGATGACATTCTTGTTGCAACAAACACATTTGAAGAGCATATAGTAGCGCTCTCCATGTTGTTCGACAGACTGAGAGAAACTGGATTGACTGCACGTCCAACCAAGTGCTATATCGGTTGTAAGGAGTTGGAATTCCTAGGTCACACTATTTCTACAGGTCATATGTCTCCTGACCCAAAGAATATAGAGAAGCTAAAGACACCCAGACCTCAAACGAAGAAAGATGTGAGATCATTCGTGTCTTTATGTGGGTTCTATCAGAAGTACATACCCCACTTTAACTCTCTGTGTGCACCATTAACCAACTTAACGAAGAAAGGACAGCCTGACAAAATCCAATGGAATGCTGATTGTGAAAAAGCTTACACAGAGCTAAAAGCAAAACTCACCAGCAAACCAATCCTTACACTACCCGATATCACACAGGAATTTGTATTAAGGACGGACGCTAGCAGTATAGGGATAGGTGCAACTCTCTTGCAGAAATCAAAAGCCCAGCCGGAGGAACTTTTACCAGTCGCCTACGCCAGTAGGAAGCTGAATGCAGCTGAGTTGAACTACTCGACCATAGAGAAGGAATGTTTAGCTCTAATTTGGTCCATCAACAAATTTTCACCTTATCTGTATGGGACACACTTCATTGTCCAAAGCGATCACCAACCTTTAACATTCTTGGCTGCATCTAAAATGCTAAATTCGAGATTGTTAAGGTGGAGTCTGCTTCTGGCGCCTTATTCCTTTACCGTGAATTACATTCCGGGAAGAGACAATGTAGGAGCTGATTTTTTAAGTCGACTTCCTAGTACTCTGGAAGGACAGACGCAAAAGGATTAACCACAGCAGGGGTTTACACGTCAGCTATGACAAGTCACAGCTAGGAAAGGAGGGGGCTATGTCGTGAAACGAAGTGTAACCCACTACTTTGTTAATCACTATGTCGAGATACAGATTTGCTTCAACCAATCAACTTGCACCGTTCACCAGTCTCTGAGACAGAATAAATTATACTGTTCACGCAGTTCACGCAAGATGGCGGCTAAAAACTGAATAAAATTAGGCTGTATGAGACCAGGTACAAAACGGGAGGAAACCAATCATTTTGCTCCGCCAGGAACCAACCGAAAGCTTTCCTCAAGTATTTACTTGCCTATATAATCGGGCGGATTTTATGCTAAACACGCAACACCAAAAACGAAGCCAGACCAACCGACTGAAGAGGACGAACCTGCCACTGTGATTTGTTGCTTACCTGAGGGCATCGACCTGCAACCTACTTCACTAAGTCGCGTCAAAACCTGGCCAGTTTAAAATCTTAGGAGGGTTTATTTGTGTCCTAAAAACCTGAGGTCGTATGTTCGAGTCAATCCCGCTGCCTGGAACTCCACAGGAGCATAGAGGTTGACCAGACTCTACATCTTTGGTCCCCCTCAGTCTTGGGTGGGCTAAAGGAACGATACTCTGCCGGTGTGGTGTGAACCAAACAAAGAAGAACAGACTTAAGAGAGATGAGTACACATTAGTACCATTTCTGTCGGCATTGTGAGCATAGAAACTGTCAGTGATGAGAAAGTGAAATTAGCATAGCAAGAGACAAAAATAACAGCATAGCTGATAAGTGTTATATCCTTAATTAACAGCACAGCTGATCCATGTACTATAATTAAATAACAGCACAGCTGATATAATTTTTTTTTGTTCCTATAATTGGAAAACTTGATGTAAAATATTCATATATATATATATATATATATATATATATATATATATATATATATATATATATATATATATATATATATATATATATATATATATATATATATATATATATATATAATAAATATTTGTAAATCACATGTAAACTTACAATTCCATTACATCCCATTTTGTTCAACATTCACCCTTCAGCACAAGAATAGATAGTGTATATACTAAATAAAATATAAGGAAATTGTATTTTGAACGACTTGTCAATTTTATCATTGTTAAGTAAAAATCTGTTTCCTTGGTTTTTTTTTAATATCACAGTTAGTTACACAGCGGAGGTGGCGCTTTATGTCGGTCTCCTCTCTACTATTGTTTCGAGATCAGAACATTCACAGCCGTAACTAATTTGTGATACCAGTAGTTCTCTCAGACACTGGGACTTCACCATTTTCTGCAGAAATTCTATTTCTGTAACTGTCAGTACTATACTGATCCAAGAGCCAAACAAAACCTCTCGCCACATGTGGCAGTATCTGTTTGGGACTCAAAGCTGCTCACCTGTGAGAACATTTTCCGCATGCGCTGACAACACACGAAGTCCCAAGTCATTCAGCAGCAGATTTCCAAAATGTCACGAGTTCTTATTATATGCTACCATAATCTGATTACGTTTCAACTTAAGTCCAATTTACCGTATGAATGGTTTAGATTGTGTGTGTTTGTATGGTTTTTTTTTTTGTTTTTTTAAAGTTTAAATTTTTAAATTTATTTTAATTAATTAATTTTTTTTCTCCCTCTTTTTTTATATATATTTTTTTTTACATACTTAAATTTGATTGTGACTGGATGTTACAAATGTATGTTGTTATTTTACCTTGATAATGTTGTATGCGTAAATAATGCTCAAAATACATGTGCGATTGAAAGGATATGGTATGTAAGATGACAGAGAGAAGAAGGGCAGAATGTAAGACGGGCCTGCGTGCCCAATTCTTAACCCTTTGAAAATAAAGTTCGTTTGTTCGTTCGTTCAGTATATAATATTCGAAAGTTGTATTTGACAACATATGTTGATGCTGAACCTATGCTAAACTATGATGAACGTTTGACCCAGTCTTCTGCTCCGTACTTCAGTAAGCTGATTCTATCCTGGGGTTATTGAAAGATTCTTCTATCAGTGTCAGCAAAGATTTGACAGCTTTTGCAGTGTCTGTTTCGGTGGAATTGTATGTGCTTTTAACTCTCATGCGCACACGCGACAAATGTTGGGTGATCGGACAGATATGATGACATCCATTGATGACATCTGCGTGTTTCACTACTCATTGACTGCTCATGTTCAACTTTGAGGTTTTTCAAGGTTTTTATTTTGCCTTTGCATAATCTGACTGTCTGACCTACTAAAGTTAAGACTGGTTTCGATGAGCAGGGTTTTTCGGTACACACTTGAGCGTGGATGTAATTAAGTTAGAGGACAACACTAGAGAGAGTACACCTGTTGCTTGGTTGATTGCATTCGTGTTCGAAGGGTGTTGATGGGTGTTGTCAGAATGACGACAAACAAAAGGTCAACTCGACCTACGCAGTGGTGTGTAGACATGGGGTGAGGATACAGTACATGCGAATGATGGCAAACGTTCGTTAGAGTTGACAAATAGACCAATCTCCCTCACTTATGGCTAGAAGTCATTTACGCCAACTACTGTGTACGTTTCATACAGTTTAAGTGGAACGATCACACTTGACAGCACGGGTACAGTGACATCAGACAGGTTGGCATAAATCATAATAATGTTGATCAATGAAATACACTATCACATGAGCATTCATGTTGCATAACAGTACCAATGGAATGTCAGTAGACAAGCACTCAGTACTTCCTATATATATATATATCGTCTGACTTTACTGACAGAGCACATCAGTTCATAAACAAGGTTCAAGATGGTTCCAAGACCTAACCTCGTCTAGCGAAGATTCATTTAAATAAAGTTCAGCACATATTTTTTGGATAACAATATTGAACCACTAGTAGTGGGTTCTCTTCTGTAGCAGTGATCTCTGGACTCATCAGGTGATAGTAAGGGGCATCCCTGTTCTCTCCTCGATGATTGAAAAATATAGAATTCAAAATGGCTTCTCCTCCCAGTGAGTTGTCGCTCACCCAGGATACAAACTATGAAGCGCAATCAAAGCTGATCATTCATTAAATGTCCTCATTGCTTTGTAGATTCTACCATTGATACTATTGACTTCATCACATAATATGGTGCTGCTAGGTATGAATGTCATCTTCATCTGGTTAATATTCATCTAAACGTCCAACCGTACGACTGCCCATCGAATAAAATGCCTCAGGAAAAGTTCATAAGAAATGCGTCTTTACCTTGGTATCAGAAATACACTAGAATATGATTCTGTCATTCCTTGGCAGTAAGAATAAACACTGGATGTGAATAATACATGGTATGTCTAAAGAGACTACCTCTTTACCCCACTAATATAGAGATCACTTTTTCGGGGACAGGCCGCTACAACAACTCAGCCCCCATCAGGGCGGAACCTTCTCACCTCCACTTAGCGACACATCCGCCGAACAACCTATGACCCCGAGTTCGACACCGAAGATATAGTTCGACTTAGACATACAACGATATTAAGATATAAGACAGTCTCGTCCTAGATAGACAAGAAATACACATAGATTCGGGCCTTAGATATTCTGAAGCAAGAACAATCTATTTCTAACCAAACAAAGAATAGATCGCTGTAAACCTAGATCCCTACGCTGAGTTCGATATTCAGGAAAGATAACCCATATAATAAAAGTATAAGTACAACATAGGTGATATCGCTTTGACCAGGAAAATATTTCGATACACAAAAAAAATATTATAATAAATATATACTTTGTCAGACAAACAATTACATTTTACATTTGTATGCGTACCGACAGTAAACTGTGCGCCACACAAAAGAATATGTTCGCAACAGACTACCACACCCCCCGGAAAAAAAATGAAAATCATTTTTTTTTCATCTGAGAGCAACATACAATAGGCTCACAACGCACAAATACTGCGCAGATGAGAAATATCTTGAATTTATAAGCCAAATTAAGGCAAAGTCGAAATATAGATCGACTGGTGAGAATACATCTCAACCTCTCAGAGAAAGCATTTCTCTTAAGCATAAATGTTTCCAGGGAGGTGCCGCCAACGTATACTACAATGCTGGCAATGACACAATGCATATAACAATTTCATATTTAAGCACTATAAGTACATGCTTGACAAAAAAGAAAAATCATCAACGAGTATCGGTGAATATATATATCAATGAACGTAGTGATAGTAGTGATACAATCACTATATTTACAAATTACAATGTGTATTTATCTTGATATAGAAAAGAAAAAACTGTTGTAGAGTTGGAAGTGTTAAGAAGTCCAAGACCCAACAGTTAGGTGGAATCATGTGGGCACCTAGACAAAATGTCTGCCATCACATTATCTGATCGACGGATAGCTCGTACCGAAAAATGAAAAGGTTGAAGAGCAATTGCATATCGAGTAGACCTCGAGCTCTTCAAATTCTTACTCTATATAGCCGTAAGAGCTTTCTGATCGGTTTCTACTATGAAATGTGCGCCTAGAAGGAATCTTTGTAGTTTGAGTATTGACCAAACCATAGCCAATAGTTCACTGTCTAAAACCGAATAATTCCTTTCTAAAGCATTAAGTTTTCTAGAGATATACATTACTGGATGCAGAGTTCCAGAGTACTCTTGCATTAGTGCCGCTCCAATCCCAGTGGATGAAGCGTCACTACAAATAACAAATGTCTTATCTGTAGTAGGTAAAACTAAAATAGGTGGTGTTGAAAACAAAGTTTTGATCTTATCCAAAGAGGATTGGCATTCCTGTGACCAGTGGACCATATTAGGCGACCCTTTCTTTAGTAGTGTAGAAAGAGGTGCCATGATAAAGAATAGATTCGGAATGAATCTTCCATAAAATTGAATAAGACCTAAGAGATTTGGTACTTGCTTTTTAGTCTTAGGAATAGAGATGTTAAGTATCTTAGTGATATTATGATCCTCTGTCTTTAGGAAACTATGACCAACTCGATGGCCTAGGAAAGAAATTTCGCTAAAACCAATGCAGGCTTTAGAGGGTTTCGCTGTCAGGTTGTACTCGCGTAGAGTAAATAGTAATTCAACTAACCCCGAATAGTGATCTTCCCAAGTATCACTGAAAAGACAGATGTCGTCTAGGTACGCGATGACATCTGACCGATAAGATAGGATTCGACGCATCATGCGTACGAATGTAGCTGGTGCGTTCATAAGGCCGAAAGGCATGACATTCCATTGAAAAAGGCCTCTAGGTATAGAAAAAGCCGTAATTGGTTTGGCGCGTTCAGAGAAAGGAACTTGCCAATATCCTTTAGACAAATCTAGTTTAGTGAAAAAATGAGATTTAGAAAGCCTAGTAAGTAGCTCTTCTAGTAAAGGCATAGGTTCAGCATCGAAATTCGTAACTTGATTCAATTTGCGATAGTCAACGCAAAGACGTATGTTATTGTCTTTTTTTCGAACAATAACCATCGGCGAAGAATATGCAGAAGTGGATGGTTCAATTATTTTTAAATCTATCATCTCATCCAACTCCTTCTCAACCTGTGCTTGAAAATGTATAGGGATAGGATAAGATCTAACCCTAATATGATTATGGTCAGTTAGAATAATGTCATGTTCAATAACATGAGTTTGTCCAGGGATGTCAATAAGGACATCCTGAAATGTTTGTAACATAGCCGAAACTTTTCGCTGTTCTCCTAGAGATAAATCAGGAGAGACAGTAACATTTTTCCATGATTCACTCGAATGAAGTGGAATCATCGGAAGCGGAAGATTAACATCCGAAAAACTTGTTTCCTCATCCTGTATTACGGACAGTGATGAGTAATGACCATGTTGGTCTGGTGCATCGTGCGTTGCCTGGAAAATAGGCTGTAAATAATCCGGACGTTCATGGAATTCCATAAGCATATTGATGTGAAAGGTTTTATGCTTTCCATCAATATCGACAATGTAGTCAACAACGGAAATTTTCGAGATTATATCGTACGGACCTTTCCAAGAAATAAGTAATCTGTTTTAACTACAAGGTAGAAAAACAAATGCTTCGTCACCAGGACAAAGTTGTCGTAAGGTTATTTTCCTATTGGCAAATTGTCTTGCCTTCTGCTTAGCAAATTCAGAAGAAGAAGTTGCCAATTTGCATGCTTCGATAATCTTTTGTCTCAGCGCGATGACATATTCGTAAGAAGATTTTGTGTCATCGGTAATATTATCAGCGGTTATGAGATCATGAAGCAAGACATAAGGCCTCGCGGTCGCGCGCCAAAGACAAGTTCAAAGGGAGAAAATCCTGTATGTTCATTGGGAACCTCTCTGTAAGCAAAGAGGGCCGGGGGTAAAACCCTGTCCCAATCTTGAGGATGATCCTCAGTTATCTTCCATAGTAAGTTTTTGAGTGTTCTATTTAGCCGTTCGACCATCCCATTGGCCATAGGATGATAGATACTACTAAAAAATCTCTCTATCTGCAGAGTCGAGATCACTTGCGACATGGTATCCGATATTAGTTGGGTGCCATGGTCTGATAATATTTCTCCGCGGAATCCCAGACGAGAAAATATTAGCCAAAGAGCATCTGCAATGTCAGCAGTAGTAATGTTCTTCAGAGGAATAGCCTCTGGCCAACGTGTGCACATGTCCGCACACGTTAAGATAAACTGATGTCCTCTAGAAGATTTGATCTTAAATGGACCAATGATGTCTATCGCCATTTTCTGAAATGGTCGAGTAGGAATGTCTGCCGCCTGAATAGGTGCAGCATGGCGTGGACCTTTGGATTTGACTTCTTGACATACTATACAAGATCGACAATAAATCCGTATGTCCTTGTTCACAAAAGGCCAAAAGAAAGCCGCAAGAACTCTTGACTTTGTACGGGAAAAACCCATATGTCCAGCACACTGAGAGTCGTGAGCGTGCTGCAAAATTTTAACTCTCAAATTCTTGGGAACAAGAATCTGAAAATGACTTGACTTAGTGGAGTCTGGCACCATAAGTACAAGTTCGCCATTCTTCATTGTAATCCAAGATTTACGCTTTGTATCTTTATTCGGATCACCTTTTGTTGCAAGAGTAAAGAATTTCTTTAGAGTCGGATCCTCTTCTTGCTGTTTTATAAACGATTCACGAGAAATTACCAAGGGATCATCTTGGTTATGCACTTCATTATCTTCAGTAGATGAAGTTTGAGGCATATTAAGAGCTTGAGCTCTAGTGACTACAGCATTAGCAGTTTGCATATTTTGTTTTTCCCAAACGGAAATTTGTTGCGGAGTGCATTCTTTGACTCCGTGAATACGACGGATGATAAGATCAGCGATCGGATTCGGCAGAAGACATGCGTGTATATCTCCTGTAAAGAAAGGAGTAGCAATCCTAATGATAGCAGTAGAGTATTTCTCTAAGGTGCCGCCAAACGTTACACATTTGACTACTTTTCCAGTGGCACGAGAAGGATCTACAAGTGACTGCCTAACACCAATTGTGTTCAAAAAGAACTGAGACTGGATTGTCATTTACTAAACCTTTATGTTCGACAAGAGAACCTCTTCCATCATGCGCGACTGACGCAGGAAGAGCGGGAAGAGGATGGCCACAACTTAAAGTGGACACCGTAGTTGGTTCAAATAATGTTTTACATTGGGGGCACTGAGATGCTCTCCCAAAATCAAAAGCGGAACATGCCATATTATTAGCGTCATTATTATCTTTAGTCTGTTTAAAGGCTTCATGTGACTCTTGCTGTGCAGAGTTTGCCTAATAATGTGATTTATATTTTTTGTATGGTGATCTACCTCGATTATTATTGCCGCTGTAATCATTATTGTTTCCTCTATTGTAACCCCTATTTGGGTTTGAGTTATAGTTGTCATTGTTACCATTATCATATTCATTATAATGAGTATCTCTATAACTATGATCTTGTTGTCTCCATGATGGATGACTTGGATAGTTTCTATAATGACTTCCTCTGCGGAAATTCCTATAATTATGACCACCTCTGAATCGAGGGCTGTCAGCTCGTCTCCAGTACTTCGCAGAAAAACCCTGAAATGACTGGTTACCTTGGTTTTAATAACTATTATGATTACCCTTTTTATCAAACCTGTTTTGTGGTCCCTGCAATATGTGTGAATAATTAGGGTTGTATGGTGCTGCTGATGCAACTGTCATACTTTCTTTAACCTTAGCATTGCTAAAAGCTACGTCCGGATGTGCCGTGACGTATTGGGTACAATATTCTTCCATATCTTTTAGTGTCTTGGGTTTACGCTCATGTAGGAATTCAAGGAATGGTTTATTTATACTTGACATAATCTTGTCCCTGAGCAACAAGTCCATAAGGGCTTCATGTGTCTTTTCTGTTTTGGACAACTCAATCCAACGATTAAATGTAAGACGTGTCCTTGCAATGAATTCTGAGAATTCTACCCCTGATTCAGGTACCATTTTCTTAAACAAAATACGGTAACCTTCCTCTGTTAATTGATATTTTTTCAATAAAGCTGCTCTAATAACATCATAATTATCCTTGTCAGCCTCTTCAACCAAACTTAAACTAGTCAGAGAATCACCTTTCAAATTTTCTGATAACTGGTTAGCATATTGTGATTTATCCACATTATGAGCTCGACAAGAACGTTCAAAACGATCTAGCCAGAATGTAATATCGTCACTGGAAGGATTGAACGCTGGTACCTTGACCTTATAAGTAAAGGGTTTACCACTATTAGCATTTGACTGATTAACATTACTCATATTTGTCAATTTCAATTTTTCTAACTCAAATGCTAAAAGTTCTTTTTGATGTTCATGTTCTCTCATTGCTTTTTTCTCCTCAGCTTCTCTGTCTAATCTTTTCTGCTCAGCCTCAGCTTCTAATATTTTATTTTCAGCTTCAGCTTCTCTGTCTAATCTCTTTTGTTCAGCTTCTTTGTTTTGTTTTTCCATTTCCATTTGGAATCACTTTTCCTCAACCTGCAGCTGCAATTTCTTTTGTTCAAATTCTAATTCCAATCTTCTATCCTCACTTTTTTGTTTTTTCTCTTCAGCTTTCAGTTTATCAATTTCCAATTTTTGTGCTTTTTCATATTGACTGGTAGCATACTCCTCCAACTTATCTCCAGTCTTGCCTAGGGATTTCCCTATCTCAATGAAGTAATCTAAAGTCGACATAATGTATACCAATATGTTACTAGATACCTGAAATAGCAATAATGAAATCTATCTCCAAATAAGTGGAAACAAGCTCTTAATAGCTTGAATAATCAGCTCCTTTATCCCAATCTCTGTGGGAAACAAGCCTTTAAATAAGGTCTTGTATAATCAACTGTGTACCTATAATAACAACAATTAATCATCAGCTGATTATTTCTCATAAGTTCACTACACAGTATATTTTATAGTATATGTCAACCAACAACATACATAAAGTACAAATAAGAAAGACAATACGAAAACATTTGCAGAAATCAAATAAATCAAATAGGGAAATCAATGAAAATAATCACAGAATCTGTGATGACAACTGCAAGGGAATAAACAAAACAAATGACGTCACAGTGTATAAATATAAATGTGTATAGAACTAAATTTTAGATCTACAAGTACAAACAAATCAAAACAAAACTGTAGAGCAGAAAAAATGTCACAAAAACAACGATAAGCACAGTCTTCACAGCTAACAATAAATAGCAACAGATGTTGCCTGCAAATTTTTAATTAAGAAAATTGCTCCCTACAGAACGCTAATATAGGACCAATATGACTCGGTTTACCCTATACTAGTCACCTCACCAACCGCCCACAACATAAACACAACGAGAAATAAAAACTTGTAATATAAACATAAATACATGTCATGTGCATAAGATGTGTAGTAAAGGCTCAGTTTTAGAATGCAATGGTACAGTTTCTAATTACTTAATGAAAATAAACTGCCACTTTAATCAATATTAAATTTTTGAACTACTTATTACAATGTTCAACAATGTGAAAAATACACAAGAGGATCGATCGATGACAGTTTCAATAACTAAGACACGTAGGACCTCTCAGTTCACTATAATACTTGTTAACACAATTAATTTCTGCCTGCAAACGTTCTGTGATGTACAATGAAAAATGTCCACAAGCGCTGACCTAGTTCCAGTATTCGCGCGATAGGTCACGTGACAAAGTGTTGACAAAGAGCAAACTAGTACTGCAGGTGTGTCGTATCAGCCACAGGAAACGGTCTGGTATCAGTAGTCTGTTGACTTCTCAATTTCTGCGAGGTCAAACCCAGAAAGCTGGCCACCAGTGTTGCTTGGTTGATTGCATTCGTGTTCGAAGGGTGTTGATGGGTGTTGTCAGAATGACGACAAACAAAAGGTCAACTCGTCCTACGCAGTGGTGTGTAGACATGGAGTGAGGATACAGTACATGCGAATGATGGCAAACGTTCGTTAGAGTTGACAAATAGACCAATCTCACTCACTTATGGCTGGAAGTCATTTACGCCAACTACTGTGTACGTTTCATACAGTTTAATTGGAACGATCACACTTGACAGCACGGGTACAGTGACATCAGACAGGTTGGCATAAATCATAATAATGTTGATCAATGAAATACACTATCACATGGGCATTCATGTTGCATAACAGTACCAATGAAATGTCAGTAGACAAGCACTCAGTACTTCCAATATATATATATATTATTATATATATATATCGTCTGACTTTACTGACAGAGCACGTCAGTTCATAAACAAGGTTCAAGATGGTTCCTAGACCTAACCTCGTCTAGCGAAGATTCATTTAGATAAAGTTCAGCACATATTTTTTTGATAACAATATTGAACCACTAATAGTGGGTTCTCTTCTGTAGCAGTGATCTCTGGACTCATCAGGTAATAGTAAGGGGCATCCCTGTTCTCTCCTCGATGATTGAAAAATATAGAATTCAAAATGGCTTCTCCTCCCAGTGAGTTGTCGCTCACCCAGGATACAAACTATGAAGCGCAATCAAAGCTGATCATTCATTAAATGTCCTCATTGCTTTGCAGATTCTACCATTGATACTATTGACTTCATCACATAATATGGTGCTGCTAGGTATGAATGTCATCTTCATCTGGTTAATATTAATCTAAACGTACAACCGTACGACTGCCCATCGAATAAAATGCCTCAGGAAAAGTTCATAAGAAATGCGTGTTTACCTTGGTATCAGAAACACACTAGAATATGATTCTGTCATTCCTTGGCAGTAAGAATAAACACTGGGGGTGAATAATACATGGTATGTCTAAAGAGACTACCTCTTTACCCCACTAATATAGAGATCACTTTTTCGGGGACAGGCCGCTACAACAACTCAGCCCCCATCAGGGCAGAACCTTCTCACCTCCACTTAGCGACACATCCGCCGAACAACCTATGACCCCGAGTTCGACACCGAAGATATAGTTCGACTTAGACATACAAAGATATTAAGATATAAGACCGACTCGTCCTACATAGACAAGAAATACACATAGATTTGGGCCATATATATTCTGAAGCAAGAACGATCTATTTCTAACCAAACAAAGAATAGATCGCTGTAAACCTAGATCCCTACGCTGAGTTCGATATTCAGGAAAGATAACTCATATAATAAAAGTATAAGTTCAACATGGGTGATATCGCTTTGACCAGGAAAATATTTCGATACACAAAATAAATATTATAATAAATATATACATTGTCAGACAAACAATTACATTTTACATGTGTATGCGTACCGACAGTAATCTGTGCGCCACACAAAAGAATATGTGCGCAACAACACCTCCATTTTTCTTGAACAAAAAAGCAAGTGCGAAGTTTGATTGAACTAGTCAATTATTATCATCAATTTATACCTAATTTTTCCTCCATGTCCGGTGTCTTCACGTCGCTTTATTGAGTGGTATGCCCAACAGAGTGGTAAGCCCAACAGAGTGGTATGCCCAACAGAGTGGTATGCCCAACAGAGTGGTATGCCCAACAGAGTGGTATGCCCAACAGAGTGGTATGCCCAACAGAGTAGTATGCCTAACAGAGTGGTATGCCCAACAGAGTGGTATGCCCAACAGAGTGGTATGCCCAACAGAGTGGTATGCCCAACAGAGTGGTATGCCCAACAGAGTAGTATGCCCAACAGAGTGGTATGCCCAACAGAGTGGTATGCCCAACAGAGTCGTATGCCCAACAGAGTGGTATGCCCAACAGAGTGATCTGGACGCAAACATATCTCAGTACACTACAGGAAATAAAAATAGTAATTTCTTGTCACTCTATAATATTCTACCAGATCTGCAAACGGTCGCTTGACACGTTGGGAAACACTTTCACGACAATATCATTTATCGGTATTGCGCATTGATGGCTCCTCCAATGTCATCGCTGAGTCCCTGTCTAGATTTTAGGCTACATTCATATTACCAAGTACATACGTTTATTATATTGCTAGAATGGTACATGTTTTATGTCCCAGACTGCAACGGTTGGTTTGCAATTATAATTATGGCATGATTTGTTTTTACACATAGTGTGTATTTTACGGTTTTTTTAAATACTATTGAGTATGATTATTCCCTGATATTTTCCTGCACCTTGGAGAAAAAGATTGTTTTTCGTATTGAGAGGGTTTTTAATCTGAAGAATGATATTTTCAGTGTTGTATGATTGATGCTTTTATATCACGTGTGCTCCACGGGGAGATTTATTATTGTGATGTTTGCATCAGATAGGGTAGATCAGGGAGATACATGGACTGCTTAATTTTTGACAGCTCGATTTTGAGCAAATACGTATTAAAAGTATTACGCATGTGATGTCACATAGATCTGTAGAGCACCATGCCGTGCAATATGAAAGGAGCGAAAAAGGAAGAAAGCTAGTATGGAAGAGAGCAAACAGTCCTGTGTATATCTGACAGTTGACAGGAATAGACCTGGTATTTTGGGTCTTAGCCGTGTCATTCCATGATTAAGTGTTTGCCACGAACATTCATTGGCGAACATGCATTGATATTCTAAAATCAAATCTTTGGACACTTTTGAAGTAATTGTCTTGCTGGTTCCTTTCGTGAAAACCGACAGTTGTATGTGTTACCCCTAGTAAACCAGACAGTGGGTAGAGTGTTGTAGACATATCCACATCTGTGTCCGTGATACCCATGTTTCTGATTTTGTAGTTGTCTTGTTGACGCGCGTAGATTTATTTCTGTACATGATGCTTGGATTCCTGTCAATTAGATCCAGATATACAATTTCCCATTCAAAAGCGTTAATGCGTTTAACCACAGACAAAAGGCATCCACTGCGTGGGAGCATAGCTGACATAAAAGAAGCGAGAATAAAGAAAGGGATGTCATGGATGGCACAGGCAGAGGAGACTATTAGACAGGTGACCACAGTTGAAAATATATTCAAGAGAGAAGAGTGGAGTAAGTCAGATGAGAGCTGGATGAACTACCAGCAAGTCATCATCAGTTTTGGTAGAGAATGCAGTTTGGGTCAATGGAAAAGCAGAGCTGGAATATGATCACCTTATAAATGATAATGCTGGGGATGATGATGCCATTGTGTACACTGATGGGTGTGTAATCTGTGGTAATAAATCAGGGTGGGGCTTCTCTGCTGGAGTAAAGGGCAGAACCGTCGCTGAACATAATTGGGCTTACATGATAACAACCTCCAGCATAAGAATGGTGGTAGAGGCGGTTACTGCTACCTTATGATGGCTGTCTGAGACTTTATTAACAAAGGCAGTTAGTGTATCAGACTCACAATTCATGCTTCGAAAGGTCCAAAATAGTTGGCTTCGACATGAATGGAAAACCTCCATAGAAGCATTGAATTTTCAGGAACTGATATTGATCTACTGTCCTGGTAATGCCGAGGTACGTAGCAATGGATGAGTTGACAGGCTAGCTTTAAGAGCACCAATAAAAGGTTCATAGGCCATGGATAAGGAAGAAATACTGAGGGCAATTCATGTTCGTCTATTAGAGAATGACACTGCAATCGATGAATCATCAAGGCTAAGATTGCTGGAATTTGGCATCAAACGTAAGACCAGCAGGGATGGACGTATGAGAGGATGCATCCGCCGTGCATACAACCAGTGCGCAACAGGAACAATTAGCATTAATACCCTTCGATATGTGCTGATGGAGACTGAGCACCTATGGGTTTGCCCGGAGTGAAATGACTTCGATTCTAATTAACATTTACATTTACATCAGTCTTTTACACTTGATTTCGCGTGCTATCTCTGTTCGTAGTCAATATTTACTGCTTGATATTGGTTGGCTCGGGGATAGAAATTCTAAAGCATGCAATATTGCTCTTTCAATTGTTGTTTGTTTGTAATTATTCATTTTATTATGGTAAATATTGCTTCTTTGTGGTTCAGTAGCCTTACTTGTTAACTAAAATTTAATTTTGTTCATTTCTTTTCGAAGCCGTGTGCCATTTTCTCACAATCGTTCTATTTTTCTTCTCTACTTATCCCATTTGTGACTACTTCTGCTAAAGTTTTATTTAAAAACATTCCTAACTTCTAGTGTATCGTGAATTTGTTAAAGTAACTCATGCACCATTTTAAATGTTGTGTATTCTCCTTTATTAGCTAAACAGGTTAAAACAGCCATACAACAATTAAAGAAAAAACTCCTGAGCATATAGAAAGGGAAGGATTAGAGGCATTAAAAAGGAGACATGAATAATCACTTAACTTAAACCTACCAAATGTTAGAACACATCCTTATCTAACACTTCAAGACACCTAAACTCATTCAACACACTTTAGTTCTCTAAGAAGTATAGGCCTTCAAAAAACACATGCCAAGTCCTCCAATCGCGTTCTGCCTGCCCAAGTTCATTCTCTGTCTTCCTCTTTATTTTCCTTTATGTCTCTTCTACAAGTGTTTTTGGTCTATCTCTGCACCTCTTACACTCATGATTCCAGAACAAGGTATGCCTTGTGACGCTATCAACAGATGTTTTAAATGTGTGTCCTTCAGTGTCTTTTCTCATATTTCGTTCCAATGAAATTATTGTGGCAAATTAAAGTAACAGAAAACTGTAATTTGTTAGCACGATAAAAAGTGGTTAATTATAAAAGCCTGAATGCACGAGGTTGTATTTCTAGTTTCTGATGAGCCTTTATAAAATCAAGAAGTTTATGACTCGGGAACCGTAACCATTTCCAAAGTAGAATTTCAGTTTATGTTTATGTCTACACGTACGAGGGGAAGTCAGTAAGTAGGTCACAAACTGATATGGGATAACTGAAAATTGTAGTTGGTAGTTTCTAAAGGTGTCATTAGGTGGCAGCAGCATCCAGCTTGAGGATTACTTAAGTCAGCAGGCGCTAGGTGCGCAGCTCAGATAAAATTGGCAACCATGCTCGTGGAGTGTACGACCGAAGAACAGCGTGTTGTTGTGCGTTTTGATTTTGGCAAACGGACTTCCTGCAAAAGATATTCATAAGGAAATGTTTCCTGCTTACGGTGAGAAGTGTGTGTCGTGTAAAGCGGTACATAACTGAGTCGATACATTTTCTCAAGGACCCACAAAAATGCTGAAAAAAACCCTCCATATCGTCCTCTTCAGAGTGTGACAGAATCATCTGTGCGGCGGATGGGGGATATGATTCGAGCTGACAGGCGAGTAACGATAGTAGTGTTGTTACTGTAATAGGGTGTTCTCATGGTTTAGCCTTGAGCATAATACATGATCGTTTGAATTTCCGAAGCGTGCTCACGATGGGTGTCCAGACAGCTGACTGAGGAACATAAAATGAACCAAATGGGTCTGTCCTTGCAACATATCCCTCGGTACGCAGATGAAGAAGACATGCTTAACAGGATTGTTACTGGGAAGGAACCATAATTTCATCACTACCAACCCGAATCAAAGCGTGCTTCAATGCAATGGAAACATCCGTCTTCACCTTCTGAAAATAAATGCAAGGTTACCCCATCAGCAGGGAAGGTTATGCTTACAGTATTTTGGGATTCTCAAGGAGTGTTGTTAATCCATTTGCAGAAGAAAGGTGAGAATGTGGATGCTGCATCGTACTGTGAAGTTATATTGATGCTTCAGGATGCAATTAGAAGAAAACGTCCAGGCCTACCGACTAGAGGAGTCCTGCTCCATCACGACAATGCGATACCACATACGGCTCGATTAACCCAGGAGAAAATTGATCAACTAAGGTGGCAACGTCTTGAACATCCGCCTTACAGCCCCGACATAGCCCCGATCTATTTCCACCTATTTAGTCCACTAAACACTCACCTTGACGGCAAACGTTTCGCAAAAATTTCAATTACCCAAAAATTAAATTACCTAATTTGATGATAAACGTGATTGCATGGACTCGTTTATTATGAGATTTAAGATGAGGGCAATGGATTTAAAGATCCCAAAAGAAAGATGGCCTATACATTTTTCAGACAACCTCACTGGTGAAGTAATGAAATGTTTCATGTCAATTGATGAAACAAGTAGATCTGATTTCGATATTGTTGCCAATACTTTGATGGCAAAATTTCAGCTCACAGAGGAGGGTTTTCGATCCAGATTTCATTCTGTGGTTCCGTCCAAGAATGCTCATTTCGGAGAGTTTATCTCTTCTATTAATTTGTATTTAGATCGTTGGATAGATTTATCGGGTATCAATAAAATTTTTGATGAATTATTTGACCTAATGCTCAGGGATAAGGTTTTAACTACCTGTGGCGCAGAATTTGTAAGTTTTTTGCAGGAGAGGAAACCTAAATCTATCAATGAGTGTCAAGAACTTGGAAGAAATTACATGTCTGCACATCCAAACAAAGAAATTCATAAGGTTTCCTTTGATAATGCATTACTTGTATGTGTTTCGTACCACGACGGAAGAGTAGGTGACCACCGTTCTCGCCCAAGGAATTTGGAGGGCAGATATAGGAGTGATATTCGATCTTCCTATCGAGGACGGGACAATTGTCCTCGTCTTCAGTCACCATCTCACTTCGGTGGATATAGATATTCCAATTACTCTAACCGAGGTCGTGGACAACAATGCGGTAATATCAGTGATGATATACATCACACAAAGTATAGAAGAACTTCAGGTAAACGTTCCAGTGGTAATGGTAGGTGTCAGTTAGGTGAAGTAAACAATAAGCACGGTAAACAATGCACTTACAAAGTTGATCACATACATGATTGTAAACAGGCAAAAGGGAAATCAGACCATGCTAATGTCTGTACCCCACTTTGTGGTCATGATAGCCATATTGAACAGGCTAATGCATGCATTGTGCGCTCAAGCAAAGATAACATTGCACTGAGTGTAAAACTCTCTATGAGCCAGGTGCTAAAACTAGACTGTTGTGTGGACATTGGCTTTGGCGAATGCGGAGACATGAAAACAAAATTAAGGTCACTAATGCTCAAAAACTCCTCTTATTTTATTAGTTTAAAGAAATTACTGGCTGTAAGGTTGATCGTAACGATATATTTTAAAAACGAAGATAATCATGAAAAGAGACAGATTGTTGTACCAAAGAGTTTTTTACCTTTAGTTTTAAATACAGGTCATGATTTACCTATGGCAGGACACTTGGGCCGTAATCGTACATTATTTGCAATTACTTCAAATTTTTGTTGGCCTGGTATTAACACAGATGTGAAAAGGTATTGTCGGTCTTGTCATACCTGTCAAACAGTTGCACGAAGGTGTAGGAGCCAGACAGCACCCTTGCAAGTCACAGATGTTCACGTGCGCGCATTTAAGAAATTAGCTATAGACATCATCGGTCCACTGTCAGTGTTGTCGGATCGAGGGTTCCGGTATATTTTAACGTGCATTGATTTATGCACTAGATGGCCTGAGGCCACACCGTTAAAAACCGTTACTACCATGTCTGTTGTGGAGGCTTTGCACTTAATTTTTATAAGAATAGGTTGTCCTGAGGAAATACTGTCCGATAGACGGACACAGTTTATGTCTCAAGTTATGAGAGATATAGAGAGCTTATGTCACATAAAAAATTCATACACATGCACTTATCGCCCAAATTCCAACGGGGTTTGTGAAAGATTCAATGGTTCTCTTAAGTCAATGCTTGGGAAGGTCACGGAGGCATACCTCCGTGACTGTGATACGATTCTCCCATCGGTGCTCTTTGAGTACCGAGAAATACCTCGTCGGAGTACTAGGTTTTCTTCATTTGAACTTGTCTATGGAGCAAATCCTAGAAGTCCTTTATATCTTTTGAAGGATTTAATACTTGGTACCTCTCATGATGACGCAACTCGCAGTAGTTACGAGTTCGTGGTTGATTTACGACAAAGGTTAGTGGATGCATGTAATATTGCATAACAGAGTATTCAGACTGCAACTAAAAAGTCAAGGTTGCTACATAACTAATCTCGTACTCTAAGATCATTAGTCCCAGGAGATGAGGTCTTACTTCTCCTACCTGTTAAGGAAAATAAGTTGTTGATTTCATGGCAGGGGCCATACAGAGTGGTGAAAAAGATCACGGAGGTTGATTACTCAATTGTTATCAGAGGCAAATTTAAAACTTATCATCTTAATATGTTGAAGTTATGCACTCCCAGACCATCTGATTTAGTGGATGTCTTGAATGAGGTTCATCGATCCTCATGTGCGGTTGTTCATTCTGAGGATGTCACATGTGATATTCCTTTGGAATTTACTTTGCCTTCTTTTTCTGCTTGTGAGACGTGGCAGGATGTCTCTATTTCTCTTTCGCTTTCGCATTCCGAACAAATTCAAATCCGTGATGTTTTACATTCTTTCTCAGACGTATTTTTGGAACGTCCAAGTTGTACTGATCTAATATCTCACGAGATCTCGATCACTGATTCTACTCCAATTAAAATCAGATCATATCCTATCCCTCTTCATTACAGAGATAATAATAATAAATAATAATAAATTCTTTAAGCACCAAACACGGCGCATAAGGCAGAAACCAGTGCTCTCCAGGTTGTTCGTTGTGACGCCACTCCTCTTAGCTCTTGCACATTATTTAGGCCCAACGTTCTTCCTTCTCTTATTATTGTTCTTCTGAGTGTTTTCTTTTGGTCTTCCTTTTTTCCTCTTACCCTCAGGAACCCAAGTGAGCGCCTGTAGTGGTATTCTGTTGTTTTGCATTCGTAGGACATGACCGATATATGACCATCGTCTTTTCCTTATATAGTCGGAGACATATTTCTGCCTAGAGTCTTCTCTTATTTGTCGATTAGTCTTGAATTCTTTCCAACTGATGTTCATGAGTTTTCTAAGACATTTGTTCTCGAATGTATTCAGCTTGTTCTCCAATGATTTTGTTATTTTCCAACTCTCACAGCCGTATGTTAACACTGAGATAACATTTGAATTAAACAGACGAAGCTTGGTATGTATATTCAATGATCTTAATTTCCAAATGTTAGATAATCTATTGAAGGCGCTAGCTGCCAAAGCAATTCTAGTATGGATTTCTCTTGTTGTGTCACCATCCTGAGTCATTTTACTGCCTAAATAATTGAAACTTTCAACTTTCTGTAGTTTTTCCCCGTTCAAGATGATATCAAAGGTCTCGTTAGAAAAGTTCATAGCTTTAGTTTTAGAGGCATTTATTTGGAGACCTATTTTAACCGAGAGATGACACAAATTATTTATTGCTTCTTGGGATTGTCTTGGTGTTGAACTTAAGAATGCTACATCATCTGCGAAATCCAGGTCCCCCAGGAATTTTCCATTTGCCCATTTTATACCCAATTGTTCATTGTGGGTATAGTTTCTCATAACCCAATCAATAGCTATTCCAAAAAGTAGTGGTGACATAATACAGCCTTGTTTAACCCCTGTTTCTACTGTAAACCATTCTGTATTCCCTTTATTTGTTCTAACACAACATCTTGCATTGTCATATAGCGCTTTGATTATATTCACATATTTTGTTGGAAAACCATAGATTGTAAGTATCTTCCACAATGATAGGCGGTGTAGACTATCAAAGGCTTTTTGAAAATCGACGAAGGTGATAATAAGTGGCGATTGCCTTTCCACTGATTCTTCTATAATTGTTCTTAGTGTGAATATTTGATCAATACATGATCGTTTCGGCCTGAAACCCGCTTGTTCTTCTCTGATCTTTCCGTCAGCATGCAATTTACAGAGATAAAGTGGATAAGAAAATTTCGGATATGCTTAAAATGGGTATCATTTCACTTTCTTCATCTTCGTATTCTTCTCCAATGGTATTTGTGAAGAAACCGGATGGATCATTACGCATCTGTATTGACTTTCGGAAACTAAATCAACTTACAATAACAGATGCTGAACCAATTCCAATCTTGGAAAACCTTCTTCCACAGCTGGCTAACGCTACATTCTTTGGTAAATTTGATTTACCAAAGGGTTACTGGCAAATTCCTTTGTCTGAAAATTCTAAACATTTGACAGCTTTTTCCACACCAAAAGGTTTATTTGAATGGAATTATGTGTTTCGGGTTGGTAAATGCAGCTGCGACATTTGTTTGCATGATGTGCCGCTTAGTTGGCGATAGACCCGATGTCACCACATATATAGATGACATTAGTTTATTCCATAACACATGGGAAGAACACATTGTAGGTTTCATTTCTTTGCTGGAACAGCTACGGAAACATCATTTGACTGTTAGACCTTCGAAGGTGCAGATAGGTTTTCATGAAATTTCTTTCCTTGGTCATAAAATCGGTAATCATCGACTTTATCCTTCTGATATTCTTGTGAACAAGATGCTGAACATTAAGGTACAGAAAAATAAGAAAGAGGTTCGTAGTCTTTTAGGGCTTATTAATTATTATCATAAATTTATTTCCAACTTTTCTTCTATCTCGGGTCCTCTTTCTGAGTTGACGCGCAAAGTTGCACCTCTAAAGGTTCTATGGTCAGATGCTTGTCAATTAGCACCGGATAAGATTAAAAAACTATTCGCGAATCATCCTATTTTGATTCTGCCAAACATCAATGAACCATTTTTTATTCGCACAGACGCTTCTCATATATGAATTGGTAGCAGGTTGATGCAATATGTTGACGGTGTACTCCATCCATGTTTCTTTGAGAGCCGGAAGTTGTCTGTGGCTGAGAGGAAATACTCGGCGGGTGAAAGGGAGCTTTTTGCTCAAGTGTGGACTATATCTAAATTGTTTAGATACCTGCTTGGAAGAAAGTTTTACGTCGAAGTTGATCACTATTCTTTGACGTCGATGAAACCTAAGACGTTTAAGAACTAACGAATATACAGATGGTTTCTGCTGCTCCAACAGTTTTCGTTTGACATTTCGCACATCCGCGGTGAGGACAACTGGTTGGCTGACTTGTTGTCGCGGTGTGCAGCTCACCATGATTGATGTATGATGTATCCCATGTTGAATGTTGTTGCCGGATGAACTGCTTCATTTTTTTTTCGACACCATATTGTGTCTTCTGGACTAGATGTTTCGTCCGGATGTATGGACTAATTGTTGTTGCAATTTTGTTGATTTGATTATTCTTGATAATTGCTCTTCTTCAATTATTTTCCTACGTATGTCTGACTTACTGCCTGATACTTCACTCATTGCATTGCTTGTTTGTATGTTGTCTCTGTAGGTGAGGTTGCTTGTAGTTTGTACCTTGCAGGCTCTTGCGCGTTTCCTGAAGTAAACGCTTGGGAGCGTGAGGGGTAATGTTGAGGCTACTTCAGGGTGTGAATTTTATCGCTACAACTTATTATTAACACCAGATTTTATTCACACCATGTCGTACTTCAACTGAATGCATGAGACAAGAATATAGTTACTATGTAATGGGTAGCTAGACAATGACGTAAAAAGGGGAGTTGAATGTATGACGCCATAGCGTCGAGCTGTGTGTTTATATGGCTTGTGTGTCAGCCATTGTACAGTAATATTTATTCAACAAATTTTCAGGAGATTATGGTAAGCAATATGCTTAAATGATAGGCATCATACAATGCCAGGATTATAAATGAAGTTAATGCGGGACGATAGTTCCCATGAGAAAGAGATGTGTTCGAATAAAAGCATATGAGTAGAAATATACAAACATTTGTTATACCGGGACGCCGCATTCCCCGAGGTCAATGGATTATTATAAATGAATATTTGTTATACCAGGACGCGAAATTCACCAAAGTCAATGGATTTATATGAATATGATGTGAATATTTGATGTGCCGGGACGCCAAATCCCCTATGTTAATGGAACAATTTATGTGAACTTTTGTTATGCTGGGACGCTAAATAACCCGATGAGAATGCAAAATAATGAATGAAATTATAAAGGTATTTGGAGAAGTTGAATGACACTGTAAGAAATTCGAACTAAGATAAAGCAAGGCTGGAATAAGGAGAGGGAGCATACATGTCATGTTCGTAATTGTGACGTTGTGAATTTGTACTTACCGGTTATTATAATGTGGAAAATCGTCAAAGTCAAGAGGTTTCTCCAATCAATACAAGTTCATTCCAGAAGTTAACATTATTTAGTATTTGAATATTTTGTAAGGAGAAAGACTCAGAAAAGAAGAGTGGTTTCCATAATATTTGACATTACAAAACAAATCAAAATAAACGGAATATCACATCTTTACTAACAACAATGAACACTAGAGCGAGCAAGAATTCGGGCAATTTCTCTATCCCTTAACAGAGACCAATATACGCTTATACACTCAGGAGGAGAAAAGCATGAAAGAGAGGTAGGAATGTTGATAAAGAAGGAGTTAGAAAAATACGTATGTAGATACTAGACACACAACGACATAATGATGTTACTAAAGATGAGAGCAAAGCTATTTGATATATCAATCTTACAAACGTATGCACCAACTAAAGATCACAGCGAAGAAGAAATAGAAGAATAATATGAAGAGCCACAACACACATTTAAACCAGTAAAATCGACAGATGTGTTGATAGTAATGGGTGATATGAATGCAAAAGTAGGAAAAGGAAAATACAAGAAAATAGTAGGACAGTATGAATTAGGAACAAGAAATGATATAGAAGACAGACTTATACAGTTCTGTGAAGAAAATCAGCTGGTCATATGTAACACCTTTTCTGAACACCACCCAAGGAAATTATACACATGGAAATACCCAGGATATGTAACAAGAAATCAAATTGACTACATCATGATAAAACATAGATTTAAGAACAGCGTCACAAGTGCAGAGACACATCCTGGCGCCGACATAAATTCAGATCACAATCCGGTCATCATCAAAGTAAATATAAAGCTGAAAAGAACAGGAAACAGAAGACAGGAGGAACCCCAGATAGAAATATCAGCACTGAAACAACCAGATATAAAACAAAAATATCTAATCGATGTCAAAAATAAACATCAACATTTACTGACAGAAAGCATGGAGCAGTATAGAAGAGAAAACCCAGAAGAAAAAGTAACCACAAAATGGGAATGCTTAAAAACAAATTTACCTAAAAAGGAGATTTAGATAAATCAAATTTGGATGACAGATGACATCTTGAATAAAATAGCAGAAAGAAAGAAAGCAAACAACACTCCAGAATATACAACAATAGACAATGACATACGTACTATGTGTAGACAAGCAAAAGAACGGTGGATGGAAACAAAATGCAAGAAAATAGAAGACGTGGAAGCAAAGCACACGAGAAGAGATATGCTTGAAGAAATAAAGAAATTATAAATAGGTCGCGGTTTGCACAAGGAGGAAGCTGTATCAAGAACAAAAATGGTGTAATATTACTTGATGAGAAAGACATATCAAACAGATGGGCAGAATACGTAAAAGAACTATTCGAGGACAACAGAGGTAAAAAAACCATCACCAGATTCTAATGAAGGCTCAAACGATCTCAGATCAGAAGTAGAGAATGTCATACATATGATTCAAAAAGGAAAATCAGCAGGCACGGATAAAATAAAAATTGAAATGATAGAAGCCGTGGAGAGCTTTGGTATAGATACAATCACTGATCTATACAACGATATATACAATACAGGATATATACCACACGACATGAAGACATCAGTTTTTATAACATTGCCCAAAAAACCTAATGCAACAGAACGTTTAGACTTCAGAACAATCAGCCTGATGAGCCATGCAATTTAGATACTGCTCAAAATCATACAGGAAAGAATAAAAAGTAAGGTAGACACCGAAATCCAAGAAGAACAGTTTGGTTTTAGACAGAACAGTGGAACAAGAGAGACAATATTTTGCCTAAGAATATTAGCAGAAAAATCTACAGAGGTCCAAAAAGGTATGTACATGTGCTTCATTGACTATAAGAAGACTTTTGAGAGAGTCCATCATGAGAAAATAATTGAATGCCTCAAAGACATAGGTATTGATGGAAAAGATATAAGAATACTCAGTAACCTTTATTGGGAGCAAACTGCCACAGTAAGATCTGGAAGGAATTATTCACCATACATAGACATAAGTAGAGGCGTCAGATAAGGTTGTGTGCGGTCCCCCTGCCTATTTAATCTATACACCGAAAAATTTTCAAACAGATACAGGAAATACAAGGACTGAACATCAGGGGTAGGTCAATAAAAAACCTTAGATATGCAGATGATACCGTGTTGTTAGCTGAAAGTGAACAGGAGTTACAAGAACTAGTAAAGCAAGTGAACAGTATAAGTCATGAATATTGACTCGACATTAATATTGAGAAAACAAAAACTATGATAATTAGCAAAACAGACGCTAAACCCACATTGAAGATAAGCGTAAATGGGAAAATCCTGGAACAAGTCAAGAGCTACGTATATCTTGGTCATATAATAACAGAAGATGGCAGATATGAAACAGAAATCAAGAAGAGAATAGGAAATGCCAAAGCTAAATTCAACAACATGAAACATATACTGACATCTAAACAGTTATCTCACAAATTAAAACTGATAATCATAAAGTGTTATCTGCATTTATGTATGGTGCAGAAACATGGACGATCAATAAGCATTTCGAAGAAAGAATTGAGGCTCTTGAAATGTGGATATATAGAAGAATGGGGCGTATCTCATGGAAAGAGAAGAAAACAAATAGGAGGTCCTAGAAAATCTAGTTATGAAAAGAGAACTAATGAGGGAGATCAAAGTTCGGCAGCTAAAATACTTTGGCCATATAAAAAGGCATAACACATTGCAGAAGACCATAATAGAAGGGAGAGGTAAAGGCAAACGTGCAAGGGGAAGTGATACGGGTCTTCACTTTCCAGGGGTAAATTCGTTTAGGTGGCTTTATATTATTTGTAGTAGGCTTCTTCTTAGCTTACTTATACATATTATATTGGTGTCGTGGAGGCTCGGCCGTATTAAAATGCGAGCACTGCTGGTAAGCCAGTGTCTATAGGGATATGACCCATTCAAATCCCGCCCCTGGCCCGTACACTTGCAAATGATAATAAAAGTCCAAAGGCCTGATTGGACACTTCACAATATATTTAATTAGACATTTCACAGCTCCATAAGCACATCACGAGAGTATGTTCATGCACACAAGGCATCAGTATGGCGGTCTATATCGTCGAAGTACTAATGAAAGATGTCGTCTTTCCTTTTCATTCATTCTTATTTAATAATATGTCACTCACGAACTAAACAACATACTCTGTCAAGCATGCATAAATAAAGAAGCTAGCACTACACAGTGAGGTGTATGCGTAATCTAGCTGATGTTACAACATAATGCAGATCGTGGAAATAATATAACTCTCTGGAGCAAACACACATAGGCCTCCGACACCATGAATGGCCACACAGTCTAATCATATGAGGCAGACAAAACAATTCATAATGAGTGACTGCGACAATATGTCAAAATAATAATTACTGAGTGTATTTCACCAATATAATGTCATGACTTGAATATGTCAATGTAATGTATTGTGAAATATATTATGTAATATATGAACACAATAAAGTAATAAAGTCCAATGTGTATGTAACACTCATGTGGTTTACCTTAATTAATCACAAATTAATTAATTACTCCTATTTACTAGTTAATGTCAATGTTTACAATTATACTTCTTGATTCAAAGTCATTTGAATAAAGCATGTTCACGAAAAAATTTATTGAAGTATGGTGTTTTCATTTATTTCCAATGTCCATGATTGTTTACCATGTGATAGGAATATATCTGAAATGCACTGTAGCCATTATAGAAATCCTCATTTTCCTTATCAAAATTGAGAAGCAATTTATTTGTTGTTTCCCCTTTGTAGTATACACGATAGTCATTTCATAGTTACTTCCCTTTCTCTGCTTGTAGAAGTCACTTTACAGCAAAAGTTAATAATACATTCAAGTAATATGTCTTGAACGAAACGAGTTGAAATCATATACTGCAAGTAGCAATTTTACATCATGCATGTGGTATGTATGTACTGTCATTAAACCACCGTAGCCGAGATAATATACTGAACGACATGATATATACGTTCATTTTGGATGTACAGAAAAACATCATCATCATGTGTCTTGGCGAGCTGCCTGTAGTTTTGAACCTTGTTTCTTTACATAGAGATACATTTTTGCAGTTAATCTTGAAGCATGAGACACAAATTCATCATATGAAATGTGCAATAGTTCACATGAACATGTAGTTATGTATGTATTCTTGACTTGTTAAGTTCATAACAACGTATGTCTATCAATTACATGTGAGTTTGAGTACAATCTGAAGTTTTCGCAGCTGACAATGGATGTTTCATGCAGTGTGACAAAACATCATCAACCACATTCAGACTTCCCTTGATAGGTTTAATTTCGTAGTCATACGGCTGCAAAGCCAAAGATGCTCGAGCCGCCCTTTCATTCTTGAATCGAGCTGTCTTGAGATAAGATAATGAGCGTTGATCGGTCTCCAGCGTAAATCGAGCTCCTAAAAGGTACCTTTGCAACTTTGAGACACAGAACACCACTGCTAGCAGTTCTCGTTCAAAGATTGAGTTTCTTTGCTCCGTAGGAGTCAGTTTCCTACTCACGTAAACTGTGGGGTGCAGACAGCCATCCAATTCTTGCATTAATGAGCCACTAATCGATGATTTTGACGCATCGACTCTGAGGGTAAAAGATTCGGAAGCATCAGGCAGTCTCAAGATAGGCATTTTTGAAAATGAACATTTAAGAACAATTAAATCAAACATAACAAACGTGAGACCATAAGACTGTTTTCGGGGAATTTTTGTTCACTAGAGAAGACAACACTGAAGTTATCTCTGCAAAATTAGGTAAAAGTTTACGATAAAAATTGAGTAGACTGTGAGAGAATTTAAACGTCTAAAATTTATGCATATGTGGATTGATTTATCTTTTTTTCAGAAACAAAACCATCGGAAAACTATAAGGTGAATGCGATTGAGAAATGATATTTAATTTAACCATCTGTTCTAATTCATCCTTAACCTGAAACTGTAAGTGTATCGGTATAGGATATGGTTTCAACTTGATAGGTTGAAAATCAGTAAGGATGATATCATGTTCGATGATATCAGTATGTCCTGGGACATCTGAAGGACATCAGAGAAAGATAGTATTAAATGAGTAACTTGTTCTTTCTGATGAGAAGTCAGAGTTGGTGATATAGAAACATCCTTCCAACTCTCAGTAGCTAAAACATGAACACTTGGTATCACCAAAAGTGATTCATCTCCATCAGACAAGTCAGAATTTTCCTCCTGTATTACAGCTGAAGAAGAATGACGATTGACGATTCGTCAAGAGCTTCAAAGATTGGTCTAAGATGTGGTGGACGTGTATGAAACTGGTGCAACAAATTGATATGAAAAGTTTTCTCCTTTTCATTTATTGAAACAATATCCTCTTTTGTACATTCATGAATATTAGGAATGTCCTAAAATGATTTCAGCAATTGGGTCATTCAAGAGGCATACAAGTGTTCTTCCAGTACAGTATGGAGTATCTAAGAGTACTTCCGCTGTTGGATAGTACTCTACAGTACCTCCAAAAGTAATACATTTAACCTCTTTTCCAGTATAATCCGACTGATCACCTAACGCTCTACGTACACCAATAGTTGTTTTTCCTGTATCTCTCAATAAAGATACTAATTGATTATTGACAAAACCTTTGTTAAGTACTAATGAACCAGTATTCTCGAACGAAGACATTACTGGTAAAGCATGTCCGCATAATAGTCGTGGGACTGCTTGTGGCTGAAAAAAAGAATTGCAGTTAGTACAGTTGGTACTATTGGATAAATCCACTCTGCAAGAATTAGCATGTGCTACTACATTATCATTATTATGATTATTATCAACATCATGGACAACAGCATTTGTGCGTTCAGGGTTTCTAGACTGCCTGACAATGTTATTATGATAACACCCTCTGTTGTTAGCATGATAATCATTACCTCTGTAAAAAGATTTCTGTTCTCTACCTGATTTAGGGTTGTATCCTCCTCTGTTTTGCCACTCATTTGATCTAAATGATGCTTGTGGATAGTAACCTCCATCATTATATGAATTATAATTTCTTTGAGGTTGATATTTGTTAAAGTTGCATCTACCTCTGTTATTTCCATTTTTATGTGACTGATTTACTCTGTGATTTTTGTCAATACTACTAGATATATATCTAGGAGCATTTTCGTTAAAAGACCTGCCAGACGCAGCGGGCAGTGACTCCTTAACATTGTTTCTGCTAAGTATTCTATTAGGATGTGCCACTTGATATTGGCGCCCGAGAGTTTGTAACTTTGTCAAATTCTCTGGTTTCCCTTCTTGTAAAAATGCAAGAAATCAGCACTAACAAAAGACAACACGTTGTCTCTTAAAATAATATCTGACAATTCATCAAAAGTCTTTTCAATTTTGGATAATTCAATCCATCTAGAAAAATTTAATTTTGAAGCTGAAATAAATTCAGTAAAGTCTCAATCTGAATCTGGGAACAGTGACTTTAATTTTAACCGGTAGGCATCTTCATCTAATTGGTACTTTTTAAGTAGCATAAGTTTAACAGCATCATAGTTCTTTCGAATATATTCATCTAATGTACAGACTGCAGTTAATGGTTCACCCACTAATAAGGTCATAAGTCTACTGGACCAAGTAGTTTTTTCAATTTTGAACTCTTCACAATATGTCTCGTATCTATTCAAGAAACACGAAATATCGTCAATGGACGAATTAAATTTCGACAAATTAATCCTGATACCAGTAGAATGATCCCTGTTTCTACTTTCACCCAACACAGGATTTACCTGTGGCTGTTCTAGTTTTAATTTTTCAAGTTCTGTCTCAGCCAATTTTATTGCTTGTTGAGATTTTATTTCCTCTCGATATCTAGCATAGGATAATGTTTCCATTTCAAGAGCCCTTCTTCTGATCTTCTTTTCTCAGACAATTATATTTCTTCTTTTCGGAGTTCATCTTGTCTTTTTTTCGGATAAATCTATTTCTTCTTTTCGGAGTTCATCTTGTCTCCTTTTTTCAGATAATTCTATTTCTTCTTTTCGGAGTTCATCTTGTCTCCTTATTTCCTTGTCCACATAAGCTTGCAAGGCTTCCCCTTCCAAAGCAAATTCTTTTCCAATCTTCAATAAATCTTTTAATGAAGTCATGGTTTCTAATTATTGTGATTTTATCAGTATGTACACAATATTTCAACTTTTATATATATGAATATGTCAGCAAAATATTCAATACCTATTCCACCAATCTCAAACCACTCTATGCAATGACATAGATATAAGTAGATGCAAGATATGGAGCAAAGGAAAAGAAAAATACCACGATACGCACGAGATGACAAGATACAAGATTAAGAGCTAACTGAAGAAATATCAAATATTTAACCAAGGAATAAATATATGAATTGTATAACAAATAATTGAACTAGTGCTGTACTACATCAATGACAAGACAAAACGCATTTCACAACCATGATGACACCTATGAAATAAATGATAGTCAGATGAGGAGGACACTTTTACAAACAATAATGTAATAAACTGAATAAAATATGACAAAGAACTGGACTATAATAACAAACAATAATTATACATGACTACACAACTAGACAAAAATTGAATCTGTTAAATTCAGATTAGGCAGTCTCATACACAGCAAAGTAAGCTGGCTCCTCAATATGAACCACACAGATACTAATCTATAGAACGCTCATTTCTTTATAGACCTGCCGAAGCGGTATGAAATAAAAAAATGAGTCCCACCTACCTCCCACAATGTTACAAACACATAGACATAATGAATATACACATAGTGAAATTGAAATTCTGGCAAACAGAATTCGCCATATTCAGCATACATCGTAAACTTGGCTTTTGAAATTGATGAAGTACGTCTCTTTCTTACTAGACGATGACTTTGAGGCACACACGAAGATAATTAAATATGGAAAATCCCTTCCATAGTTCAAGTAACTGTGCAGACAATACTTGTCGCCATTTTGAAAATCTTGAATTCTTTAGTTTCACCGGATATTTGAAATCCTTAGGCATTGGCCCCCATTGATACGGGTCTTCACTTTCCAGGGGTAAATTCGTTTAGGTGGCTTTATATTATTTGTAGTAGGCTTCTTCTCAGCTTACTTATACATATTATATTGATGCCGTGGAAGCTTGGCCGTATTAAAATGCGAGCACTGCTGGTAAGCCAGTGTCTATAGTGATATGGCCCATTCAAATCCCGCCCTGGAACGTACACTTCCAAATGATAATAAAAGTCCAAAAGCCTAATTGGACACTTCACAATATATTTAGTTAGACATTTCACAGCTCCATAAGCACATCAAGAGAGTATGTTCATGCACACAAGGTATCAGAATGACGGTCTATATCGTCGAAGTACAGTCTCGTACTAATGAAAGATGCCGTCTTTCCTTTTCATTCATTTTTATTTAATAATATGTCACTCACGTACTAAACAGCATCCTCTGTCAATCCTGCATAAATAAAGAAGCTAGCATTACACATGGAGGTGTATGCGTAATCTAGCTGATGTTACAACATAATGCAGATCGTGGAAATAATATTACTCTCTGGAGCAAACACACATAGGCCTCCGACACCATGAATGGCCTCACAGTCTAATGCCCGCAAGGCACGCTTTCTTGGCCCACATAGAGCCCTTATCGTCTGCAGACATGGCCTGCAAAAATAATGACGTCACTTCTCAAAACCAAGGACAACAGTCCATAAACAAATCAACCAGGAAGTGAGCGTCGAAAACCAATGTTATGATATTTACTTATAACAGGAAGACAGTGCTATAAGTGGGAAGATAACATCAAGAGATTAACAGGAAAGAGTCTATCAGAGTGATACACCAAGACAAGAGACAGAAGACGTTGGAGATCCACTACAGCCAACCTTCGTTGTGGAGATGGCAGCTGATGATAGTGATGAGTTGCTAATAATTGTTACTGATAATGATAATTGATTATTGGTAAATCCTTTTAACTGGCTCTATGGTGAGTGCCGATTTTGAAACAGCGCAACATTCTGAATAAATCCGGTGCTGAGTCTGTCATAAGTTAGATGTTGATATTATTTCATATACGACTCCCGTGGGCTGATAAATTGGAACAAATTATCTGGGAACTGATAGTCCAGTTAAACTTAATAGTTAAATGTTTTTTTGTCTTTTAGCCAGTCCTGTTCACAACTGCACTGGGGACTCGTAAGCCACGAAGAAGACAGCATAAACCCAATCAGTAACTGGAGACAATAATAAAGAAAACAAACGCTGGCTGCTCTGTCAGGTCTGCGAGAAATAAACAAGAAATGAAAAGAAATGAAATTATTCTATATGTACACGGACGGGGACAAGACGATCTCTTTTTCGCTCCGGCAGTCCTGCCTAAAGTTAAAAGGCACATGATGACTTTATTTACAACTATACGGTCAGCTGTTTTGCTCGCGATGCAATTTCAAGTTCGGACCAAGGTATGCACCTTCCCGCCCCTCTGCGCGCGCGTTAACGATCAGCTCACACTCTCAACAATTGTTTAATTACCCCTACGCGCACTTACAAATATCGTCTGTTGTTAACAGTTATTTTATTGTCGGCGCATGTTAGTTTAGTCATAAGGTATAAACAATAGTCTCTTACTATAAAACACAAAATGCAATAAATGTGAATCCTATTCGGTCACTATAGGCGCGCTTAACACTTAATCGGTCAACTAAACCGTATATACTGGTGTGAGAAGCGGGTGATAAAATTATCATTCTAACTGCACCTCTGGCAAAGAAAAATAGTTATTTATTTCACTAGTTTTAACGCTAGAAAATCACAGTGGATTATAATGGTAAACTTAACACATTAAATCACGTAAATGCTAATTTCTATTACAACAAATCAGAAATTAAACAATCCCCACGAAATGCTATTAACACATTCCCACAATGGTTCTAGAATAACGTGCATAGATTATCCGAAATTCTGAGCGACAACTGATCAGTGAGTTTAAGGAACCACTGTTTATATATATATATATGAGATATAATGACATGACCGATATAAGACCATCGTCTTTTCCTTATATAGTCGGAGACATATTTCTGCCTAGAGTCTTCTCTTATTTGTCGATTAGTCTTGAATTCTTTCCAACTGATGTTCATGAGTTTTCTAAGACATTTGTTCTCGAATGTATTCAGCTTGTTCTCCAATGATTTTGTTATTTTCCAACTCTCACAGCCGTCTGTTAACACTGAGATAACATTTGAATTAAACAGACGAAGCTTGGTATGTATATTCAATGATCGTAATTTCCAAATGTTAGATAATCTATTGAAGGCGCTAGCTGCCAAAGCAATTCTAGTATGGATTTCTCTTGTTGTGTTACCATCCTGAGTCATTTTACTGCCTAAATAATTGAAACTTTCAACTTTCTGTAGTTTTTCCCCGTTCAAGATGATATCAAAGGTCTCGTTAGAAAAGTTCATAGCTTTAGTTTTAGAGGCATTTATTTGGAGACCTATTTTAACCGAGAGATGACACAAATTATATATATATATATATTCATTTGCTCTCTGATCACTAATGGTGTTAATTTCGCATTAACGTGCGAACTCTAAGAATTGAGAAACTGTGGACCAGATGAAAGGTGACAAACCGTTAACATGTTATAATGGCACCTCGGTTTTAATGGTTATGTCTAAGAATGTCGGGGAGAGGTTTTGGGTGAAACTTCTGCGTCGGGCTCAAATTGTTAAGCTTTTGCTTAATAGATGGGTCGAGATGGAGGGTATCACAAAGGATTACGATGGCTTGTTGGATTTAGTGTTACGGGACAAAGTGTCAAGCTCGTCTGAGCTGGTAGCCTTTTTGCAGGAACGTCAGCCTAAGTTCTGCCATCATTTCGTAATGCCCAATCCGGGCAAGCCCAGCCATCGGTCCGTGTTGCCTGACGGTATAGTGTCATGTGTCGGTAAGATCTCGGAGCAACCAGCACGGCAGCATCGGTCTAATAATGCCAATAGATTTTGGAAACAGAAGGTTGATAGGCCGTTCCGCCGTAATGAACCACCCAAAGGCAGTTATGATAACTTTCGAACTAGCTGGAGTTTCCAGCCGAAGTGAAACAATCGCTCGCCGAGAAGTGATAGTGACGAAGACGAGAGACAGTCGCAGAAATATATTTATTTCAGCGATTCATGAGCTTCGGATAGGGAGTGGTATCCAGCGAAATCCTCCAGGCAAAGAAGTACACCCTCCGAGAGCCGAGAATCCGATTCTGAAGCTCGTACATACAGGTATGTTTTTAGGCACTCGTAAGAAATAAAATTATTATCGTCTGTTGTTTTTCTGTCGTCTAGTTTTCTACTTCTTTATTTCTTACGAGTGCCTGAAAACATACCTTTATGTTTGTCTAATATTTATTTACTGTTTACAGGCCTCCGGTTTCCCTTCCTTATGTGTTATAAATGTTTATGCAATACCAAAACCTACCCTCTTTCCTGTACTTACTGTTCTTAGTCTTCTATCATTTACTACACACATTATTAAGTCTTTGTCTTGTGTGGTCTGACCTATACTGTATAATAGGGGAACAACAGAAGTGATTGCATCATTAATATTCTGAACTGCCCGTGGTAAATTTCCAGTGTTATGTGTTGCGGGTCGCACTGATGACCGTCATCGAAGCATCATAGTTTTGGTGATGCCTAGACGGCATGGAAGATAGTGTGATTCGCTTGCATAGCTACGCGGGGTTGTCGCACGGAAGATCCTGGGTTCAATTACTGGGTAAGCCACTCACGTCTGTTGTTTTCTGTTGTCTAGTTTTCTACTTCTTAATTTCTTACGAGTGCCTGAAAACATACTGTTGCATACATATTTTTGAATGCACAGATTACAAATATACGATATGTCTATTTAATAGGGAAAATATATATTTGTATTTTATTTGTGTACGAAAATGCTTCCCTTGGGAAAGCGAGATAATCCATGATTGATTTATACGTTTGATTATATGGATGATCTCTCTTGATATTGATTCGGCGTATGAATATGGAAGTCATGTCAGTTCTCGTTTGTTAGGGCCAGAAAATAGATTGATCTTGTTCAATATGTTTATGGCCTGAATTTATATGTATTACTTGTCTAGTACAAGAAGATTCAGTCCTATATTGTATATCTTCGTATGCTAAGGTCGGACTATACCGAACTCTGGCGGAGGTATCCGTTGTCCTACAGAGTTGTAGTGAGTTCCGAAGAAGCTGGTCGTAATGGCCGGGTGTGTGTTTTCTAGGGCTGGTCCTGTTAATGGTTAAAAGTGATTTGTGGATGATTTTTCCATAAGGAAGGAATGTCTCTGCGAGAGTGTTATGTCAGAGACTCTTCTCATGTATTTCATTATGTTTAGATTCGGACTCCAGGTAAAGCCAGACCCTTTTTCCTTTGATGATCTCCTTATGGTTAGACCTAGATGAAACATCGTATTTTCGAGCATCGTTGGTCGTTGAAATATAGATTGATGAAGATGACAGGTTCCATCAGCGCTTATGTCTTTATGAAGCAACCTTCTGACTAAGGGACTGTATGGAAACTCTAGGAAAGTCTATATATACAAGTTATAAATTAACTCTGGCTTATGATTATCCTCCCGCTGGGCGAGTGAGCGAAAACTCAGGGAAGGAAGCCATGTTGTATTCCTGTCATCATTATGGATCACTGTCCAAAGAACGGATCATGAATCTTACTATTCAGACAGTGGCGCGGAGACATCATTAAGATTAAAACCCCTACCGTGGTTTAACTTTGTTACTTAAATATTTGACATATATAGCTGGAGAACTTAGGCAAGGAAAAAGTTCGTCCAGTGAACTCTTTGTATGTTTACACACACATACCCACTGATGCGTTCAGTCAGTTAGGGGATATGGCAATAGTCCGCCAGAACATTGAATGACTATTTAATATTGAATGATGCATGAAATATGTACTACTATTCTACTACCTAATGATTTGCTATGTCAACATACTCATGACTGTATTCCGTGCTGTTCAAGTGTGTGCGTCATTATTAAAAGCATAGAAACGTCAACAGCGGTTCCTAACATCATTGACTTGTACAAGAGTGTGAGTGAAACATTATCAAGTGTCAACTACATCGAACAGTACACCATTCGCGTATTTTCCACTCTCACACTCCATACATACACAACCCTGCGTCGGTCGAGTTGACCTTTGTTGTACTTGCCTGTTTCACGTGTAACGAGCAGGAAGAATACTCTACCTTTTACAGTGATGACCACCAGTACCACCTGGGGAACGATTACTTGTCAGTAGTCCCATAGCAGCCACTGCCTCGCTGTCTTTGCCTTCCCTAACTCAGGATCAGAGTGAGTTACCCATTTACAGCACAGCTGGGTAGACTGGAGCATGCCTGGTATCATCATCTCAGTACAACGCACTACTCTACCGTAGTAGGCAGTAAAACAACACTATTCTACAGTGGTAGGCCAGTTCCTGGGTCCAGCCTTCGCAGTCTTGTTGATTGAAGTCACCAAGTATAACAAGAACGTTTATTTTGGCAAAATGTGACACACATCAACACCAGTAGAAACTATACAGTCGATGTCAGTTGACCTGTTCTGACAAGTGAAATGAATCTGGGTCAATGCTTTTTGACATTTTTTTTTGCAGTACAGAGCTGAAAACTTTGAAGGACATAAACTGTTCGGTTGCTACAGTGTTTGATTACCTTACTAAAGAAGAATATAAGTGTTGTTATTTCATCGGTGGATCTTCTCATGCTAAAAAAAATTGAAGAATGTAATAAGATAGTTCAATAATTTAAAATTGATTAAAAGTGCCAGTTTATTTTGATTAAAAGCTGTGCCATTAAAGTGAAAGCTGAACATACTTTGCAACACATTCTATCCACAACACATATATTGTATTATATGCATTTATGTTTTACATGTATTTATGTTTACATGTTATTTGTTGTGTGTTAAGTTAGTTTATATGTCAGCGGGTTTAAGGTTGGGCGGCGACTAGTACAAGGTATACCGAGTGACATTGGTCTTGTACTAGTGTTCAATAGGTACAAATTTTCTTAATTGGAAATTTGTTAGCAACAATTTGCTATTTCTGTTAGCTGTGACGACTGTGTTCATATTTTTTTTGTAATATTTTTTCTGTTCTTTAGTTTTGTTTGATTTGTTTGTATAATTGTAGATCTCATCTTTTCTTTCATTTCAGTTCTTTACACCCTTATGTTTATTCACTGTGGCGTTATTTGTCTTGTTGATGTCATTGCAGTTATCATCACAGATTCTGTGACTGTTTACTTTAGTTTCCTATTTAATTTAATTTGATTTCTGCAATTGTTTTCATATTGTCTTTTCTTGTTTGTCCTTGTTAATGTCTTTAGTTGACAGATGATATATGAGGTATAGTTGAATACACTTACATTATAGTACAGATTAGTACTTTATGATTATTATTGTTATAAAAGAAAGTGTACAAGACCTTTGTAAGGCTTGTCTCCCACAGTGATTGGGATAGAAAATATTATTTTCCACAGGTACTCAAGTGATCATTGATTACATTAAGGAAGTATACAAGACCTTTGTAAGGCTTGTCTCCCACAGTGATTGGGTTATACAGATATTGTTTCCACAGGTACTCAGGTTATCATTTGTTATATTATAAACAAGATAACCATATAAGGATTGTCTCACACAGAGATTGTGATTGTGAGCTGATTATTCAACTTATTATAAACTTTTGGTTGCATTACTTGGAAATATATATATAATCATACACTATTGATACTATAGAGTACTTAGATTATAAAGGTGATTATACAAGCTCTTTATTAGAGACTTGTTTCACACAGTGTTGTGATAAAGTGATACTTATTTAAGAGACTTCTTCCCAGTGAGGTTGGTTCAAGGTCTTTGGATAATACTAAGAGAGTAAAATAGAGTGAAGTGACTATACAAGTCTATAGTCTATATTGCCTTCCATTTAAGTGGGATAGGGTAATTTATTTACTTTTTCAGGTTACTGATTTAATAAGACAGGATGTCTACATTAGATTACCTTATTACACAAGGAAAATCCCTTGATAAGACTGGTAAAACTTAGAAGAATGGGCAATGGCTCAATATGACAAAGAATTAGCTGCAGAAGAGAAAGGATTAGAAGCTGCTGCTGAGGAAAGAAAAGCTGCTGCAGAGGAGAAAAAAGCTGCTGCTGAGGAAAGAAAAGCTGCTGCAGAGGAGAGAAAGCTTCAAATAGAAGAAAAAAAAATAGAAGCTGCTGCGGAACAAAAAGACTAAACAGAGAAGCTGATGCTGCTGCTGAACAAAAGAAATTGCAGATGCAGGTGGAGGAAAGGAGATTTGAGGCAGAGCAAAAACGACTAGACAGAGAAGCTGCTGCTGCTGCTGAACAAAAAAGACTAGACAGAGAATATGAACAAAAAAGATTAGAAGCTGAAGAAAAAAAAAGCAATAAGAGAACATGAATTTGAGTTAGAGAAATTAAGATTGACAAGTATGAGTAATATTAATCAGGCATCTAGTGGTAGTGGTAAACCCTTTGTTTACAAGGCCAAGGTACCAGCGTTCAACTCTGCCAGTGACGATATAACATCCTGGCTTGAGAGATTTGAACGTGCTTGTCGAGCTCATAATGTGGATAAATCACAGTATGTGAATCAGTTGTCTGAAAATCTAAAAGTGGATTCTCTGAATAAGTTATGGTTGGTTGAAGAGGCCGACAAGGATAACTATGATGTTATCAGGTCAGCCTTGATAAGGAAGTATCAGTTGTCAGAGGAAGGTTACCGTCTTTTGTTTAAAACAATGAGACCTGAGACTGGTGTAGAATTCTCAGAATTCATTGCAAATGCACGTCTTACATTTTCACGTTGGATTTACACTTCCAAAACACAGAAAACATTTGAGGCTCTTACGGATTTATTACTTAGAGACAAGATCATGTCTTCGGTGAATAAACTATTTCTAGAATTTTTACATGAGCGTAAACCAAGTACATTAAAACAAATGGAAGAATATTGTGACCAATATGTCACGGCACACCCTGACATGATTCTAAGCAACACTAACATTAAAGAGGGTATGCCAGTTGCGTCAGCAACTCAATACAATAATAATTACTCACACAAGTCCCAAGGAGCTCAAGATAAATCTCACAAAAAGGTTAATTGGAATAGTTATCAAAACCAAGGTAACCACTCAAAGCAGGGTTCTTCTTCGAAGACCTGGAATCGGGCTGACAGTCCTCGACACAGGCGTGCCCATAATTATAGAAATTTCCGAAAAGGGAGTAACTATAGGAACTACCCAAGTTCGTCTTGGAAACAACAAAACCAACATTACAGGGATACTCATTATAATGCGTATGATGATTACGATCATGAACATTATGATTCAAACCCAAATAGGGGTTATAACAGAGGTAATAGTAATTACAGAGGCAATTATAACCGAGGTAGATCACAACACAAAAGACATGGTTAATCTCATTACCAGGCTCACTCTGCACAACAAGAGTTCAATGAAGCCGGTAATCAAAATAATGATAAGAAAGACTCTAATAATGTAGGATGTTCTGCTTTTGATTTTAGTAGAGCATCTCAGTGCTCCCAATGCAAAACATTATTCGATCCATCCACGATTTCTACTTTAAGCTGTGGTCATTCTCTTCCTGCTCTTCCTGCGTCAGTCGCGCATGATGGAAGAGGTGCTCTTGTCTTGAGTAGAGGTCTAGTAGATGGTACTCCGGTCTCAATTCTTTTCGATTCCGGGTGCACAACCATTGGAGTGAGGCAGTCACTCATAGATCCTTCTCGAGCCACTGGCAAAGTAATCAAATGCGTAACATTTGGTGGCACATTGGAGAAGTACTCTACTGCCATTGTTAACATTGCTACTACCTTCTTTACAGGAGATGTGCACGCATGTCTTCTCCCGAATCCGATCGCTGATCTTATAATCGGTCGCATTCATGGAGTGAAAGAATGCACTCTGCAACAAATTATTGATTGGGAAAATAGGAATATGCAAACTGCTAATGCAGTAGTTACTAGGGCTCAAGCTCTTAACATTCCGCAATCTTCGCCTTCGGAAGATAATGTTGCGCAGATCCAAGGTGATCCCTTGGAAATTTCTCGTGATTCATTTATGAAACAGCAGGAAGATGATCCTACTCTTAAAAAATTCTTTACGCTAGCAACAAAAGGTGATCCGAATAAAGACACAAATCGTAAATCTTGGATTACGATGAAGAATGGCGTACTTGTGCGTATGGTACAAGACTCCGCTAAGTCCGCTCATTCTCAAATTCTAGTGCCCAAAAATATGAGAGTTAAAATCTTACAGCACGCTCATGATTCTCAGTTTGCTGGGCATATGGGTTTTTCCCGTACTAAATCTTGAGTTTTTGCGTCTTTCTTTTGGCTTTTTGTGAACAAGGACGTACGGATCTATTGTCGATCTTGTAAGGTATGTCAAGAAGTTAAATCCAAAGGTCCACGCCATGCTGCACCTATTCAGGCTCCAGATATTCCAATTCGACCATTTCAAAAGATGGCGATAGACATCATCGGTCCATTTAAAATAAAGTCTGCTAGAGGACACCGATTTATCTTGACGTGTGTTGACATGTGCACACGTTGGCCAGAGGCTGTTCCTCTAAAGAGCATAACTACTGCTGATATTGCAGAGGCTCTTTGGTTAATATTTTCTCGTCTGGGATTTCCAGCAGAAATATTATCGGACCATGGTACCCAACTCATATCGGATACTATGTCTCAAGTAATGTCGACTCTTAAGATAGAGAGATCTTTAAGTAGTATTTATCATCCTATGTCCAATGGGATGGTAGAACGTCTGAACAGAACTCTGAAAAACCTACTAGGTAAGATAACTGAAGATCATCCTCAGGATTGGGACAGAGTTTTACCCGCGGCTCTCTTTGCATATAGAGAGGTCGCCAACGAACATACAGGATTTTCTCCCTTTGAACTTGTCTTTGGCGCGAAACCGCGAGGTCCTATGTCCTTACTTTATGATCTCATAACTGCTAATAATATTGTCGATGACACAAAATCCTCTTACGAATATGTCATTGCGCTTAGACACAAGATTATTGAAGCATGCAAATTGGCAACTGCTTCTTCTGAATTTGCCAAACAGAAGGCAAGGCAATTTGCCAATAAGAAGAGATGCTTACGACAACTTTGTCCAGGAGACAAAGCATTTGTCTTGCTACCTTGTAGGGAAAACAGACTTCTTATTTCTTGGAAAGGTCCATATGATGTAATATCTAAAGTTTCCGATGTCGACTATATTGTCGATATTGATGGGAAGCATAAAACCTTCCACATCAACATGCTTACGGAATTCCATGAACGTCCGGATTATTTACAACCTGTTTTCCAGGCAACGGACGATTCTCCAGTCCAACATGGGCATTACTCATCACTGTCAGTAATACAGGATGAGGAAACGAGTTTCTCGGATGTGAATTTGCCTTTTCCGATGATTCCACTTCTTTCTAATGAATCATGGAAAGATGTTGCGATTTCTCCCGAATTATCTCCAGGAGAACAGAAACAAGTTTCTACTATGTTACAACAATTTCAGGATGTCCTTACTGACATTCCTGGTCAAACTGATGCCATTGAACATGACATTATTCTTACTGACCATAATCCTATAAGGGTCAGACCGTATCCTATCCCGATACATTTTCAAGATAAGGTTGAGAAAGAGTTGGATGAGATGATAGATTTAAAAATAATTGAACCATCCACATCAGCATATTTTTTGCCGATGGTTATTGTACGGAAAAAAGACAATAACATACGTTTGTGCGTTAATTATCGCAAATTGAACCAAGTGACTAAATTTGAGGCTGAACCTATGCCTTTACTAGAAGAGCTACTTACAAGACTATCGAAATCTCATTTCTTCACTAAACTTGATTTGTCTAAGGGATATTGGCAAGTTCCACTATCCGAACACGCCAAGCCGTTTACTGCTTTTTCGACACCTAGGGGTCTATTCCAATGGAATTTCATGCCTTTCGGCCTTATGAACGTCCCTGCAACATTCGTACGCCTGATGCGTCGAATCCTATCTCATCGCTCAGATGTCATTGCATATCTTGATGACATCTGCCTTTTCAGTGATACTTGGGAAGATCACTATAACGGGTTAAATGAACTATTGTCTATCTTACGCGAGCATAACCTGACAGCGAAACCATCTAAAGCCTGTATTGGTTTTAGCGAAATATCTTTCTTAGGTCACCGTGTTGGTCATGGTTTCCTAAAAACAGAAGACCATAATACAAGTAAGATACTTAACATTTCTATTCCTAAGACTAAAAAGCAAGTGCGAAGACTCTTAGGTCCAATACAATTTTATGGACGATTCATTCCGAATCTGTCCTCCATTATGTCACCTCTTTCTTCCTTGCTAAAGAAAGGGTCTCCTAATATAGTCCATTGGACTCAAGAATGTCAATCCTCTTTAGATAAGGTTAAAACTATGTTTTCTACTTCACCTATCTTGGTATTACCTACTAAGGATAAGACATTTGTTCTTCGTAGTGACGCTTCATCCACAGGGATTGGAGCAGCACTAATGCAAGAGTACTCAGGAACTCTGCATCCTGTGATGTATATTTCTCGAAAACTAAATGCCGCAGAGAAGAATTACTCGGTCCTAGACCGTGAATTATTGGCTATGGTTTGGTCAATTCTTAAGGAGAGGAGCTAGCTGAAATGCTATTTTCGTTATTAATTGCTGGATTTCAATGAAAATGCACAGACTTAACCTATATCAAGCTAGATGACGAAAAAATGATTAGGTTTTATGGCACTCACTTACTCGGTTGCCATAGAAACGGCCCCATCCAACTGTGGATTCTATTGTTCTATTTCAATTTGCTAAGGCTTTTTTATTTATTAAGCTATGAATACCAAATATGAACACAACGTTTGTCATTATATTTTAAAACTTTTTTCCATTGGTGGATTTTTGATAACTTTAATACCAAAAAAGTTGTAGGACTTTGAATATAGTGTCTAAAAAAAGTAACAAATTTTGATAAATTTTACATTACTTTTTGCAATAAATCAAGAGTTTGATCAGATACTCAAAATCCAGCAACGTGCCCATCTTGATTTTTAAAAGATTATGGGCTCAGTATGTGCCAATTTTTATGTCAATTAACACATAATGTGGAAGTTTGAAGGAAATTAGGATGGAAAATTAGATTTTTGGAAAATCACATTTTTCTCCATCCAAATAGAAACAATCTAAATAATCTGTAATATTGCCCCTGAGTAAGCAATTGCTTACTTGTCATTTATAAACATACTGGTAGCATAGCACTGCTTTCCTCTGCAGCTTCCTATCTGGCTCACTGAAAAATTTGTGCCTAATTTCCTTCCTTGTCTTAGCGCAGTTTTCTGCCGTTTTAGAGCTGAGCAATATTGATTCTTTGTTCTATTTCAATTTGCTAAAGCTTTTTTATTTATTAAGCTATGAATACCAAATATGAACACAGTGTTTATCATTATATGTTAAAACTTTTTCCTGATGGATTTTTGATATCTTTTATACAAAAAAAAGTTGTAGGACTTTGAAAATAGTGTTTAAAATAGTAACAAATTTTACTAAAGCTTTTACATTACTTTTGTCAATTAACCAAAGGGTTTGATCAGATACAGGTAAAATCCATCACATAAACAGTTTTAAGCAATTAAGCCCCCGAATCTGGTCTGCCAATTTTTATGTCAATTCTACAGCTAAGTGTGGAAGTTATAAAAAATTAATATCTCCTAATGATTTCTTTTAAAATCACATTTATTGTTTGGGCAATTAGAATATAATTAAAAAGTTGTAATACTGCAGCGTTTAAAATAACTTACTAGTCATGACCACATTCAGCAATCCTGGCCCCTCTACAGTTTCTTGTCTGGTTTTCTGTTGAGATTTGTGCTAAATGGCACCTTCATTTTCTTAGTGCAGTTTTCTGCCATTTTAGAGCTGAGCACCAGACGTTTAACGCTTTCTTGCTCCTGCCAGTCGACAAGCCTCTTTCCACTGTTCAGCCCCACGACTTTCTTGAAAAATATAGCAGCCTCAGGTCCTTGATTAAATTCAGCAATATTAGGGCCATATGGTTTAATTGCTATGATCTGATTGAATGCTTTGATAACTCACAATCACTTTACACGGTGTAGCAAATTTCTGTGGTCAGATTAAAATCTCCGACATAATAACTTCCTGGCAGTCTTCCATGACACTTTGAACAGCTCGAAGAAGAGGCTCTTGACCTTATATTCAGTCCTCATTTCAAAAATAAAGATGTAAACAAGCATTTGACTAAACTTTCTCCTTTCTTTTAATTTTGGAACAAAAAACCATACATGTAAGTAATGAAATAGTTTTCCCTTGAACTATCTTGATGATTTTGGAGCCAAAATAAATTACATGAATGTTATGCTTAGGCAAGGGGAAACATAAAGTAAGTTTCAAAAGTAAGTACCTTCAAAATGTATCAATGACAGCCTTGCTTCACTTTCCACTTGATGAAGTTTCCAATTTTCTTCTGGTACCAATAACCAGCTGTTGCACATGTCTGGCAGGCATTTTTAAAATAACACATAAGTCCAGTCCGTAGTCCTGTGACATCGTCAATAAAAATACACAAGAAACAAACATTAAATTGAGGAAACGTAATCATGCACTATGCTTACAAGAATCATGATAATGTACTGAGTTATGAGAAGTCACCCGTTATTCTGTAAACTCAGGAAAACGTGATGATTTTGCAATTGACTGTCTACTACTCGTAATAGCTAGTTCATGTAACTCCCTGGTGGTTGAATGAAGCACAGTGGGTCGCCTTCTTTGATGTCATTCCAAAAGTAGCCAACGATAAGGTTTAGGGTTAGGTTAAGATTCTTAAACCTGGTTGAAATGAGTCACTGTGGGCCGAACCTTAGATGTCATCGCAGTAAGTCGCCAACGTCGTTAAGGTTAGGTTTAGGATACATTAAGTAACCATTAGCCGTCTTTTTTTCTGCAAATCTCTGAATTCTAATTTAAGGAACTATCGTACTTACAAGACGGTTATGTCTGCTTCATTTCATTGGCAACCACTATCCGCCTAACCCTTACTCCTGTTTACTGCGGCTCTAAATTCTTGGCAAAGGCCGCATTGAACAAACGGTTCGCTGTGCTTTATTTCAAGCTTCATTGCCTGAGTACCATGTCGTACGCATGATTTTTCGAATTATATCTCACAATAAGTACGTTTGCACCTCTTGATAGAATAAGTCTTTTCATCTCTATACTTCGGAAATTCACTATAACGGGTTTAAATGACACATTGTCTATCCTACGCGAGCATTAACCTGACATCAATAACAAATCAAAACTGAGAAATTCCGTAAACACCGCGGCCATTTTGGTCGTTGCCGTTTCACTAAACGCGAAGCCAATAATAAAAATTTACAATCCTAAGGGGAAAAAATGTTGAACTTTAGGTTAATAAATTTCCTATATGGACGATTTTGGAATCTGTCCGAAATAAGTGACATCTTTCTTACAGTAAAGTGTAGATTTGGACGAATCCAACGATGCATAATATGTAGGGGTGTAATCTTGGTTGCAAGAAAACTATGAAAAAACCAGGTTCTATATTCACATATTTTGTCGAGGTTGAAGGATAAAATTTATTCTGTACGTAGTGACGCTTCATCCACAGGGATTGGAGCACACTAATGCAAGAATGCATTTGGACGTTTAATTCTGTTATATTTAGATTCGGGAGATGCTAAAGTATCAGAAAATGGACTAATCCCAAATTCTTAATTTTTTTTATTTCAACCGAGAAATGCCTGGCGCTCCTCCCCTTAAACTTCAAAGATTTCTTCTTGGCGCGCATTTCATTGTGGAAACTGACCAGAAAGCTCTTACTGCTATTCAGAGTAAAAATCTGAAGAGCGCGAGATCAACGCGATACGCGATTGCTCTTCAACCTTTTCATTTTTCGGTGCGAGCTATCCGTGGGTCAGAAAATGTGATGGCAGACATTTTGTCTAGATGCCCACATGATTCCTAATTGTTAGATCCTGAGATTTCTAACATGTCTAACTTTGCTACAGTTTTTTTTTTTTTTTCTCTGGTTCCTGAGATATGTTCTCACTTGTCGTGCCATATGACGACTTAGCCTTACATTAGGTGTTACATTTGTTTGGAATGCTTATCATCTGCGCATTGTTATTCGTGCGTTGTGAGCCTATTGTATGTTGCTCCTGGATGTATTTCAAAAAAAATGTACCATTTTTTTTTCCCGGGGGGAGTGGTAATCTGTTGCATACATATTTTTGAATGCACAGATTACAAATATACGATATGTCTATTTAATAGTGAAAATATATATTTGTATTTTATTTGTGTACGAAAATGCTTCCCTTGGGAAAGCGAGATAATCCATGATTGATTTATACGTTTGATTATATGGATGATCTCTCTTGATATTGATTCGGCGTATGAATATGGAAGTCATGTCAGTTCTCGTTTGTTAGGGCCAGAAAATAGATTGATCTTGTTCAATATGTTTATGGCCTGAATTTATATGTATTACTTGTCTAGTACAAGAAGATTCAGTCCTATATTGTATATCTTCGTATGCTAAGGTCGGACTATACCGAACTCTGGCGGAGGTATCCGTTGTCCTACAGAGTTGTAGTGAGTTCCGAAGAAGCTGGTCGTAATGGCCGGGTGTGTGTTTTCTAGGGCTGGTCCTGTTAATGGTTAAAAGTGATTTGTGGATGATTTTTCCATAAGGAAGGAATGTCTCTGCGAGAGTGTTATGTCAGAGACTCTTCTCATGTATTTCATTATGTTTAGATTCGGACTCCAGGTAAAGCCAGACCCTTTTTCCTTTGATGATCTCCTTATGGTTAGACCTAGATGAAACATCGTATTTTCGAGCATCGTTGGTCGTTGAAATATAGATTGATGAAGATGACAGGTTCCATCAGCGCTTATGTCTTTATGAAGCAACCTTCTGACTAAGGGACTGTATGGAAACTCTAGGAAAGTCTATATATACAAGTTATAAATTAACTCTGGCTTATGATTATCCTCCCGCAGGGCGAGTGAGCGAAAACTCAGGGAAGGAAGCCATGTTGTATTCCTGTCATCATTATGGATCACTGTCCAAAGAACGGATCATGAATCTTACTATTCAGACAGTGGCGCGGAGATCTCATTAAGATTAAAACCCCTACCGTGGTTTAACTTTGTTACTTAAATATTTGACATATATAGCTGGAGAACTTAGGCAAGGAAAAAGTTCGTCCAGTGAACTCTTTGTATGTTTAAACACGCTGATGCGTTCAGTCAGTTAGGGGATATGGCAATAGTCCGCCAGAACATTGAATGACTATTTAATATTGAATGATGCATGAAATATGTACTACTATTCTACTACCTAATGATTTGCTATGTCAACATACTCATGACTGTATTCCGTGCTGTCCAAGTGTGTGCGTCATTATTAAAAGCATAGAAACGTCAACAGCGGTTCCTAACATCATTGACTTGTACAAGAGTGTGAGTGAAACATTATCAAGTGTCAACTACATCGAACAGTACACCATTCGCGTATTTTCCACTCTCACACTCCATACATACACAACCTTGCGTCGGTCGAGTTGACCTTTGCTGTACTTGCCTGTCTCATGTGTAACGAGCAGGAAGAATACTCTACCCTTTACAGTGATGACCACCAGTACCACATGGGGAACGATTACTTGTCAGTAGTCCCATAGCAGCCACTGCCTCGCTGTCTTTGCCTTCCCTAACTCAGGATCAGAGTGAGTTACCCATTTACAGCACAGCTGGGTAGACTGGAGCATGCCTGTATCATCATCTCAGTACAACCCACTACTCTACCGTAGTAGCCAGTAAAACAACAGTATTCTACACATACCTTTAGGTTTGTTGCGCGACAATACGAAAGTAGTAAGTGTTACATTCACAAATAAATGGGGTGCGCGAAATGCAGTCAGTGGAAGCACATGTCACTGCTTGACAACCACCTGCTGATATTCTAGCTGTAGGAATGGTGAGATATCTGGTTCCGCGTTGGTTCATGGTGTTTCGTTTAACGAGAAACGAACGTCAGAGTCTGACCCACTCCACCAACACTGTTCTGCTAAAGATATGAGCTGCAGAAAGAGTTGTTCTATTTCACTGAATGATTTAGTAATGGTGACTGAGGATGTAGATTTCAAATTTTAATTTCATGATTGGCTGTAAACTTTATGTACATCTATTTCATGCTGTATACCACCATAAAGACACATTGTATATGATATAAGTCATGAATAGACGATTAAATGTATCTTGCCCTGGAGGTACTACTGTCAATTGAACATATGTGTGTACGTAATAGCCATGCGGGGTATGTTTGCATTGCTACACATGTGAGGCAGCTACTCTCATTTCTTTCGGCTGCGATGACCTTTGGTTGTTCAGTACGTACATCTATGTCAGTTTTGACTGATTGTTTATGTTGTATGGAGTTAATTGTTACGGTGATATGGTAGTTACAGGGCAGATGACGGTAGGCTGGATGCGGCAATGGGTCTCCGAACTTCTGATGAGGTCGAGGCCAACATCCTACGGATGGAAGAAAACTCCGTTTTATTTCTTAAGGGGAGAAGTAGATGTCACCCCGCACTTTCGTCGACAGTGCGCAAGTCGTTCGGATGTTTCTGAAGGAATGACTAAAGCAAACGAGCGAGTGAGGTCATGTCACGAGCTCGTATTTTGGCGCCAAGTGGATTTCAGCACGAGTCGTTTTCCGTCTGTCGCCCAGTTTGGGCTGCCCGTTGCCAGGTTACGGGCTTTTCACCTTTTGCCGAATCTGCGATACAGCGCCTGCCATTAGTTTATAGTTGTTATGATTAAAATTCATAACGATTGTGTCGGTATAATGGTTAGCTCAACATGGCTCCTTGTTTGTTTATTTTTTACGGAGGCATTTATTAACACAGGAAGTGACGTCATGCCGTTATGGTTGTTTGGCAGACGTGAACCAAAAACTGCAGAAGTGAAGAGATTGACTGCAGGTCTTTTTCCAGTATGTGTCATGTATCTTATTATCTACGTTTACAAGGAGTATAGCTTCTCAATGTCGAGTATGACTATATATTAAAAATGTTCAAAATGACAAGGACAGCGTTCCAGACATAAACTATCCTAGAAGTGATCTTGGCCACAGGTGTGGCCGTGCATGTTTATACGGCACTAGTAGTTATATTGATTTTATGTAGTCAGAGTTAATCCTTCATATGTTGTGGTGGTTCAAGTGATAACTGGCCTTCCGCCAGAGATGGTGATACTTGACCTTTTGTTAATTTATTTCAACCCAGGAATGTTCTTCCCTTTTGAGATTTGGTGATAAGCAAAACAGTGTCAGCACAACAACGTATAATCCACAAGAAATTATTGTAAAGTTCCACAAACAGCAATGTAGAAAAATTCAATTAGAGTTTATTGATGTAATTAGACAAACACTGTAAATTTCACAATGATGATTGGTTATCCGATATGAAAAAAATATGTTATCCAACTGAATAATGTAGGTACATCCAGATAGAATAATATATGTATATCCACAAGAAATAATTTACAGATTTGTTTACTCAAAAAAACTTGTCTTGGTATCCTCAAAGATGAAGTTCTCCTAACGCTATCAGTAAAAATCCTCTAGTCTAAGATCATGATATCCTTGGAATCATAAGTCCTGAAATCGCTACCTATCGCCCACAACTCTTCTATTTATTCTATTTCTTCTTTTTTCCCGCCTTTTTTCACACGACCCGTCCTTTTTTTCACACGACATTATAGTTAACATTTGCACTCCTCTTCTCAGCTTTTCGACTTTTTTGCACACGACATTCTGCTATGTCGACTATATTTTCACATGTGTGATCTTTTCCAACTTAACAATAGGATTTAAAAAAAAACCAGATCACACAAACATTCATTTCCCACTTTCGCGCTTATAAAACCCATTCATTATTATCTGGGACTGACCTACGTTTACCCTGTCAGAGCAGTAACGGCAACTGAACTTTGAATGAATGCTGCGTTTTGTGTAAAAACGTCTTATTTGCATTTAAGGTCTGTCATTCTTACATGTATCATCTTCTAGCACATATAAACGCTTAGCGTTAAAGTAGGAGGGACAAAGCTAGCGGGAAAGGTCAAGCGGTCACATACGTCCCTGGCCACACAAATGTATCCCAGAGGGAGACATTTGCCTACTATCAACTAAGTACCTCATGCTAGTGACTGTTATAAACGACTAACCTTTTGGTAGAGTCTCTTAGAGAGAAAAAGATTTAAAAAAAAATTGTTCGTAAAACGAGGGATCCCAGTATATTTATAATGCGTAAAACGGGGGATACATAAAATTTGTTAATACACTTCGCCATTGAACAGTATTGATGTTCACTACTTCTTAACAATATCAATATGAACAACGCTGTGCGTTAGTCATCACCATAATGATAACATACTTAATGATAACATTTAAATAAAAAATAAAAATAAAATAAAATTAAAAAAATAATCGCATACGATTTTCATGGGTTGTGCAAACAACACAAATAAAAACAAAACAAAAAATACTTTGGCAATATTTAACAGAATAGACTAATATTCATTAAGTGTTTAACAATCTTAAGTGTAGTAGCTGCAACGAACATCAGCCTAACAGCATAGAACTAATGGTCAAACATCAGACCGTGGGACGCAAAAAAATGTAATATACGAGCTCGTATATATATATATATATATATATATATATATATATATATATATATATATATATATATATATATATATATATATATATATATATATTATATATTATATATATATATATATATATATATATATATATATATATATATATATATATATGTATGATATGGGAATATACATACATGGCAATGTTAATCTATAAATTTATTATCAACAAAATATGAACTGTAGCTGTACGCTCTCGTAACTGTCAATATAGAACGTGGTAAATATAATACAATCATATGATACAGGCGACCCCAATCCTGCCACTGCGGTCAGTGATTTACCAGGATGTATATGGGTCTTAAACACCAAAAATCTGGACAAGTTTGGTGAACTGTCTATGTGTCTAAGTAAATATAGCATTATTAATCTGGTTACACCAACGGGCTGATCACCCGTTTGCCAGTCACTTCGATTACGGAAACAACAGCAAATGGATTGATTTGCCGTTGCCCTAAAGACGCCAATAGGCGTGATGGGAAACAATGGCAAAGAAAACCTATCTGCTGTTGCCCTAAGACGCCACTAGGCGTAATGGCCACTGACTGCTTTGACGGTCGGTGGCTAAGGACGGAAGAAGAAGAGAGAAGAATCTGGTTACATGGAGTTACAAAGTATTTATTTTAAAAAGTCTCTAATCTCCAACTTATGTAATAGTCGTTACTATGAGGGAGGACAACTATACCAATACAAAAAATGATCGGGTGTTGGAGTATGAACTATCTCAGTTACCCTGAACCAAGTACCAAACTGTTTATAGGTTCGTCATCAAATATAAAATCTGCATACAAATGCAAGTTCATAATAATGGACAACAATTTGTCAAGAAAATATACTGTAGCGTTCCGCTTACAACGTGACAAATGGTCAGAAAAATACAGGTACATCAATATGTGATGTTTATTTCTCAATAGAAGGTTTATCAACATGTGAACATATCCGTTATCATGTTAGCGATTTCCCATGAAATCGTCATCGTTTGCATGTAACAATGTAGTATTTCGCAAATCCGCGAACTGTGTAGATTAGCATATAAGTTTTACCCAACTTGCAAAATACTTGCATATCACCAAGTCAAATTTAGGTGAAAATATATATATGTCTCAGTTATTTAGTGGAGGGGAAGGGGGAGGGATGTATATTGGGATAAATGACGGAGTATGGTTTATCACCGTGGGAGGGTGATGAGGATTGTGCGAGATTTTCCAGTACTCATTTAGCTGAGGTGGTTGTGGTGCAACCATGCGAATGCTGCAGACATTCACATGCTTGCAAACCCCGAAACAATCCTAAACAGAGGGGAACGAATTTCAGTCATGGGAATGTACTCGGGGGTCTTAGGGGCGTTAACTGTGTCGGGGGGGGGGGGGTAACAATGTCCTCATTATCTTTTACCGATGTCCGCTGTGGACATTTCATCTTCTTGTACACATGGTATTTATACACAAAACCGCTTAAAATTTAAAACACCAATTATGCTAAGCAAAATCAATAGTCCTGACACTCTAGTGTGTCGGGTCATGACCTCTGGTGTGTCTCACAGGATTCAGGAATGCGAAAAGGGGTGTTTCCCAGACTACGAAGAAGTATTTATAGAATTTGATAGACACGTTAACATAGGTAAATTCATGTTGAGTATTTTGACTGCTCGGAAAGGAGCGTCGATTTAGAAACGCTCCGTCTGTGATGGAGATGACAGGAGATGAAAAAGCCTTTGGATGTGTACGGAAGGATAGATTTGACGTCTGATTTGTCATATATCTGTGAGAAAGGGTGTCGGCTTGAATAACGTGAGAAGCCATATACAATCATTCAGGTTGTAAAAAGCATCATTAAGAAAAAAAAATCGCCAAAATACATTCTCGTTGCGATTGAACATTATAAAAAGGCTTTTCCATAACACAAAAGGAAAGCGGTGAGTTAACACATTTAAAAAAAAATCTCTGGTGTGTCAAAAAGGAAAAATATGTGTGTGCATATAGTGTGTTTGATTTTGTCACAAGATTCACCAAGAAGGGGAAGCAAATTAAAACTGTTGTAAAGCATAAGTCATATTATAAAGATTTTCAAAGGCAAAAGTGGTGTAATTTGTACAAATGAGATAATTTAAAGTTCTGTTTAACCTGGATAACATAGTGTTGTAGATCTGCGAATGTTTGCGAAAGTTCTTCAATTTCTTGACGTAGCGGTGCAAAATATGTAGTCCTAATGACAGTTCATGTTGGCGAAGAATGTGAAATAATTATATAACATTAAAACACAGTGGCGTCACGCCATAATAACTTGTTAGTATATGTGGGTGTTGCAGATGTCATAATTGTCAATATCGTCAGTATCATCAGCAGGATCTTGACTGAGGCTGACATCTTTCTGAAAAAATAAAATTACTTACCAAAAAAAAAAAAATGGACACTAGTGACTTTAGATGATGGGGGTAACGAGGTAGAGTGCTATTTGTAGAGAGAGCACTCGTTGGGTACTATTGCTGGGGTGAGTACCTTTTTGTTATTAGAGAAGATTGATTCTCCAATAAACCAATAATCGTTGAACTGGACGGTTACGAATTTGACATGAGGAAGTTGGCGATGTCCATCAAGGTAATTTGTTTCCTCGTCAATCGTTGATCACAAGAGGATGGCGTATTTCGCATTGCTGAGTGGGTGGTGGCTGCAGTTGTCGAGGGTAAGGATGAAATAGTTTTGCAATGGTGCACCTCATGCTGCGTCTTGTGGGGCTGTCTGCGTTTTCATCATTAGGCGGTGCTGTGTGTCGAGTATCATTATCTTGTTCAGATGTGTGCCGTTCTGCTTGTGAAACAGCGTTGTCTGTGTGTTCGTCGCAATTTCTATTGTTGCTCTCTGATTCTCTGCGGCAATATGTATTTATGTTCTCAGATTCTCTGTGTGAGGTTTTTGACGTATCTGTGGAATGATAGTGGTTCAATGTGGCTTTATGTATGGGTCTGAATTAGATAAAACTGGTGGTGCTATCGGGCGATGAGTAGCTGTCTTAATTTGTGCTGCATGAGCTTTGGTGACTATGTTCTTCTCGTCATCTTGTTCAAACGCATTTATCACCAACTTGAAATTGTTCTAATTTAGCTATTTTATCATGTTGTTTCTGCCATTTCTTGAAGGCTTTCTGTGCATTACGATTAGCTATCTGATGTGCTCTATACTTCTCTTGTAGTATGACTTCGATGGGATTTTCACCTTGATACTTCCTCTGAGGTTGCAGGGGATTATCTAATGGGAAAGTAGGTTCACTGATATTTTTCCTGTAGCAGTCTCCAGACTATACTCCTTGATAAATGAACCTCAGGCCTTGCTATGATGGCTGCTATCACCGGTTTTAACTCCTCCATGTTTGGTTCATCCACTTTAACCATTTTCTTACTCGTGTCATTCACTTCTTCTCTCACTTCTTTTCCCAACTTTTCCACCATTTCGCACCTCTCCGTGCATTCTAACTCATCTTTTTCATCTGACGATACACTGTCTGAGTAACTTGATGAATCTGAGAACACGTCTCTTTCCACTATTTTGATTCCCCAGTAATTAAGTTCCTCCATTACTCTCACCACAAGTCTGCGAATTTCTTCTTTCCTTTCTGATAAGTCTGTATCAAACTTTCTCTCCAGAAATCTCTATACATATTTTAGTACTACTGTGTCAGGCTTAGCTCCCTTCAGTTCGTCTTTTAGTGCTTTCTTCATCTCCTCTGTGCTTACACCTCCCTGTTTCGTCTTCTGTACTGTTCTTGTACGCCTATAAGATGTATCCATGTCCTGTACTTCTTGTAGACCTGTTTTGATAGGATTCCTTCTTACTGCTGTTCCTATACGCCTGCATGATGTGTCAGTGTTAAGGTCAACATCTGTTTGTGTTGCTGAAACTGCAGCTCTATTCTCAGTTTGTGTTGCTGAAACTGCAGCTCTATTCTCTGCTTGTGTTGCTGAAACTGCAGCTCTATTCTCTGTTTGTGGTATGTTAGGTGGTGTTCTCCATTTCTGTATTGGTCTGATATGTACCCTCATTACATCTTCTGTCGTAATCATACATGTTTGTTGATCAGTCGTTGTGACATTATTTACTTCCCATATCTTTTGTTGTTTGATTCCGTTGATAAAATTTCTAACAGCTATGCGACAATATCTTTTATTGAGACTGTTCCAGTGGCTGTCGACAGTGGCTATGCGACCCGTGTTGTTGCTGTTGTCTCGATACTTGATCTGGGATCTTCTATTGTAGTTATGTGGTGTGCTCTCTGATTCACTCCGGCAATATGTATTGTTGCTCGTATATCTGTGTCTGTTCATTAGCCATCTCCGAAATGTGTTAGAATCGCCCGTGAAAGGGGTTATAACCGAGCGAATTTGGTTATATTTATTATAGTGATCTACATTGGATAGCGTGTCTGTTATCCGTTGCAACGCGGTCATTGTGGGTTCGGCCTCTACAGGTAAGGGTATGTTAGCAGGATGGACGTTTGCCTGTTGCATTTCGTGTTGCTGTTGTAGCTGCTGTGCATATAACGCCTGTTGTTGTTGTTGCTGTAGCGTATACAACGCTTCTTGTTGCTGCTGTTGTTCTAGGCTTGGATCCATTTTATTGATTATGCCTGTCTGTCTTCACCAAAAAAAAGGGCAGGTCACGGCGCCAATTAGTGTTATATGTGGCCGTGTATGTTTATACGGCACTAGTAGTTATATTGATTTTATGTAGTCAGAGTTAATCCTTCATATGTTGTGGTGGTTCAAGTGATAACTGGCCTTCCGCCAGAGATGGTGATACTTGACCTTTTGTTAATTTATTTCAACCCAGGAATGTTCTTCCCTTTTGAGATTTGGTGATAAGCAAAACAGTTTCAGCATTACAACGTATAATCCACAAGAAATTATTGTAAAGTTCCACAAACAGCAATGTAGAAAAATTCAATTAGAGTTTATTGATGTAATTAGACAAACACTGTAAATTTCACAATGATGATTGGTTATCCGATATGAAAAAAATATGTAATCCAACTGAATAATGTAGGTACATCCAGATAGAATAATATATGTATATCCACAAGAAATAATTTACAGATTTGTTTACTCAAAAAAACTTGTCTTGGTATCCTCAAAGACGAAGTTCTCCTAACGCTATCAGTACAAATCCTCTAGTCTAAGATCATGGTATCCTTGGAATCATAAGTCCTGAATTCGCTACCTATCGCCCACAACTCTTCTATTTATACTATTTCTTCTTTTTTCCCGCCTTTTTTCACACGACCCGTCCTTTTTTTCACACGTCACAATAATTAACATTTGCACTCCTCTTCTCAGCTTTTCGACCTTTTTGCACACGACATTCTGTTATTTCGACTATATTTTCACATGTGTGATCTTTTCCAACTTAACAATAGGATTAAAAAAACCCAGATCACACAAACATTTATTTCCCACTTTCGCGCTTATAAAACCCATTCATTATTATCTGGGACTGACCTACGTTTACCCTGTCAGAGCAGTAACGGCAACTGAACTTTGAATGAATGCTGCGTTTTGTGTAAAAACGTCTTATTTGCATTTAAGGTCTGTCATTCTTACATGTATCATCTTCTAGCACATATAAACGCTTAGCGTTAAAGTAGGAGGGACAAAGCTAGCGGGAAAGGTCAAGCGGTCACACAGGAACCATCCTGTAACTAAATATTAACATGTATAATATAAAAGACACGTAACAACCGAAGATGGGAGCCTCAAGCCAGGGTTTGGAACAAAGTATCTTCCAGTGATGTCTCAAAAATGTTTCAAGTCAGTGGACTACATTTTTTGCATGTGCAGAAAATTTTTCAAGACGGCGGTGACGGTCGGCTGCAAGCCGGAATTCTAGGACTAACCCTATTCACTGCACTGAATTTGAATCGTCGTTTCCAGAGGCAGAGGCTTATGCCAGGAAGATTTTTTGCATGAAAAAGTAGATACTAAATGTACTGATTCGTGCAGTGTGATGCTAGAAGAATCTCTTTTGACATGGTTCTTTCTTTTACATGTTATATGTATATCTGTATCTACATGTTTGTGTGATAGGCGGGTTGGTTGGTGGGCCCTATGAATTCATTATACCTCATTGACGGTCGTGAATTCTTAGTCGTTCTTTACTTTTTGCATCTGATTGTCTCAACTTAAGGGTCCGGCGAACATAGCAGTGTATTACTTCCTTGAGTGAATAAACCAAATCCATTATTTGTCTAGTTTTAAAGGTTTTGTAATTTTGTATTTGTTGTCAATGTGGCGCTAGCTATTGCACGCCTCACGCTAGAAAATAAACAAGGTTTTGGTGCTAATGAGAGCGGCACGATGACGATTTGTCGCTATGTGTATTGCGCACATGACGTGAACAGTTTGAGAAAAAATATACAGAGCTTGTGTTTACCCTGAAGGGTGGATAGTTTTTCTATCAGATGGTAGATAATTGGGAAATGTTAAATAGAAAATATATCGAAAGATAACCATGTGTACATATTTCAAATCAGCAAGGGAAACGGAATTAAATAATATTGACTAGGACCCACGGATTATGAAAATTGCTGAATTTACCTAACTTGTCATGCCTTGTAAAGATGCCAGTGTCAGTTGATTAAATGTGGAAAAGTTAACAGAGTTTTAAGTCAATCTGTTGCCTGTTGATATGGATAAGCGGAAATACAGTTATATAGATGGATTGTGGTGGTCATGAACCCTGAGGACTTTAAATATATGAACCGTGGACACAGTGTGAGAAAACGAGTATAATTGTTCAACGGAATAGAATGAAATATAACGCCACAGATATGGGGGCTCGTCCTTTGATTATGAAGTAATCGTGTGAAGTTGTATACTTCAGGTACTCTTTGGTTGAGAGGAGAGTTGTCTAACAGTGGTTAGGACTTTAAATAATTTACAGAAATTCCGGGTAGGTACTTATTACACTTTACATACAGACCAACAATCACTCACATATTTACAGACTTTTACGTCTAATGCACGTCTTACCAGATGGTCTTTACAAATTTAAGGATTTGATTTCGAAGTTATCACGATAGCGGGAAAGGACAATGCCAACGCTTTATCTAGGATAATGTATTGACTCATATTTGGTTTATATAACGTATTTAATGTGGACCAGTTGGGATAGTGCATAGTGTTTTGTAACAATAGGCACTATGGACAGTTGGATCACTATGCGAACATAGACCACGGTGTTTAACTGTGACGATCACACTTATAGGACAATATGCAAATAATTATTTATTTATTCATATTTTTATTACTGACATTACTATTTTCCTAATATCTTGATTGCAATCTATATAATTTAATTTGATGGTAGGTAATCATAAGTGGTGATCTTAAGAATTTGATCTCGCTTCATGTGATAATTGCCTGTCTGGAAACTATGTTTTCAGTCGTTCGAGGGGGTGGGGAGGGGGGTATGTGGGGGTATGTGGCGCTGGCTATTGCACGCCATACGCTAGAAAATAAACAAGATTTTGGTGCCGAGGAGCGCGGCACGATGACGATTTGTCGCTATGTGTATTGGGCACATGACGTGAACAGATTTTAATGAGATATAACGAGTATAAAACGAGTGAGAAAACGAGTATAATTGTTCAACGGATTAGAATGAAATATAACGCCACAGAAAAGTTAATTGTGTTTTATTTGGTTTATTCTCTATTACTGTTTGTACATTTGTTCATCTAATCTTGCTATCCATCAGTTATTAGATGTAACATATGTTGTGAAATTGTGCTTGTATTGTCATAAGTGTGGTAGAGCTAAATGTTTTAAATTCTTCTACAATTCATACAGTTCTGCCTTGGTTTTTTCATTAGTATTTTCTTCAGTTGGCTCTTTCAAATGTTATGCTGTAATCTTGTTGGTATATTTTTTTTGCTCCTAAAATAACATCTATAATTTCATGCAGTTGATTGATATTGAGTGGTGAAATAATTGTTGTCAATATTGTTCACATATTAAATACATATATATTATTTGAATTATTATTAGACATTTTGGAGTCACAATAATAGTAAACTGTGGCTACAGTGGATTATTTTATGAAGATTGTTAAAGAATGTGGTATGGAGGGTGAAGCTTTACAAATATTTGCTTTCAATTAGTATGCCAAGAAAATAAACGGGCTAGAGGACGTGGCAAGAAAACAGAGGTGCTTAGATAGGGAGGATAAGAAGAGAGATGAAGAATTAGCTGGGAAGAAGAGAGAAGAAGAATTAGCTGAGAAGATAAAACAAGAAGAATTAGCTCTTGAACAGAAGAATTAAAGAAGAGGTTATGAACTTAGAGGGAAAAAATAGACTATGCTCAAGCAGAAATAAAAGCACAACAAGAACTTGAAGAGAAAAAATTAGCCTAAGCTCAAAGAATGGCAGAAATCGAGTTGGAATAATTAAGATTTCAACATAACCAAGATAATCCAGCAGGCGATGAGGCTGGAAAAAAGACCATGCCTCTACTTTTAAATTAAATTTGCCCAAATTTAATTCTAATATTGACGATATTTCATGCTTCTTAAATAGATAGATTAAATATTGCCAAGAGTTTAAGATTGATAGAGCTACATGGCCTAGCAGGTTGATGAGTTTCTTGGTGGTTGAGGCTCTTACTTCAGTCTGCACCATGGATGATCATACTAGAAATGATTGTGATGCTGTGAAGGCTTTATTGCTAAAAAAGTATCAACTGGAGGAAGATGGTTACAAATTAAAACTGAAATCATTGTTGCCTGATTCAGCTAAGGATTTTGCTGAATTTGTTTCATCAATTAAGCGTTGCTTTTTTAGATGGGTTGACTTGTCAAAAATTGATAAAACTTTTGATGGGCTGGCTGACTTAATTTCAAGGGAGAAAGTACTGTCTTTAGTCAGTGGTGACTTTCTGTTTTTTTTGCAGTAGAGAAAGCATAAAACGTTGGCAGCTGTGGAAAATCTTGGACGACAATACCAAATTGCACATCCTAGAAAAAATCTTAGCAGGAATAACATAAAGGATTCATTGCCAGTGGCATCAGCTAGAACTATAATGTCCAATCCCCCAGACAAAGATCATTTAGCATGCACAACAAGTTTTGATTAAATCGAGATAATAATACTGGACCTTTAAGAGGGGGGTATAATTTTAATAATAGGTCACAACAACCTCAAAGAAAGTTTCATTCATATGATGATGGATATATACCTCAACAATCATCTTTTAGACCTAACAGGGATTGGAACAGAGGTGGATATAATTTGCAGTCAAACAGAGGCCAAATGTCATTTTATGGAAACAATGTAAATAATTACAACAAAATAAGTTCTCAACAGAACAATAACGTTCGACGTTCTAGAACTCCTGAATGTTCCAATGCAGTGGTGCATCAAAGGGACAGTAATACAGTACAAAATACCAATGTTGTTTCTCATGCAAATGCATGTAGTGTATACTTATCCAACAGTACTAATTGTTCTGAATGTGATTCTTTATTTCAGCCAGAGGGAGTTCCTAGGCTCCGGTGTAGACACCCTTTACCAGTGATGTCCTCTTATAATGGGACAGGATCAGTGGTATTCGATAAGTGTTTTGTGAACTACCAACTTCTTTCACTGCTAAGGGACACGGGATCCGCCACTGCGGGAGTTCGAAGATCATTAGTGGACCCTGAGACGAAGAAGTCTAGTGCATTACATTCGGAGGCACAGTTGAATATTATCCAACTGCAGAAGTATTTTTAGATACCCCTTATTTAATAGGCAGGACTCTTGTACGTCTGTTGTCAAAACCAGTCGCTCGGATAATTTTAGGGAATATCCTTGGGTTTTATGAATGCACTAATGATGATATTTTGAGGTGGGAACAACAGCATGTATATACTGCCAGGGTTGATACTACCAGAGCACAAGCTCTTAGGCATGTGCATGCACAGTCACATGATCGGATTCAGAGTGACACAATTTTAAGTGATGGTGATGGTTATATTACATAATTTCTTCCTCTCATCATTGAGGAGTCCCTAGATGATTTCCACACTATTGAGGAATCATCAAATGTATATTTTTACTCGAGTGAATCACTAATTGCTGCTGATATGGGACCCCCACATCCATCATATATGATGTGATACCTAGCATTCTTGATGACAATGTTACTGATATGGGACCAAACACATCCATCATGGATGATGTGATACCTAGCATTGTTGATGACAATGTTGCTGAAATGGGACCAACCGCATCCATCTTTGATGATGTGATACCAGGCATTATTGATGACCAGGTTATTCGGATGTCAAGTTTAGTTTGGTCGTATACTCTTCAGTCAAAAGTGTATATTGTCGTGTGGTGAGTACTGCTGCAACTACGACATTAGTTTTTGCCAGGAATAGTCTATGAGATATTAGATATCAGGTCTCTAGAAATTGGCTCATTAAGAAAGAATAAAAACCTATTCGAGATAGGGACAAGAAGACAGGAATGCGAAGGCTTTCCACTAGACAGTGTTTTCTAATTAATTATGGAAAGAGTTCTGTGTTCCCACAACCTTAGCTTCAGCCCTTAGATCCCGTAAAGAAAAAGCCCCCAACCTCATCTGAGTAGAGAATTGTTCCTATATGTGAATATGTAACACCGACAGCACGAGTGATACATTAACAAACTAGATAATGATCAAACGATCGTTGGGTTTTTAATGAAATATCCACACATATAGGGTTAGTAATGGTTAGAACGTGATGATGGTGAAAGACGATTCACACAAAACACACAGATGAGATAATAAAATTGCAGTTAATTAAGTAGTAGTTAATTAAGAATGAACTGGTGCAAAGCGAAATGATGATGATGTGATATGATACGTGTTACCAAAATGGCGAATAATCTACACAGTCCATGTGTCTCTAAATGCTTCTCAATGATATGCAGAAAATGTACCAAGTTGTTATGCGTTGTGTCGAGTGGGGTATCTCTACGTCGATGACGTTCTGATGAAAAACTGTTGTCGGACTGAGAACGTTGACGAGAGATATATATATTCATTCACTGTTTGAGTATATCTCGGTAGTGTTGATCAACAGTTAATAGCTGTCATATGAACAAAAGGTCTGTTGTCTAATCTCCCGAGGGTAATAGCAAGACTGGATATCTTCACGAATTGTTAGTGATATGTAGACTCATAATCTTGCGTATGTAGTCGTGATTCATAAAATATATTTTACAGTCTGCTTCATAGAATGCGCTTAAGAGTGTGATGCACTTGGTATAAATATGCGATTCCTCTTTTGAGCTCTTTTGCTTGACTTCAGATAATAAGGATCTTTCGAGTGATTTGAATTTATGATGACTCTGTGTTGAACTTGTGATAACGATGTATTGAACTTGTGAGCCAGCAGTATATGGTGAAGAAAAATGCTGCGTCCACCTTCTGACTTGTGGGTGAGACAATATTCCTTTTTAATTGAGGAAAGAATGTCCTATGGCGAATTCTGCTAGCCAAATGTCCGTTTTTGATAACTTATTTCTGGTTAGACGTCAGACACGTTGCCTGTAGACTCAGACTTCTGATGAACTGAAGACACACAAAAGTCTTTGTAAGTTTTTCACATTTAACATCACTGGTTGACTTTCAATTATACTACTGCTCATTATTGATCTTCAATTCTAATGATGTTAAATATCTTGTGCATGAGAGTGTGTGCTCATGGGAGACTGTGATGATGATGAAGGTGAAGTATGAACTATTAGTTACCTGCTGTCATCCTATCATCGTCTAGGAAATCTTCTGATTTTATTAATCAGTTATGCAAAGAATTATTTGAAACTCTATCTTTTGCACATTTTAGCTGTGAGGTTAAAATAAACAAAAATTAAGAAAATGTATTAATAATTTTTATAAGATCTACTAACCTTCTTTTCCCTTCGCAAAATCCTTTAGGAACACAATTCATCACAGAACTGAATTATATCCACTCTGAATAAACAAGTGTATTTAGGCTAGGCGTTTTTTGGTTTAATCTCTTCCTCACAATGTAAAAACTGGACTCCTTCCTCTAGCAAGCTACGCGGTAGATTATATTTCTGGAAGTCCAATGTGGGTTTCTTGGATCCTTGACTCCAGCTCCGCCCATACCAATCAATCCTTAATAGCCCCTCTGGTCACTCATTCACATGATCGCTCTTGTCCCCTATCAGTCCACGTGGGTGTGGTTTGACAAACAGGTATGGAGATAATTGGCGGGCTAATGCAAAAGTGCTGTCAAATTGCTGTCACCTTACTCTCTGTTTATTGTTCACCTATCCAAGCTGAGCGTCCAATGTGGTAACCCAACGCTTGTCTGAACAGCGGCAGACCAAAGATAACAACATTACAGCATGAGACGTTTTCACCTGGCCAATCTGGGCGTCCAATGTGGTGACCCGTCGTTAGCCGCAAAGATATGTCTGATTGGGATGACCAGATGTGTTTTCACCAGATTTATCACGATGCAATGTGGGCTTCAAACGATAATGTCAGATATGGGGACTCAATCAAAGGACTTTATTTCCCCCGATGAAAGAACAAATGTGGTTCTCTAGATACCGGTCGCGAGTAATCACAACGATGAAATAGCAAATGTGGGATCGCAAATGTGGGATGAAAGAGCAAATGTCGGAGAAAATACAATACGAAAGATGTAGGAGAAGATAGAGCAATAAGGTCTTTGCGCTCGTGTATCACAATAGCCCCCTCCTCAAGTGTGATGTCAATCATTCTCAGGAAAGCTAAGCCTTCTTGCTCGGGATTCATTAATCCTTTTCCCCATCTTCGTTTTTCTCTCCGATTTCCACCCTTTCCTCTACTTGTCTGTGCTCTCCGTCCTGCCTCCTAGGATGACGGCTTAAAAAAATCCGCTCCGACGTTATGTTTTCCTTGGATATAGTCCACTTGGAACGTGTAAGGTTGCAGAAAAAGCGATCACCTCATCAGTCTAGCATTCAAGTTCTTTGAATTGGCGTGGAAGGTCAGAGGTTGGTGATCACTCTGGATCGTAAATTTCCTTCCGTACAGGTATGCTTGGAATTTTTGTATTCCCCAGACGAGGGACAAACATTCCTTTTCGATTGTGGAATACTTTTTGATCTGCTCGGTTTAACTTCCGACTCGCGTATGCGACAAGAAATAGATTTGGTGGGCTTCTGTCCTCTGGCTGTAGTAATGTAGCCCCGATTCCAATGTTACTGCCATCTGTACGCAAGATGAATTTTCTAGTTAAATCCGGGAGGTTTAAAGTAGGTTTTGTGGTGAGTTTCTCTTTTAAGAGTGCATATGCATGTTCACATTCTGCTGACCATGTCACTTTTTTGGGGTTTCCTTTCTTGGTTAGCGATGTAAGCGGTGCACAGAGGCTATTAAAATCCTTTATATAGCTCTGGTAGAATCCACAGAGGGATACAAATGACCGGACATCCCTTTTTCTTGACGGGCTCGGTGCATTTCTCAGCTTCTCAACGTTTTGAGTCTCGGGAACATGGTCCCATGGGATATAGTATGTCCTAGGAACTCTAGCTGTTCACACCCATCTTGACATTTGGTTTGGCTGGCGGTTAGTTCCGCTTCTCTGAGTCTGTTAAACAGCAAGGATAACGCTGATATATGTTCTTCAAACGATTCAGTAGCTACTAGGATATCATCCATAAAATTGCTGATAGCAGGATGATTCAGAGGATCCAATAACTTTTGCATCATCCTTGTGAAGACACTAGGAGCGTTGTTTAGCCCAAATGGCATCACATTGAACTCGAAGTGTCCATCTGGAGTACTGAAGACTAACAGGTTTAGCAACTCAGCTTTTACCGGTATTTGATAGTACCCTTTACTGAGGTCGATCTTTGAAAAATAGCGAGCCCTGCTCAGCTTAGTAAATAGCTGGTTCTGGTCCAGTAACGGTTCTGGCTGAAACTGTGTTAACGCATTCAGCTGTCGGTAGTCGATGCACAGGCGGTGCTCTCCACTGTGTTTGCGTAACAGCACTACTCCCGCACTGTAAGGGGACTCGGACTTCGAAATCATGCCTTCCTTTAGTAAATAATCAATTTCTTGCTTTAATGCCGTCGCTTTGGCATACGGAATCGGATAAGTTCTCATTCGGACGGGCGTAGGATCCGTGACTTCCATGTCAAACTATATCAGGTTTGTCCGGCCCGGTTTGTCTGTCAGGGAGTCGGCGTGGTTTTTCATCAATCTCCTCACTTTTTCTTGCTGGGCTTCCGTTAGGGTGGAGCTTATTTTCACATCGAAATGTGATTCCACCTGTATCACCGGGTACTCTACGGATGATAAAGGCTCTTCTTCCAGTTGCATAGCAATGGCCATAGTCATGAGGTGCGCTGGTTCGGCAAAGGCTCGCTCGTAAAACTTCTTAAGCAGATTTAAGTGATAAATGTTCTGCTTTCCGTTCACGGCGATTTTATAGTTGGTGCGAGAAATCTTTTCCACAACTTTGTAGGGTCCCCTCCAGCAAATCTGCAACTTATTACTGCTACTTCGCAGAAGAAGTAGCACCTTCTCTCCTACTGCTAGTTCTCGGTCCTTCGCATTCCGATTGTAATATTTGGCATGTTTCCGCCTAGCCTCCCGTACTTTTGCTGTGGCTTATTCCCAGCCAGTCTTCAGGCGTTGTTTCAAGTCTGTGACGTACTGGAAGGCTGATGTGACAGTGTCGTCTACCTTGGCATCTGTCCATGTTCTTAGTGACGCTTCTAATGGACCTTTAATTGGTCTTCCGAAGAGTAATGTGGCCGGAGGGACTCCAGTTGACGCATGCGGTACTTCCCTAAAAGCAAATAATGCGGCAGGAAGATACTGATCCCAAGTTTCTGGCTTCTCCTGTGCCAACTTCCGAAGAATAGAGGTGAGCGTCCCGTTAAACCGCTGTACTTGCCCGTTTCTTTGGGGGTGATAGGGCGAAGTATGAATATGCCTAGTCTTGAATATTCTAAGCACCTCCTCTGTCAACTTGCCTCTAAATTGTGACCCGTTGTCTGTGAGAATTTCATGCGGGAAGCCCAATCTAGTGATGATATTCAGTAAAGCGTCAGCTACATCCACTAAGTCGCATGCTGGCATGGCTATGGCTTCGCCCCACATGGAACAGGTGTCCACTAAGGTAAGGATATGGGAGTTCCTCTTCTTAGTTCTCAGCAGAGGTCCAGTTATATCCACAGCCACTCTTTCAAATGGGGTGCACAAGATTGGCATCTCCCCAAGGGTCGCATGGGCCGTCCAGTGTTTTGGTACAACTTTCTGGCACTGAGGAAAAGCCTTGACGAAACGTTCAATGTCACCGGGTGCATGATACCTGTTTCAATAATAGTTGCAGCGGCATGGACTGATCTTTGGAGTCGTGGCGCATCCTGAATTCCCCCGACTGTGGTCCACATAGCAATGGTATGAGAGGTGGCGCCCATCTCAAGCACCTGGTTTCCCATATAGGTTGCAACAAGGAACATAACTAATTTGGTTGTGATCACAACACACATCGTTTTGCAGCTCGAGCTATCACACACAACAATCCATTTTTTCATAAAGGTCTCTCCTTGGGTCATGTGCGCGATTCGTGTGTGACGTTTGTATTGCTCGTCCTAGGTAACGTTTTTAAAATCGAGGGTACCACACACAGAAAGAATGCTTCCCATTTGCGCGTCCTCCTACTTCAATTCCTCGGGGAGGATATTTGGCTTATATTGTTCTTTCTTTTTTTTTTTTTGTTCCTGCTCCTGGTGCGTACTTTTTTTTTTGACTGTCCTCAGTAGGTCCTGTAACGGCCGCCCATGGCTCTAGTGGTTGAGTATAGGTTCTCCATTAACTGAACACATATCTTACCCAATTCCCCAAGATTAAATGAGTAGATTAGGCTTCATTCCATTTAAAGCAGCCACGAATCCTATCTCTGTTCACAGTGAAACGGAGATTCCACTCTGAATAAGGTGCAATCTGCAGCAGTGTCAAGGTTGCAAACAACATTGCGTTGCGACAGATGGCTATTAGAAGTCGACACTCTCTCTCTTGTTATCTTGTTCTAGAGGTTGACAAGGAGATGCCTCTGACCAGCGCAATCGAAAAGCAAGTCCTAGTGTCCAGTAAATTAGGCACTTATTTAGCCACAGATCTTTTCGTTTAGACTGATTCGACCTGATTCCTGATGACGGGTAAGGAATGGAGAGAAACGTGCTCCGGACCTCTGCCTCCGTCCGGTGGCTGACCGATTGTTGTTCGCAGACAGGCAGCATGTTTGGTAGAGGAGTCGTTCAATTGCGCTTTGCTATCGCATCATTTAGGTGTTTGTGATTGTTTCAAGCGACAGAGTAAACTCTGCAGACCATACTTCTATCTCCTTGTCTCACTGGTAGGTTGGCGCCAGGCAGTTTTCCTTATTTTGTATTCTTTGTAGTTATATCTCTTGTTTTGCATGCTGTTATATGTCGAGATGTGGCGTGTTCCTTTGCTGTGTATAGGATCTGGTTGGAGTGCATAGCCGCGAAGTTATGTTTTGCTTGTGGCGCCTCGATCCGAAAACTTTCTTTCTCTGGTCTCTTGAGATCTCAATCGAGCGAGGCATTTTATGAGGGAATCGCTCTAGACCAGTGCTAAGACAATAAATTGTCTACTACACCTAGGTCAAGCGCCGTTTATCAAGCTGATGAAATCTACGCAGTTCATTCCACCGGAGCATAAGACTCATTTTAGAAGTTTGCTGCTTAATCGACAATCAGCGTTTTCAATCCCTCCATAGTTTTCCTCGGAATCTAATGTTTCCCCAGTTGTACATCCTACTTCACTAGGTAGTGTCTCACATACGGGCCTGAGCTGTAACAGTGAGACATAGCTCTCTCCGGCCTCCCTTCCTAGAGACCTCTGAAATTTCTCTTTTTTCGGTAAGTGCCTTTCAGTGAATTCAGAGCTCGGTGGAGCCGGGTGACACCAGAGGAGGGGGGGGGGGAGGGGGAGGCGGGTGGTAGGGGGATAATGGGCAAATGCCTGATATGGGGGTGTGCAGGGGGGTGGGGGGGGGCGTGGTGTGAGTGGTAGCGGAGAGGGTGCGGGAGGGGGGCAGGTAGTTAACTTGTTGTCATAACTACTGGTTTATGTGAAAAAGAGACACACTTATTATTCATGTGATTATTTCTACAACAATCAACTGGACATTTTGGGATATTTTGAATGCGCAGAAAATCTTGATTTATTCTCCTCATCTATTTGAGTAAACCTATTATGCGTATCCTGAATTTCAGCGATACCTAAAAGCATGGAAAACCTTAAATATTCTAACTGATTCGTTTTCGCATGGATCATAAAGGAACATAACTTAATAATTACTCCACACTATCAGTGCCTTTTTGTTTTCTGGACATTGTAACCATTCGTACATTCAAAGTGAACTTATAATGCAAACTTATATCGTTTAGGATGTGTAGCAGATAGAAATCATCTTGAGACATTTTTTTGGATTGAACTTTGTGCTTGAGTATATAAATAATTTCTTTCTCTGGACTTTATTTGTTTATTTATTGCGCGCACTAGTGTGTACGATGACAATTGCACACCGGCTTTTTACTACAGTTGCCTCTATATTCGGCTGTAGTTAATTATATTTTAATTCCGCTTAATAAGAATTCAGGACTTTGATCACATGGCATTAAATATACTCAACACTAATTAATATTGGGAGTGAACATCTTGTCATTTTCATTTGTACCATACATCAGCGCTTCATATTACCTGATTGGTTACACAATCTTCAATTAGTGTGCCATATATAGACATTTTTTCCTTGGCACCACAATATACACGTTTTCGTTTTCGTGTGCCAAATACACACACTAAAGATGAGTGACACAATGCCATTTGTAACTCTTTTAAGCTCGATGCGCCGTGATGAGTGGAGTTCAGGTGGTATGGGGCAGGGGGGGGGGGGGGGGGGGGGAGCAACTTTACTAATATGATTGTCTGCCCGCATTTAATCTAATTTACTCTGTTTACCATAGTTGTTTATTCTTTAATGCTTTGCATTAGATTCTGTTGACAGACTTCAGATCTCATCAGATCAGCAAAGACAACAAAGCTTTTCAATTATTGCACATCACACACTTCTCTGATATACACTCTCTTCTCCACGTCAAAGACGCTGATAGCGAGCGGAAATTCTGACTTATGATGTGTATCTTCAGAGAGAGAGATCATGTCTAGAGCATCGCACTGGCACACGTAGCCAACTGTTGTAGTCGAAGTCTGCCCAACTGTATTGCTCACCTCCATCTCCACTCTAATTCCTCTATACCAACATCATGGTATCTCATTACGCTGCGCTAGTTCTCACTTTAATCTACTCCTAGTATTCATCTAACAGCATCACGCCAGACAACGTCGACTACATTTGATACGAGCTGTCTACAGTTTCTTCAGACACACAGTAGAAGATTTTTGTCCGGAAGTAGACTAATTACAAAAACCATATCTGCACGCTAACTGGGACATCTTCGCTTGGTTGACACAAAATCTCTCTGAGTTGTTTACTGTACTAGTTCGTTAAACTCTACAATTAGTACACGAGTCTACCTCCCACTGTTTGCACTATTCTAGCAGAAACAAAATTCACAGAGTAAGTGACTCTGGGCGTGAAGAGTGCCTCTATTGCTGTAGCTACACATGATCACATATACACACAACGAAAGTCACGAAGAGTTTTGATGTTACCCATATTTCACTTATGACTAGCCGCAATTGTTATATCTCGCACACGTAACACTCACTCGCAACAACAGTGAGCACATACTAAATAGTCAAGATCTCTGTAATTCTAGAGGAGTCTTGCGCCACCACCATCTTACAACAGTGTAATCTAGCAAACAGTAGTGCGTGCATATTGGAGGCGAAAGCGCGCGGACACACTTCGATCGTATCAGATTAAGTGATTATTATAACAGCACATTTCTCTCCTAACCGAGATTATCAGCGAGTGTCTTGATGCTAGACAACAGTATCTATAGCGACTCACAGGTAGGCGCATCTCCAACCCAGGAGCCTCAACGATCTCTATAGGAGCTACTATCTAAAACATCAATAAGTGTATTAGCAATTAGCAGGCGTAGAATATACATTCTAACTTACATTCTCAGTGTGATCTAAGTATATTCTCGACACCATGATCTACACATTCGTTATGTGTGCGTCTGTATCTATTTGCGCTGTTTTCTGAACCCACCTACAAACCCGATATTAATACACACAAAATCATCACGCAATCTTGCACATCTTGTGATTGTCAGTGACACAGAAATACAGAGCTCGTAGACTGCAGAGTACTTCCACCTCGTTGTCCATCTGTGTGTTATTGGGCGAGAGCGTGGATCCCACATGTGTTTTGTACCCCACCCCCACAAAAAAAAACAAAAATTTATATAATATATACATTCATTACAACTAGTATACACTATCACACCTCAACATATACTTTTAGTCACAAGATGAATAGTCATGTCAACAACAGGCCATACTATATAACAATCCAGTAGAGTCATTAATATACAGAATGACAGCCTAAATACTGTACACGTCCTTGTGACACACATTTTGAGGTAAAAACTTAATTCTAGGAGTACTTAGATATAGAAATACTGCTAACAGGAGGAGATGGCGTGGATCGGCACGGATCGAGACTGTCACACTAGATTGATAGATTATAGTTCGTGGAATTGTGATTGTCACGTCGTCTGATCATTATTCATCTAGGCACCCACTACTCACCATCCTCTGCCGCACTCACGGTAAAACCTCGCCACAACAAGACAAACAACACATCTTTCAGAGCGTATTTTCTCCTAGCATGTGCGCGCGCCAAGTATCGCGAGGTATATGGGTGGACACAAATCATGAGTTTAAGAACCCAACAATGGTTTATCTTATACGGTTTTGAGTTCTCATTTCACATGCTGCACCTAACAAGCGCATAACACTCAACAGTGAGACCCCTCAACCCTAACACTTTACACTCACCGTAACAAGCTTCAACACAATCCCACACCAGCGCGTCTACCCGCGCGCTCACATGTAGTCCCAGCCCTACTGTTAATATTGACACTACTACACAGCTAGAGCATCTTCCATGGACCATTTACTCACAGATCATCTGGCTCGATTGTCTGATCCCATCCTCTTCGGAGCGTCGCTGACTGTGCGAGCTACATACACAATCGGCCCAGTCTCATTCGTAACAGTCTATCCATACTCTTCCTTTATTTCACAATCTTACACTTCGGTCATACCATTAGCTACTATTTATAAACACTACATACACTCACAACTAAGACATATCTATGAATAGCTATACTGTCATGTGCACTTGTGGGACGTCAGTTAACTTCTTCGATAGCTAAATCTATCCATTTTCATACTATCAATGCGTATTCTTTAGGCTATTCAGAGTTATATTCTAATGCAATCTCTTACAATAACAAACATGTCACATCACAAACTACTCCAACATGATTTTGATCATGTCTTAATAATTGAGTTACTACATTATTCGAGACAGATATTTATTTATCTATCATTCAGGGTATTGTCGGACTCTTCTTTGGGCGAGTCATGTATTTATCTTTTAGGATAATATGTAGAATATATATATACAGTGTCACTTCATCAATCTATTTAACATAGTACGAGCAACAGACAACAAAACAGTGTCTAGTTACGGACACATGACATTATTCACTTATTATACGACTATTAGAGATATGTATAGTAAGAGAACAGTATTACTTCTATCTACACATCTTTCTTATCACAGATTATTAGAGTTATTGTAGTGTAACCATTTACGACATTGATATCAGGGATGAGGTGGGAGGACGTCATCACAGGCGTTCACGGATAGTGGACGCGAATGATATAGAGTATCATGCACGCACAACTGCACTACTGGTGGTTTTTTAGTATTATATTTACGGAGCGAGAGATTGGTGGAACTAGGATACAACACAACAAACTTAACAACTATACTACATTGTGGAGTAACAAGGAGACCTGATTGAATGGGGGAGAGGTTAACTCTGGGATGGGTACATCTGCACTTACATAGCACATATCACTCTACACAGAGTGATACTAGTGATATTACTGGTTTGCGTGATGCGTGAGTTCTTTTGTATTTTAGTGTGTACACACATATCACAACTTGGCATAGTGGGACAGTTGGCGTGATAGTGTAGCTGTGTGGCAGACTGGTGGATGGTGGGGTACTTTAGGTGGTTAGTTGTAGTGGTATTTTTTTTAGTGCGAGTACGGATTGATAGCGAGTGGTCTCTTGGTTCTTTTGTTTGAGAAAAATTCTTTGCACGTAAGTATATCTATAATTAGTATTAATATGATTTGTAAAAAACAATAGTGTTTTTGTATCTCTGGTCTTGTAGTTGTATAGGGACTATTATAGAGAGTACTATTAGAGTCTGGTAAGAGACTCATATATGTTTTCTATAAAGATGATTATTCAAAATATCACTAGATGTGTGCGAGAGTGAGCAGTATACATGCCATGTGTCTATAAATATGGACTCATGAGGGTAGGAGTGTGGATTGAGGAAGAGAATTATGGTTACAACATGATGATTGTAGAACACGAGTGGTCTGACTGCGGAAAACAGTGACTAGGGTCTATATGCATGATGATGATATGGTAGTTTGTTTGAGTGTGTTTGGTAAGTGAAAACACACATGCAGTCTGCACAGCGATGTACTGTTAGGTATCTAGCATATTACTCTTTGTCGAGTAGTAGAGTGCACATGGAGTATACAGATCGGGGTAGTCATTTTACCTATGGGAACTCTCATGCTGTTCATATAGGAGGTGAAGTCATAGTCGCTAGAACTATGAGGTGACATTGATACTATCGGCTGGCGGACTAATTCAGTCTTAGTAACATATGGTTGCAGTCTACACAGTGAATGAGTTAAGAAAATAAGAATACACGACATGTATCTTGACTATATGAAAAAAGTGGTTGGGTAAGTAATAAGAAAAGTTAAAGTATTAATTTGAGGAGAGGAGAAAGGTGGGTGTATGTTGGGTAATTAGAGTATACACACACATTGCGACTTGGGTACATTGGGTTACTCCATGCACGTAAGGGTACTGGGGGTTTGTAGGATACAAATGCGCAGGTGAGTTTAGGGTGTCTCAGACGTTCTTAAGGTAAACTTACGAGTAAGGTGATTCTTAGAGTCTTTCGAGACAATAGTGGACACGGGTATAATGCAATTGGTAAGTGGGGTGGGTTAAACTATGTGGAGAGTAATTGGGGTAATGGGGTGAGGTAGTGTGGAGAGAGATTTGTAATGGGGGGTAAGAATTGTAGGATGGTATAGAAAAGCGATTGAAAATAAGATAGGGGTCATATTGAGGTGGAAAAGGATGAAGTGGATTTGGTGAATGGAATTGGGTTTTGTTGTTTGGAATGTGTAGAGTATTAAGGGATAGTGTGGGAAGTGTAGGAGAGAATTGGTGATTAGGGTGGAGATGGGGTTGTTGTAGGAGAAGGGAAGGAATGGGTGTGGGATGATCAAATTGAGATACGTGAGTATGGAATAGGTTGGAAGTATTTGATGAGGTAGGGAATTTGGGGGTGTTAAGTGATATTATGGGGTTATGGATGAGGGTAAGTTGTAGGTAGATGGTGTTCATTGTAGATATGGTTATAGAATGGTGGGGATAGTAATGGGAGTTGGTATGTGTAGAGGTGGTGGTATGGATTGTGATTAGTTTGGGGGATGGGTGAGTTTGGGTGTGGGTTGAGGTGAGATTTGGGTGAGGGGATGGGATTAATGGAATTGGAGTGGGAAGGGATGTTGAATAGTGGTGGACAGCAATGGTGGTGATAGGGTTAGGTGAGTGCAGTTTGTATGTTAGGTTTGTGTGGAGTGGTGGATTGTTTGAGGTTGGGTAAAGTGTTAAATAGTGTGGGTGGTTATTGATGATGGGTGGAATGAGTGATGATTTAGATTGATTGGATTGAATGAGATTGTGGTTGTGGGAAGAATTATTGAGGTTATGGGGATTGGAAAGGATGGGATGTTGGTTTATAATGTTTGTTATGGAGTAAAATGTGATGATGAATTTTGATGGTGAAATGATTTAGAATATACGAGTATATTTATGTTTTTGGGAGAGGTTAAGAAGATATGAGGGTATATGATTGGATTTTGATTTATTCTTGAAGGAGTGAAGCTGTGGGTTGGATGATAATGTGTGGGTGAATGATTGGTATGTTGATGGTAAAGTGAGAAGATTATTATTAAGTAAAGGGTTATGTAGGTTATAATGTGATAGGGATTAATATGATTTGGAAGTATTATGTTTAAGAAAGATAAAAAAGGTGATTGTGTATATTTTTGGTTAGGTGAATTTATTAGAGTAAGTGAATTGGGGGTGTAGTGGTGTGTTGAATGATCGTTTGGCTTGGGTGACATTGGAAGGTTGTTTAATGATATAATATGGTGGATTGTAGGGATTGTTGGGTGTGGAAGTAGAGATGATAGGGAGAATAGATGGTGTTGAAGGGAATATGTAAGGAGTATAAAGTTAGATGGAGATATGTAGGTTTTTATTTTATGGGTGAATTTTGAGTGTTTATAGGTGAAAGTGAGTAGATTAGGTGTTGTTTGGATATTTTAAATTTTTGGTATGATATTCGATAAGGAACTTAATTTAAATTTTTGGAATATCATTGATGGGATTAGTTATATGTAGGGGGATTCGATAAGAATATGGTAATTTTGAAAGTCATAATATAATCTGATTGTATGACATGTTAAATGGTGAAATTATAGATATAGGTTGTCTATATAAAAACTGTACTAAGATTTAGTGCATGAATTGAATTGTGGTATTAGTTGGAGGGGATTGTAGTGTTTTTATATTTATATCAGTGTGATAGGAGTATAGATTATTGTGAATTGGGGTTCATTGTCTTAACTTGTTAATAAACTAGATAGGGGTGTTGTTAATTTATTGTTTGAAGGGTCACATATTTTGGAGTACATTGGATTAGGTATTCCAATTAGTGTATGGAAATTTGTTTAGTATGTTATCCAGTTTAAAATGGCTAGATAGGTAAGGGGGTTGTTGAATATTTATGAGTTGGCAAATTGATTTTTGGTTATCTTATGGGGTTATTGGATCATGATTATAATCAATGTACATGCAAGGTAGGGGGGAGAAGGGAGGTAGGGAACGGGTCGGTTAGGATGATGGGTGAAAGAGTTGTAGTGGGTATTTATCAATTAACTTATCACTTGGATCATAGATTATGAAATAATTGGTAAGAGCTGCTTTTCCATTAATTGTTTATTGCTGGGATTTGATTATTGTATTTATGATCATTGAAATGACATTTGTGTTGTATCAATGTTTTGTGGGATTGTTTGTGAGGGGTCAAGGGTATAGTGGGTGGAAATTGTAGTTATTGTATTGTTGAATTGGGAATAATTGGGAATATTTATTACTGATGGTCATGTGAAAATGTGATTTTGGGTGTTAGAGAGGATAGTTGAGTTTATGTGGTATAAATAGGGTGGGTGTATGATCGAGTGAGAGAGGTTGAATTATTTTGGGTTTATAGGGGTGTGGGTTGGTGAATATGGGTGATAATAGGGTTAAAGGTTTGTTTTAGATGGGTGATTAGGAGTAAAGTGGGGTGAGGGGGGAATGTGGAATTATTGAGGTTGATAAAGAGAGTTTTAGAATTCACCCCTATATTTGTTAGACTATAAATGTTGGATTTGTACTTGTGGTAATGTATTTTTAGGGAGAAGTATGCACATATTGTTAGTATGTGAGGGGATAAAATGTGAAAAGAGATGTAGATTTAGCCAATGTAATTATTGATGAGTAAGGGATTTGGTAACAGTGACCAATAATGAACAAAGACAGTTGTTATGTGGTTTTGGAATGGCAGGATAGAATGAAGGTTCGAGGAGAAAATCAAGAAAAGTTTAATTGGAAGTAATGGGTAAAAAACACATGTAATAGTGGGAGGGGTTTGAATAAGAATTTGTTGATTATAGATGTTAGGGAGAGGGAGTTTGAAGGGTTTTGTGGGTTGAGGGGTCAAAATTATTTTGGTAGGGTTGGGGTTTTTTTAGGAAGTTAGTATGTTTAGTTTTTTAGAACACAGTTATAATTATGGATTTTAATGTTTGTTAATTAGGGGGGTTTGAATGTTATTTATGAGTAAGTAGGAAAGGACAATTGTTATAAGGATGTTTATACATTGATGAGAGGTAATAGTATTGATTAGGAGTGTTTTTGTGTGGGACTTGGGTTTTGGGATGACAATTAAATTTGGGGAGTGTTGGATTATATAGTGTAGAGGTGTTGTATTAGTGATATTGAGTATGTGATAAGGTAGTGGGTTTGGGTACTAATAGTGAGTATTAATAGATTGAGGTAGTGTAGAGTGGTTAAGGAGGGTATATTGCGAAGTGAGTTTTTGGGATGGGGTAATTGTTGGGGGATAGGTGGATGGGAGGGTTGGTTGATAAGTGAATCAGAATGGTGTGGATTTGGGATGTTTATGGGGGAAGTGGCTGATAGGGATCTTTGAGGAATGGGGGGGGGTGGTAAGGGATTATTATTGGAGATGTAGGGGGGAATAGTGGGTGTCAGATAAAGGTGGATATGAAGGATATGTTGGAATATATAGTTGTTAGCATGAGGATAAAATGATTGGTTTAGTGAAGAATATGGTAAATAATGTATCTAGAGTTGGGAGGGTGTATGGGAGGGGTGAGGGGTGAAGAAGATGGGGGAAATGGAAGGGGTAGGGAGGGGGTGGATGATGGGGATTGGAGAGATGGGTGGGTAAGGAAAAGGTTAAATAGAATAGGAGGAAATAGTGTGGGGAGGATGTGTGATGTTAGGTTTAGGTTATGGTAATTGGGGGTAATACATGGATGGGTGTGGGGGGGTATTATGTTTAGGAGGGTTTTGGGAGGTAGTGATGTTGAGATTATGGGTTGATTAGGTATCTTTGATATGGGGGGTGATGTGTTGTGATGATGGAAGATGTGTTATATATAGGTTGGTGTGGTAGTTAGGGTGAGTTGGGTTCGGTTGGGGGTTTGAGGGATGGTTTTGGGGGGGTTGGTAGGGGTTGGGGTTTTTTTGATTTTGGGGTGGGTAGTTTGTTGGAGGGGGATGTGGTTATTTAGGTGGGGGTTAGGTGTGGTGTTCTTGGGTTTATTAGAGGAAAATGTTGAGTTGGTGTGTATTGTGATATGGGTGGTTTAGTGATTGGGATATTATTTTAGAGGAGTGGAAAGGTATGGGATGAGATGTAAGAAATATGGGGTGTGTGGTGTATGGTGTTTTATGATTGGTTATTTGGTGTGGTGAAATAATAAGAAGTTGGGTATTGTACGATGTAATTTGAATATATGTTGGTGGGTGGTGGGGAGTAAAGGAATAGGGTGGAATTCAGGGTCGATAGTGGTGGGGAGGATTGTATAGAAGAGGTTATATGGTATGGTGGATAAAGGAGTTGAGTGGTTGGGTGAGTGGTAGGTTGGGGTGTGTTGGTTGTTGGGGTAATGATGTTGTGGGGTGAGGGGTTGATGGATTTGGTGGGGGTTCATGGATGATGTTATCTTTGTTGGTATTGGGTGAAGAAATAGGGTCATGTGATTGGGGGTAGATGGGTGTACGCACGGAGTGTGGGTTTGGGGAGTTGGTTTTGTTAAGTTGTGCTGATCGAGGTGATTACATGGGATTGTAAGAGTGGATGATACATTGGGGAGGAAATATTCGGGGGGTGGCAGGGGGTCTATTGAGTTAAGGATGTGAGGGATTTATAATTGAATGGTGGGGACTGAGGTATGTGGAGTTGATAGGGGAAGGGGGGGGGGGAGGGAGGATAGGGGTGGGTGGGGGTTGTAGGACAAGGATGTGGGGGGTAAAAAGGTAATGGAGGGAGGTGCACTAGTGGTATTTATGTGATGAGGGGGGTATGTCCTTGGGCAGATTGGTAGTGGATGGAACAGGCTTGTGGTGAAATAGGTGGGGAGTAGTTAATGTGGATGAATTGGGAGGTGGTGAATTTGAGAATAGGATAGTTGAATTTAATGTCTGTTTGTAATAGACAGAAAGAGGTGAATTGAGTAGAGATTAGGGGGATGAAATAACGCTTAGAGGTGGGGGGTTATCTATGAGTAGGAATGCGAGTTGGTGTTAGGGTAGATACACACAGGTAACGGTTAGGACAGAGAATTATACTTATCTACATTAAGTGGATGCTGTGGATGGTTCTGGTGTTATCTGATTAGTGAGGATGTGGGGGGTGTTAATAGACCAAGTGATGGTTATATGAGTGAGAGGGGACTTGGGATTTATGGTTTTGTAAATGTAGAGTGTAGGTGGGGGGGGTGTTATGTTGGGGGGGGGGGATTGTAGGATGGAAAGTAATAGTTGAATGGTAAAATGAGATTCTGGTTGGATAGGATTGTGTGGGGTGGAAGTGTTTATATTTTGCATAGTGTGTAGATTTGGGAAAAGGGAGTGTATTATGATGGGAGTTTTAATTGTTTGAAACAGATGACTAATGTAGGGGTTTTTTTTTGGGTATACACTTTTGTGAGTTCGGGAGATAGTAGGATTTAGATCTTGTAGATTGGGTTGGTTTACTACTGTTATAGATATGCTGAATTACTAGTTGAGTTTATGTGTTGTATGGGAATATGTTGGATAGGGATTTGATGATTAGGGTGGGATGAAGAGAGTTAGGTTTGTTTCACATTTGTTTTTTAGGTGAGTAGGATTGTTGAAGATGAGGATGTTGATGCTTATATAGAGTTTATGAGATTCTGTGTATAGAGTGAAGTAGAGAGAGTGTGGGGTTATAAAGAGAGTTTTACATACTATTGGAATAGGTGTTAAGCTCTATTTTATTGGTGTGGGATGTGTCTTACTATGGATTTTTAATATGTCGTGGATGTATCATTAGATGTTTTAAGTACATTTATGGAGATGGTTAGTGTATTTGTGTATGGGGGGGTTGAGTTTCTTGATATGGGGTTTTATAATCTAAGATGAGTAGTGCATTGTGGTTAGATACACATTTGATTAGGGGATATTATTTATTGATATAGGAACAGATTATATGAAAGTATTAATCAGGTCGTGTACATTACATACACACAGTAATGGTGATGAGTATTGGCTGTTTTAAGGTGGGTGATGTAAGATTGGGTAGTAGACTAGTAAATGTGATCAAAGATGTGATCGATTGGGGTTATTTTGTAAGGATATGTAAGTAGTTGGTTCTGTTATAATATGTAATCCTTTATGATTGGCCTTGATGTTGTTAACTGAATATTATGAGAAGACATAGTTTATTAAGGTAGGGTACTAGGAAGAAATTGATTTATGGACAATTATAGTATCAGATTGACATTTGGTGTGATTGAGGGAGGGAGGTACAACACATTTCTACAATTGAGAACTCGGTATTTGATCTAGGGGGAATTCAACGGGAATGAGGGTGGGATATATTTGCAGACAAGTTTTTTTGGGTAATTGAGGTCAGTATGTAAGGATCAGTTTAATTTGTTATTAGTAGAGACATATGTACTATTGTTGTAAATATTGTATACGGTAATGTATAGGGGTAGGTTAATTAAAGAAGTTGTGGATACTACAGTGGAAGTATATTGTTATAGATCAGGGTAACGACAGTTTTTAACAATGTGGTAAGTGGAGATTTTTATTAACAAAACAGTTCATTGTGAAGGTTATTTATCTGTTAATTGGGGGAATAGTTTTTGGAGGAGTGACATTTTTGTTTTTTGAATGATTTGGTTGAATGTGACATGGGATATTATTGGTGGTAATAGTATTAGGGGGGGTGGAAATTAGGAACAGTGTTGTTGGGGGGGTTGTAATGTTTTCAGGGTGAAGTTGGATTTTGTTGTGGATGTAGTTACGGGTTCAGGTTGTGGGATTATATGGTATGGTTGGTTGATATTGTATATGTTTATGTATGTGTATGGTGTTAGATTAGTGTAGAGTGGGAGGTTTGGATTATTATATGTAGTTGTAATGGGTTTGAATAAGTTTAGTTAGGTATTGTTTGAGGAAATGGGTTAATTGATAAGTAACTATGTTTAAATAGTTATTTGTTGTTATTATTTAGATTAATGTGTTTTTGGTAATATTGATGTGATGTGTTAGGTGTAGTGTGTTTAGTGGGGTGGGTGAATTGATATTTAAGAATTGGTTTGTGGTATAGTTGGTTTAATATGGTAGATATTTAGTGGGGGGGAGTAAAGTTGGGTATGAATGGTAGGTGGGGTGGGGGTGGGGGGGGGGTTGGTTAGGTGGATATGTGATGTATTGGGGGGGTGTATGAGTTGTCTAGGTGGAAATTATAATAGTTTAATGTTTTGAAGATGAGAGATATGGTATTTTATTTAGATTGAATGGGATTTATATTTAAATATGAGTTGGTATAGGTTTAAGTAATGTATAGTATGGGTTGTATTTATTTAACGAATATAGATCCTTATCAACTGATATAGGATGAGATGAAATGTCCTGCTTTTCCATCCACGTTATATTCTATTCTTGTGGTGAGAGATATCATTAACGGTGAAATAAAAATCCCAACATTATGATTTGTTTTAACTTATTCTAACCTGTGTATTGGAGAGGTGTCACTCATTGCTTTGCACGTTTTTTGTATTGAGAGTGAGACCTTCGCGAAGATTTTACAGTGATAGTCATCATCGAGATATACCGATATCCAGAAAGGGAAAACGTTTCCTGTGCAGATTCATCGATACACACTTGTTGAGTGCAGTATATGGTGTTTCTCTCTTTTTGTCAACACTTATCGTCGTATTGCGAGACCTGTCAGGTAAGAATCTTTTTTTTAAGCGTCTATGTATGTCCAGCGTTTGATTGACATATATTTACATAAACCTTATAAGGATAGTTTCACAGAGAACAGTTGGAACAAATTCTCTAGTCTCAATTTTATAACCCTAAGACAGTATTTTGTGACACTAAGAAGTCGCTATTTTCATCGACTGGAATCATCTTGTTTTTCACCATAAATGAACTTTATATTTAAGGACCAGGATGTTATTAAATTAATCATAGTGGCAATTTTTGGTTATATTTTCATAAAAATAACTTTGCCATTAACTTAAGAGACTGAGCCTATTTTGCAATAACACATAGCTATCATAACACGATAATTAATATATATTTAAGTTTACTACATGTGTTTCTTTTGAGTTTTGTATAGGTAGTAAGTATTTCTAATGTCAGCGGGTTTGTGTTTTTAGGTTGGGCGGCGGTCCTCGACAACTAAGAATAACCCATACTGACAGGAGTAGAGGTCCGAGTTGTGGGCGGAATTTCGTTTAGTGTGCAAGATTTCCTAAATTGGTGAGAATAAGCTTTGTTGCAACGAACTGGGATGCTTCTAGGGGAAGGTGTGTTAAGCAGGTGAATGAACGCAGTGTAATTAATGTAGATATAATTAGAGATGTGAAATCGATATTTTCAGACGGGGGATCTTGTTATAGCGACATGAAGGGGTTAAGTTATCTCTATATCTAAGTAACTCGTGATTCTACAAGTATTAAGTGAGCTATTTGTTTTGTAATAAGGGTGAGAGTTTGTGGTTTTGACCCGGCCCCCCCCTACCCATTACGTGATACAGATGTTCGAGTTTTCTTAGTTCAGCAATATTATATTTCAAACGGCGAGGTGCTGTAGCTGGGATTTCCATATTGAGTGGGTAAGTGGTATTGGCCTTATGCAGAATGCCGTTGATAGTGACATTCATCTGAATTCTCCTGATTTGATTTTAATTTGAGGGGGGGGAAAGGGACAGGCGCAAGCGGGTAGTTGCTGTAATTGTGCGAAGTCGCTATGTTGTAACTTTTAGGGGGGATGGGGATACTTCAGTTTTGTTTGATCCATATTGTAATTAGATATAGGTAAATAACGTTATATCAATAAGTGAAGCTAAACAACATATTGTCTCATGTTCACTGCGAGGTAGTTGAGGTTACATGGAATATAAGTCAACGATACCTCATGATTTATTATCTTACTGTGTTGGATACGGGAGAGACCTTATGGAGGTGTAAGGCATGTGGCACGCGGACAAAGATATTTCTTTGAGTAGTTGTGCTGTGATTAATCAAGTCATTTGGAGAACTATTGTAGGTAAGATTATAGAATTATATTTCAGGAGATTCAGTATTATTGCGTTTATACAATCAAGGTCGTACATTTGGACATGAATACATACATTACAACAAAGGGAACAGCCCTTGGATGAAGACATGGTCAGTCCAGAATAGAGACAATATGGGCAGTTTGTGCTCAAAGCTGAACAAAAAAGATTAGACAGTGAAGCTGAACAAAAAAGATTAGACAGGGAAGCTGAACAACAAAGATTAGACAGTGAAGCTGAACAAAAAAAAGATTAGATAGAGAGGAAGAGAAAAAAAGCAATAAAGAAACATGGAATTGAGTGGAAGAGCTGAAATTGAAGAGATTTGACAAATGTATGAATTAAATGTTAATCAGGCATCCTAGATTGTGTAATGGCTAGAGAAATCTACTTACCACAAGGTTATAAGGTTCCCCACCGTAAAGTTCAATCCAGGCATCCAGTATGGATAATTACATTCCTGGCTTATCTAGTGGTTAAGGTCATACCGTTAGATTTGAACGTTCATGTTGTCGTACGTATCTTTTACTTATCAATTACAATGTGGATAAACTAACAACAATTTACGCTATACTATTCAATTATCACAAAAACTTCAGATTGTGAAAGGTGAATCTTTTGACTAGATTAGTAGTGCCTTGTAGGAGAAGCAGATAAGGATAAAATTAGATGATGTCATTTAGGTAGAGCGGCTGCTTGATAAAAAAAATATCAGCTAATGAGTGAGGAAAGGCTATCGCCTTTTTATTTAATGTGACGATGGTTTATTTAAATACGGTTGTACAATGGTCTACCTCTGAGACGGGATGTAGCTGAAGAAATTCTCAGAATTCACTGCAAAGGCACCTCTCACAGTTCATCGATGGATTGAGCTTACCAAAACGGAAAAAACGTATAAAGGACTCACGGATTAGTTGCTCAGAGATAAGATTATGTTCATGTGTGAACAAACCTTATCCCTTGAATTTATACATGAGCGAAAACCCAAATCTCTAAAAGAAATGGAAGAATATTGTTCCCAATATGTCACTGCACACCCCGACGTGACTTTTGGCAACACTAAGATTAAGGAGAGTATGCCAGTTGCTTCAGCAACACCATACAATCCCAATTATTCACACAGATTTCAGGGACCTCAAAACAGATTTGATAAAAAAGGTAACCATAATAGTTATCAAAACCAAGGTAACCAATCATTTCAGGGTTCTTCTTCAAAGGACTGGAGACGACCTGATAGCTCTCGACACAGGGGTGGTCATAATTATAGGAATTTCCGTAGAGGAAGTAATTATAGAAACTATCAGGGTTATCCGTCTTGGAGTCAACAAGATCATAATTACAGAGATACTCATTATAATGAATATGATAATGGTAACCAAGGGAACTATATGACTCAAACCCAAATAGGGGTTACAATAGAGGTAACAATAACTACAGAGGTGATAATAACAGAGGTAGATCTCAAAACAAAAGACATAAACCACATTTTCAGGCAAACTCTGCACAACAAGAGTCCCATGAAGCCTATAAACAGAGTAAAGATAATAATGATGCTAGTAATATGGCATGTGCCGCTTTTGATTTTGGGAGAGCATCTCAGTGCCCCCAATGCAAAACGTTATTTGAGCCAACCACAGTGTCTACTTTAAGCTGTGGCCATCCTCTTCCTGCTCTTCCAGCATCAGTCGCGCATGATGGAAGAGGTTCTCTTGTCTTACATAAGGGTTTAGTGAATAACAATCCAGTCTCTGTGCTATTTGATTCTGGATGCACCACAATTGGTGTTAGGCAGTCACTCGTAGATCCTTCCCGTGCCACTGGACAAGTAGTCAACTGTGTAACATTTGGCGGCACATTAGAGAAATACTCTACTGCTATCATTAGGATTGCTACTCCTTTCTTTACAGGAGATGTACACGCATGTCTTCTTCCGAATCCGATCGCTGACCTCATCATCGGTCGCATTCATGGAGTCAAGGAATGCACTCCGCAACAAATTTCCACGTGGGAAAGGCAAAACATGCAGATTGCTAACGCTGTAGTCACTAGAGCTCAGGCTCTTAATATGCCTCAAACTTCATCTACTGAAGATAATGAAGTGCATAACCAAGATAGTCCCTTGGTAATTTCTCGTGACTCGTTTATAAAACAGCAAGAAGATGATCCCACTCTGAAGAAATTCTTCATTCTTGCAACTAAAGGTGATCCGAATAAAGACACAAGTCGTAAATCGTGGATTACAAAGAAGAATGGCGTACTTGTACGTATGGTTCAAGACTCCATTACGTCAAGTCATTCTCAAATCCTGGTTCCCAAGAATTTGAGAGTTTAAATTTTGCAGCACGCTCACGACTCTCAGTGTGCTGAACACATGGGTTTTTCCCGTACTAAGTCAAGAGTCCTTGCGGCTTGCTTTTGGCCATTGGTAAACAAGGACATACGGATTTATTGTCGATCTTGTAAAGTATGTCAGGAAGTTAAATCCAAAGGTCCACGGCATGCTGCACCCATTCAGGCGGCGGACATTCCTATTCCTATTCGGCCGTTTCCAAAAAATGGGCCATAGACATTATTGGTCCATTTAAGATCAAGTCTGCCAGAGGACATCAGTTTATCTTGACGTGTGTTGATATGTGCACACGTTGGCCAGAGGCTATTCCTCTGAAGAGCATTACTACTGCTGATATTGCAGATGCTCTTTGGCTTATATTTTCTCGTCTGGGGTTCCCCGGAGAGATATTGTCAGACCATGGCACCCAACTAATATCAGATACCATGTCTCAAGTAATGTCTACTCTGCAGATAGATAGATCTTTAAGTAGTATCTACCATCCAATGTCTAATGGTATGGTCGAACGCCTTAATAGAACACTTAAAAACTTACTGGGGAAGATAACTGAGGATCATCCTCAAGACTGGGACAGAGTTTTACCTGCGGCCCTCTTCGCTTACAGAGAGGTACCCAATGAACATACGGGATTTTCTCCCTTTGAACTCGTCTTTGGCGCGCGTCCGCGTGGCCCTATGTCGTTGCTTCACGATCTCATAACATCTGACAATATTGACGATGACACAAAGTCATCCTACGAATATGTCATCGCGTTGAGACAAAAAATTATCGAAGCATGCAAATTAGCAACTTCTTCTTCTGAATTTGCGAAACAGAAGGCAAGGCAATTTGCCAATAAGAAGAGATGCTTACGACAACTTTGTCCTGGTGACAAAGCATTTGTATTACTACCTTGTAGGGAAAACAGATTACTTATTTCTTGGAAAGGTCCGTACGATATAATATCGAAAATTTCCGATGTCGACTATATTGTCGATATTGATGGGAAGCATAAAACCTTCCACATCAATATGCTTACTGAATTCCATGAACGTCCGGATTATTTGCAACCCATTTTCCAAGCAACGGACAATTCTCCAGTACAACATGGTCATTACTCATCACTGTCCGTGATACAGGATGAGGAAACAAGTTTTTTTTTCAGATGTAAATCTTCCTCTTCCAATGATCCCACTTCATTCCAGTGAATCATGGAAGAACGTTACTGTCTCTCCTGATTTGTCTCTAGGAGAACAGCGACAAGTTTCAACTATGTTGCAAACATTTCAGGATGTACTCACTGACATCCCTGGACAAACGAATGTCATTGAACATGTACAATTGTCTACTAAAAACTGGACCATACTCTATATTATGCTATTAGGGTTTAGACCCTTATCCTATAACCTATACATTTTCAAGCACAGGTCGAGAAAGAGTTGGATGAGATGATAGATTTGAAAATAATCGAACCATCCACCTCTGCATATTCTTCGCCGATGGTTATTGTGCGTAAAAAAGACAATAACATACGTCTTTGCGTTGACTATCGAAAATTGAATCAAGTAACTAAGTTCGATGCCGAACCTATGCCTTTACTGGAAGAGCTACTTACTCGACTCTCCAAATCTCATTTTTTCACTAAACTTGATTTGTCTAAAGGATATTGGCAAGTTCCTTTATCTGAACGCGCCAAACCTCTCACGGCTTTTCCAACACCTAGAGGTTTGTTCCAATGGAATTTTATGCCTTTCGGTCTTATGAACGCACCAGCTACATTCGTACGCATGATGCGCCGAATCCTATCTTATCGGTCAGATGTCATTGCATATCTAGACGACATCTGTCTTTTCAGCGATACTTGGGAAGATCACTATTCAGGGTTAGATGAATTGCTGTCTACTTTGCGTGAGCACAACCTGACAGCGAAACCCTCTAAAGCCTATATTGGTTTTAGCGAAATTTCTTTCCTAGGCCACCGAGTTGGTCATGGTTTCCTAAAGACAGAGGACCATAATACTAGTAAGATTACTTTAAACATCTCAATCCCCTAAGACTAAAAAACAGGTGAGAAGTCTGTTAGGTCTTATTCAATTTTATGGCAGATTCATTCAGAATCTATCCTCTATCATGGCACCTCTCTCAACACTTCTAAAAGAAAGGTTCGCCTAATGTGGTCCACTGGTCTCAGGAATGCCAATGCTTTGTGGCCTAGCGCTCTAGGATAAGATTTAACAACATATGTTTTTTTCAACACACACCATATTTTTAGTGCTGCTACCCACTAAAGATAAGAACATTCGTTCTCTTCGTAAGTGAAGCTTCATCCACTGCGTGATTTGGAGCGGCACTAATGCAGAGAGTACTCTGGAACTCTGCAATCCTGTAATGTGCGTATTTTACATTTAACGCCATAGAAACAAAAATTCGCGACCCTGCAGAAAGGAATTCATTCGTTTTTAGGGACCGTGAGGTCTATTAGCTATGGTTTGGATCGATGGCCTCAAACGTAGCTAACAGTAGATGATCCCGTTACTCATAGGTAGCGAGCGCACATTTCTCCTACGTACAGCAACTAAACCCGTATCCAAAAAAGATTTCTTATGAAACAACCACCTCTTACTCGCTATAAATCAGAATAAGAATTTGAAGCATCCACGCATAGTAACGAGGTCCAACTACTTCGATACCTTATTGCCAATTGCTCCTTCAACTACCTTTTTTCCATATTTCACTGTGCGAGAGCATATCGTGGATGTCAGATAATGTGATGGCAGACATTCTGTCAAGATGCCCCACATGATGATCCACATAACTATTAGGGCTTTAGACTTACCTTGAATTATGTCTAGTTCTATATGTAAATTAGTATTACCCTTATTCTTATATCATCAATCAGATTAACACACCAATTTGGTAATTTACCAAATAATCATTTGATAATGATTGATATGGTATCACTACATAGCGTTTTCATTGATTTTTCATTCACCGCTGTGTAGGCTTTGATGACTTTTTTTCTTTCATAAAATCCATAAATTTAGGAGATATCTAATACGCAATCATGATGATCCAAGTAATTCTTTTTTTATCGGCATTTGTGCCAATATTGCCACCAGAATCCATGTATTATACTTTGATGACACACCTTCCCCAGGAAAAATATACTTGTAGAAGAAATAATTTCCTCCTCGAGTTCCCCCGTGAAGTCACATTCAGATTCACCCTCACCGTTCATGCTCGCTTTCCAATAAGTCAAGTCGATTTAGCCTCATGATTTAGAGGGTGTTATGAGATGTATTATTTTAACCTGATATTTTCATCCTGGTCGCAAATTAATTCCATTGCGTTTTTGTGAAGCCTATTGTACCCGCTATGCTCCTGTAGATGTATTTCCCAAAAAAAAAAAAATGTTGCCATAATATGTCTTTTGTTTTTTTTTATTCCCCGGGAGGTGTGGTAAGACCAGAGTTTTACGTGCAGTCATTGCAATATCTTACGAAGTACATAATTATACATTAACTCCTGTGACTTATCCCTTACGCAAATAACCTTTTTACCGAACACGGCATTATAAAGTTGCTTAAACGGAAAGTCATTATTGAGAGTTACTTCCACTAACTTTCACCTTGAAAGTTCGTGGGTGGACGTCTCTTAAAAAACCACGATCAAAACTTTTACTATCGCGGATAAATCCATTTTTTGGGGTAAACTTACTACTGCGATTTAGCTTCCGTTGTTTTGGGTAATAATACCCGGTCGATTGTTCATAGGAAGCTTCCAAATTAATATCTATGGTGCGCTGAATTTATGGTGTCATTGTCTTGTCCTGAGGTATGGACGACCTCGTCTTATCTAATCTTATATCTACTTTTACATATCTAAGTCGAACTATATGTTCTGTTGTCCCTCTCAGTAGGAGTACGCCAGGTCCAAAGGCTATTTCGGCGGATGTGTACGGCTAGAGTTGTGGTGTGATTTGGCTTCGTCCTGAATAGGGACTCTGTGTGTTTCATGTCGGGCCTTGTCGCCGGGGAAAAAGTGATCTCAGTATTTGTGGGGAAGGTGATAAGGTCCCTACTAAAACCATATCGTGTAAATGCTTTAACCCCCAGTGTTTTTAGGTTCTCGTATTGCCCCCAAGGAAATGGCAAGCTTATCATATTTCCTATACCAAGGTAATCAAAGATACTCTTATGAACATCCTCGATCGAAGCCAACCCATTTCGATCATTAGCGATTTTAATTGAAAGTCTACGAGCATATATATGACTCTACACGATGAAAACGATTGCGATTGCCTTGAGCAGGCAGTGTTGGGGGGGGGGGGTGGTTGGGGTTGGGGGGGGCTATATCCTGTAGTAGTATGCACAGTCAATTGTTCATGAGATATGATCAAATCTGGAACAGAGAAAATGGTTATGTTTTATGAATGACTAACTGTTAGGAGCAGATTCTATTATATACTGGTATGGGCGCAAACTGTGAGTGTGACAGGCTCACGAGTTTTTAAGCCATCTTAGTGAAGCGGCCAACAGGGGGGGCAATGGTTAGTGACTTTCAAGAAGAGAAAAAGTAAGGGATGCAAGGTATTTATCAGCTTGTTTAGTGGCAGGAGATCACTGGGTCTAGCACAGTGGAGATACCCGTGTATTAGCGGTTCTATATATTATTATATGGAAAAAAGTATATGTGCTGAACATTATGTTGATGAATCGTCGCCTAGACGAGATTAGGTTTAGAAGCCATCTGAAATATATGTTTAGTAATCTGACGTGCTCAGTCGGTGAAGTCAGATGATATATGTATGGGCGATACTGAGTGCTTGGCTACTGACAGTCCATTATACACTTATTCTACATGAGTGCCCATGTAACATTGCAAGACCATTTATCCACTGTACTATGATGTATTATGGCAACCTGTGATTTGTCACTATCTGTGCTGTCGAGTGTGTACGTCCAATTAAACTTTAGAAAAGGTACACAGTCGTTGGTGTCGATGACTTCCAGCCATACATGAGTGTGAGAAAAGAACATTTTTTGTCAACACCACCACGAACCTTTATCCCTCATTCGCACAAAAATTAAGAGGCAGGGGCTAAACATTAAACAAACAAACTAGCGAACATCACAAAACCCAAAAACAAAAACACCCAACAGTGCCCGATGCTAATGTGCTCAAGGCATTTACAGCTTGGCTCTGTCGTCTGTTCTCTCTGGCGGCTGTGGCAAAATAGGCCCGCTTGTAGATCGCTATCTCTTTTTATAGGCACTAGGTTAATCACTCAACTACTGCGCGCTGGGCGTATTAATCTTGGCTACTTAAATATCACACGCGATTATCGCTTAGGAATAGCGAAAACACAAAAAAAAACCTACAGCTATTTAATATAACACAATTCTACACCACAACTTAATTTAAAGGCATTATTGTGGCCTCATTACATATCTTCTACTTCAGACTTTTCACAACCCAGAATGCTTCGCGCACATCGAAAATAATCTGCCCAAAAATAGGTAGGGGGCGGGCGTCTCCTTTTCGGCCCCATCACATATATATATATATATATATATATATATATATATATATATATATATATATATATATATATATATATAAATATATATATATATATATATATATATATATATATCCCTGTGTTATCTTTCATTACTAATACATCAAGATTTTCTGTGAGGTGTATCTAGTTATCAACATTTACAAAGTGTATAGCTTCTCAATGTCGAGTGTGAATATATATTAAACATGTTAAAAATGAAAAGGACAGCGTTCCAGGCATGAACGGCCTGCCTAAAGTTATATCGACGACTGCATATTATAAGCCATTGTATAATGGCCTGAACTGTATTCAGTTTGGAGCAGTGTCACAGTCTTAATAAAAATGTATACCGTCCACTTTGTCTATTGTGGCTCAAATAATTCGAATTGATGTTGGCTTGATTCGGGGTCTGATACGTCTACTACCCTAGAAGTGATCTTGGCCACAGGAACTATCTTGACCATTCTGTCACTAAATATTAACATTCATAATAAAAAAGACATGTAACAGTAGTCCTGGTGTGGTTTGTTCTAGAGAGGTAGATTATTCTCTCAGTTGTAATTTTTGCAAGTTGAGGCTTATATCGTAAGTACGATGCATACTATGCAATTGCTAGTTTGATGTGTTCATACTCGTGCCACTCGTGCTAGAGGAGTTCACCGTAACAGTCAGGTTGCTATTAATATCTATGGTTATATTATATATTGACTTGCAGTGGTAGTGCTTCTTTTTTTTTGCATTTCATTATGGCCGTTTGTGTCCATTTTGTGGTGTTCCTAGTAAAGTGATATTAGCTGGTTAGAAGCCTCACTTTTTTGTGTCAAACATTATTCGTGTGGTCATTTAGAGTACACGAGTCATTGTCTGCTTAAGTTAAATCCAGCACGGACAGTGGTATAATCTAAGAAAGGGGGGGGGGGGGTGGGCTGTAGCCAACTAATACCCCTACCCTTATTAGTGGTTTGACAATCAGTAATTTATGTCAGTCTTCTAATAATACTATACATATTGACACTATCTATGTTGTGAGCACACGGGACTCGTGTTTCATTCTTGCCTGATGTCTATATAGCCGCGGTAGCACAGTTGTTAGTGCACTGGCTTCCTAGCTCGGTTGTACATGGTTCGATCCCAAGTTGAGGTGGGATATTTTTAGACCGCAAACGGCTCCGAGGTCGACCCAGCCTCATGAACTATGTACAAGAGAAACTCTGAGAAGGTTAAGGCAGCCAACGTGATGCTGACCACATTACCTTTAGTGTGCTGATGGTTAAGAAAATATGGGCCTAACACCATAATTCTAATATGTCTCAATTGGCATGTAATGGGGTCCTTTACCTTATGTCTATATCAGTAAGGTGACTGTAAATAACTAATTTAACTCTTTTACCGAGACGACAAATTCGGACACATTCTATGTTGCGACAACACGATCGTCCTAAGGAGGACCGCTCAAAAAAGAAATACAAATAACGGACTAATCTATAACGTATAAACAATTTAGTAGAAAGTTACACATCACAACATACGATTTTTGTGTCCCCTTCAGTATGTTTCAAATTCACATGAGCAACTTTTCTCGGGAATCTTTGAACGTAGCTCCTAAAACGGGGTCAGTCGCAGTAGAGATGACATTACACGAATAAAACAAACAAAGCAATTAAGAATCTGATATAAGCTTTTTCTCCAATGTTTTTATTTTGAGAGATCACAAAAGATATCCAATGTAGCCTTACTTTGGTCGACGTATGTCCAGGTTCAACATTCCTTCTTTGTTACAAGAATCCAATCTGTTTGTGTATGTAAAGGTAGCAAAAAATTAAAATCTGTTTGTATATGAATGTGTATAAAAGATGACATTAAATTAAAGATAGCAAACAGAAACAATACAGAAAAAATGTAACCCATGCTGTTGTGATTTCATTTCCCTTACTTCCTGCCATATCTGAAATAGTAAAGAGTCCTTTCATCATTCTGACATCATCATTATTTTTACGGCTTCTCTCTACGGAGAACCAAGTCACCACTGTAGCTTTCTCCCCGTGAAGGAAGCTAGCACCAAAGCCTTAACTCTTTCACTCCGCAATTATTTTCCACCCTGTGCCATAATTTTAATTGATGATAGACCAAAAACAACGCTCAGAGAGTTGTTTTGGCACGGGTGTCAAGTCTGACTAACGGTCTGAGAGTTGTTCCTGTGTCAAAGAGTTAATACGCTCGTGCAGCAGAGGTTGCAAAAGAAATTTACTTTACATGATGAAGTTGTCATAGTTATCAACAACCTCATTAACACATTAACTACCGAATTAAAAAACACACTGTGGCCGAATTAAATTTTTTTCCCATTTTCATCCTGTAGGTGTTTGCACAAAGTAAGCTGTAGTTTTCGTAATTGTTTACAGATTTGTATGAATTACACGTCATTTTAAAGATAAATGAATGTACTATTACAATAAATATTGGTTGCAACTCTAATAGAGGTTGTTGCTATTTAACGGCCCTCTGATGGCCGTGGACTTGCAATATTTTCACAATTATAACTGCTTGCGCCCCATCTCTATCAAAATCACAATTTCAATCAATGTGCACACTGTTTTCACTCTTGTCCTCGTCGCTAGATCTTTCAGTCAATTGTTGAAACATGTTTCTATCCTTTTCAGCCGTTAGACGAGATGTACACTCATTTTTTGTAGTCCTAGCACTAGTTGCCACTGTAAACAGTTTTACACGATTTGGTAACTAACCCAAAACGCTGAAAAATATGAACATAATATCAATTTTTCAGTGTTCTACAACAACCATGCTTTGGGAATTTGTTTTCCAGTGGCAACTTAAAATCTCGAACCAGATCAGAGAGTGTTTCAGTACATTTTTCATTCGTTTTATTACTAAAATTAGATTGGCGCCCTGAGCGGCTTGCGGTCCAAATGTGATTATGTTGCGAGCCGCTGACAGCGGCTTGCGGTAGTTAATGAGTTAAAAATAAATAAATAAAATTATGCATTGTTATGGCGAGACGCTTCTCGTTCAACGTAGTCGGTTATATTAGGGCGCATGGCCAAATATAAAAGACAATTAGGTCTGATTTAAGTAGTGACTACACCCACAACCTCATATTTTTGCCTGTTATACAATAGCCAGAGAGAGCATTGTCCTAATCTTTCTGTGTATACTTAGAGAGACCCGAGAACTTCTTGGAGTACAACGGGACATATAAAGGTGATATTCAAAATATCCCTATCACTGTCAACAGGTTTTGTTATTTAACACACGCCCAGCAGATATAGTGTTGTATAAGAATGTTACAAATCTTGTGGAAGGCTGTGATAATAAATTGAAGAATGCTACGAAAGTACAAATAAACAAAACACTATCACAATAACACTAAGAAGAAAGTTATTGATCTTCACTAGTTATGTCAATCAATCAATCAATACCCATTAGCTACATAGTCAGCATAGGCCTTCAACAATCACATGTCAAGTCCTCCTGTCACGTGATGTTTGCTCAAGTCTTTTCCAAGTTTCATAATTTTCACTTCTGTATCTAGTTCTCCATTTGTTTTTTGGTCTACCTCTGTCTCTCTTTCCGTGTATATGTAACGAAAACAAATAACAATTTCGTTACAAGAGAAGAATAGAAGGCACGATAAAACATAGATAACAGAGTGAAGGCAAAGTGTTGCCAGACGCAGAATAGACTAATGTAATCTCTTCTACTGTAATCTCTACCTCGTAATCACCCCAATGAGCATAATCCAGAGCAGTGGTTCCCAACCTGTTTTCCGTGGACCACGTATGGTTCGCTTCACATTATCAGGTGGTTCGCGGCTGCGTTATCGATTTGGTATTAAGTGCTTTGATTTTGCTCTGGTCCTGGCTAAGTTTTTAGTGATCGTATATTATATGCAAAACTTTGTTAACGCTTTGACGGACACTGAGGATGGTGAAATTTTAAAAAAAAATGCAGTATGAACTTACAAACTTGTTGGAACAATGAAAGCATAATTTTAAAATTTCTGCATTCAAAATCCTAATTTAGGTTCATTAATTTAAGGAATTTTCTTTGGGTTGCGGTGATAACCGTCATTGCGCCATCGGAACATAAACTACATGAGATATGACAATGACGGCTATTACAGCCATAATTTTACTATTACATTACTATTACCTTAGGTAAAGGTAAAGGATCCCGTTACACGCCCATTGAGGCATATTGGGAATATGGAGTTAGGCCCATATTTTCTTGACCGTCGGCACACTAGGGGTGATGTGGTCAGCATCACGCCGGCCGCCTTAACCTTCCCAGAGTTGCTCTGGTACCCATTTTGGGCTGGGTCAACCCAGGAGCCGTTTGTGGCCTAAACAAATCCTACCTCATCTGGGGATCGAACCATAGACCATTGCGCTAGGGAGCCAGTGCACTAACCTATTACCTTAGAATTTCCTTGTAATCTGGCAAATAATGAACAAATTGTCTTATTGAATATAGTAGGTCTATTCATCTATTGAAAAAAGCATTGCGATATTAGATATAAGCTGGTGGTCCGCAACTTTTATGTAGTTGGAAAAGTGGTTATTAGATGTAAAAAAAGTTGGCAACCACTGATCTAGAGGACAATAGCTTTGACTCAAGAGGAGGGAACTTTTGCCCCGACTGTTTAATAAATAGTGTTACTTCCCTTTAACTACTTCTCGATATGTTCATCTTCATTTTTCATTAATTATGGACTAATCTTCTATACCGGCCACAACAACTAATTGTTCTTTTCTTATTAATTCTAATATAAAACTACATATGTGCTTCCTTATAAATGTAATTCATTAAAATAAAATGTAATTACGTAATCCAGTTAAACCAACGTTTACCAGTATAAGGGAGTACATTAGTAATTCAGCACAACCTTTTCTCACTAACAATGCTATGTACTATTTGAACATAATAGTGTTATTAAATACCAAATATTCCCAGTACTCCTTTACACAATTTCTCACACACTCTGGTACGGGCATTCCATGCTGGGAACCTCAGTTATAACGTGTATAAGAAACTGGGATGAGCTACGTTAGGGAGGCGGGGGTATGTTGGGGTTAATCAGGCTACTTTCTTTTTTTGAGCCCTCATATCAGGATCGTGTATATTCCACCTTTTTTTTTTATTTTAGATATAAGCGTTATATTAAGTAATACTGTTGATTTTAGCCTGACAAACCATCTCCGTCCTCACTACTGAACGTCCACTATTTCTTTATCGCCCCCTTGGATCCTCCCAACACCCCCACGTGGGCGGTAACGCCGACTTAGGGAACAACTGAGTTAAGACAGTTCACTACACATGGCTACAATGTCTACTAGAGAAACTCTTACCCTTGTTTATTCTAAGTAGACCTTTACAAATGTCTGCTCTCTCTTTCTATGTAGCCCCGAATGCATGTCTGTGGGTGTAAAGTAGACATTTACCTATATCAACATAACCCTGGCAGCTTAATACCGATGTCTACTCTGTCTATGTAACGCTATGTCTGCTTTAAACAGTTAACCAGGAGCTGCGATGGTGTAATGGTTACCACGTTGCGCTAGCGACCAGGTTTTCAAGGTTCAAGCCCTAGAGCGGGCAATTTTAGGAGTGTCATCGACCGGGATTTGACTGAATAACCTGAACGGCTCCTGCAGATAAACCCTCTGTGGTTGGGAAGGAGCGAAGCTCCTGACCGGGGGTGAAGGAAAGTTCACTGGCTCCCCAGCCTCACAATGACGTGTCATTGGGCCAAAAGGGCTGGAAAGCTCGAGTGCCGCTGGTTAGAAGAAATAAAAAATAAAAACAAAAACAGTTAACCAAATACCCATATCTGCTTTATCTAAGTAGCGTATTACCTATATCTGCTCTATCTAAGTAGCCAATGTCCATATCAGCCCTAAGTAGTCGCTTATCCATGTCTATTCTATCTAAGTAGCCTATTACCCAGGTCAGTTATATCTAAGTAGTCCTTTCCCATGTCCGTTCTATCAATAGCCTATTACCCATGTCTGCTCTATCTAAGTAGTCACTTACCCATGTCTGTTCTATCTCTATCCTATTAGCTATGCATGTTCTATTTCTAGCCTATTACTCATGTCTGCACTAGCTAAGTATCCGCTTACCCATGTGTGACAAAACGAATGAACATGCTCTTCTGTTTGATCTCTCATACCTTCAGCCCTCCGGCAGTATCTTTTCTTTTTCTTCAGTTTTCTCACTCATCGCTTTTATGTGGCATAAATCATGCCATGTCATTTGTATTTTTACTATTTTGCTCTATGCTGGACAAAGCATGGTGAAGTCTCTAACACCACTCCCCAATGGCAGTATTTGCTACGGGAGTATTTCTTATCTTATTGTGTCACATTCACGCTTCACGAAGACGTGTTAAGTTAGGCCAGGTTATTAGACGGTCAGCGACAGTATTTTATCACGATATCGGTCTGACCATCTTTTCAAGCGACGAGGCGTGTTTATCCAAGGCGTGTTGAATAGAACTAGATTTGTTTGTCTGGTGAAACACATGATAACCCATGCACGAGGTGGAACTTATGACATAAGCGCTTCCATGTTATCCTTGATACACCAACATTACTGTCTGTGTAACACATGTGGGCAGACAAATGTGATATAATCGCTTCCGGTCCTTGGTTAAAAGTAATCATGGATTTATTACATTTTAGACAATATGAGTCTGCATGGAATGGAAACTCATCAACAACAGACTGATAAGAGCAAGACTAAGAGGGAGGTTCACCAACACCACAATTATACAATGCTATGCACCAACAAACGACAGCGCTTGACCAATGAAATCGTCGATAGCCATTTCTGACCATCGCGGTCAGAACACAGTTCAGTCACGGAGTTCACTCTTAAGTGAGGGAGACGTGTTTCAGCCTTAGTGGGGGGCCGGGTTTTTTTTTAAAGATTGTGTGGTTAACCTCTGGTCGAGGAGATGCCTGACCACTGAAAGTTTCAATGTTATTCACAAGTATGTTATTCGAGGAAACTGTGTTCTGCAGTTTTGTGGAATGTATTCACCCGGTTTGTATGATAAACATTTTTTCTATTAGAACGATTCGTCTGCTATGAAATGTATATTGCGACCCAAGTCAAAAGCCTATCGACATTTTTTAGCAGGGTAGAGCAGACATGTTGTTATGTTGATGTTCTTTTGCAGAGACCTTAAGATTCATGTAACCCACAGGCGTTCTGGCCGCTGATAGCCAGGTTATTGAGTCGTGTATAAACATTGACTTTTAGTCTACTAATAAACTGTGTTCCATGACTTACTGCTGTTACTTACTCATGTATGAAGGCACTAGGAAGATACAAATGATCACTGACAACTTACGTGAGTAGTAAGGACCTGGTCTTGAACCAACATTCATTTGGGTAACTCCATCTCTGGCAGTTGGCAGTTACCACCCACAAGATATTTAAGTAAACCAGTAAACACGCGATCACTAGGAAATTCAATATCAACAAACTCAGAAGAAATATGTACCAACTGTGACGAAAGGTCTGCATGGTGTGAAGGTTTGGCATATCACCTGGATAGATTGTCATAACGGTCACATAAGATTATTTGAATGCAGTAACCAGTCCCCACCGTCACAGTTGCTATCCAGCAAATATATTTTGGGGTAGATCCCAATATTTTACGACTGATATAGACGTGATTTTCTCGTGTACTTATCCTTGGTTCGGAAAGACACGATCATTATAATTATCTATAAGATGAAGCACAGTTACAACTGATCAGAACATGTACTGTGTATAACGGCTGCGAGACTTGGACACTCAATAAAACAGTTGCAGAAAAGGTTACATCATTCGAAATGAAATACCACAGAAGGATGTTGAGAATACCCTGGACAGAAAAAAAGACCAACAGAGAAATACTGCACTCACTAAACGTACAGGGACATTGGCTCCTAAATACCATCGCAACAAGGAAGCTGACATTTTTCGGTCATATAAAAACACATAATAGTCTGGAAAAATAGTGATGAAAAGCATGGTCCCTAGAAAAAGGGGAAGGGGTCGACGTAGACGACGGTGGATCCAGGACATCACAGAGAGTCTGAAATTGTCTTTGGCTGATGCAGATCTACTTGCCCAGAATCGTGATGCATTCAGAGCAGCTGTAATGGAGACAAAGTTCTGGGAAGAATACGTCACATGATGATATGATAAAGACGTCCATCTTGAAGGAAACATGCCAAGACGTGCTTGATTTGAATGTTTAACCCAAAACGGCTCATTTTAAGTATATCACCTTCGACCACTTTAAATACCTTGGAGCTATTATAGACCGAAAGGGAGGCATCAGAGAAGAGATGGCCACCCAAAAAGCAGGAGCTGGGAGACATTTTCAGGCCATAAATCGAGGATTCCTCAGCAAGAGAGAGGTTGGTAAAAAAACGAAGATGGTTGTATACCGCTCCAACAATGTCCCAGTCTTGACATATAGATGCGAGTCATGGGCAATGATCACAACCCACAAAAGACAGATCCAAACCTCAGAAATGAGGTATCTGAGGAAGGTGGTTGAAGTAACAAGAAGAGACATGGTCCGCAACCAGACGATACGTCAAGGCCTAAAATGCAACCCCCTGCAGACCCAAGTAGAACAGTAACAACTAAGATGGTTTGGCTATGTCTGCAGAATTGGAGAAGATCGGCTACCACGACAAGCATGGGAAACAAGGAGCCAGGGATCCAGACCCCCAGGACGACCCAGAGTCGGCTGGGAGGAAACATTAGACAATCTTTGAAGGACCGAGGACTAGAATGGAACCAATCCAGGAGGAAGACAGCCGATAGGATAGTCTGGCGCTCTCTCTTCCAAACTTCTACACCTTACGGTAGCCGGGGATCGACTAAGTACGACTAAGTTTCACCTTTGATACTTGGTTCTCCAAGATTGTCTATTGTAGAGCTTTTACTTGACCAGTGGAGTCAAGTCACTAGTGCGTCAATACAATGCTTGGAGTCATTATTGGATCTTCATATGTATGCTCAACGCTTTTAACATGATTGATTTGTTAAACCTATGCATCCTACCGCTTCGTTGCTGTAGTAATTCCGTTAACCTTCATGAGGTAACGGCTGGTGAAGTCAACCAAGGTCCAGGTCGTATATGATGGACTATGTACTTTATCTACTACGAATTGTAATTCAACTGTGAATGTTCATGTCAAATAATGATTGCCTGTATCGTCGTCGACATAGTCAACAGTCTGTACTCATTAAATGATGTCTCGTCACCATGTACCCTACGAGTCTAGTGTCTACTTTTCCCGTTGAATATAGTCACACAGTCTTGACTCTTCATACAGTGTTACGGGGTCCCTCTTGTCATTCAAAGAAACGGCCCACAGTATTAGCGTAATCTGAAGTACGTCGGACACATTGATAGGCCCGACAAACCAGGCAACAGCAACGCTAGTATTAAGACATAGAACGAGACAAACCCACAGGTAACATCCATGTATGCTCTGTCTAAATAGCCTATTACCTATGTCTGTTCTTTCTAAGTAGCAGCCTACCTATTCTGCTCTAGGCTGCACATTATTATGGCTTATTCTATCGATGTAGCTTCTGTTGTATACTCTCTTAGGTAGTACATTACCAAAATTGACGCTATCTACATTGCTCTTATATATATATATTTATCTTTGTAGCCCGTTATCCATGTCAACTCTGCGAAAGCAGCACTTTTCCATTGTCTACTGTATCTCGTGAATATGTCCACATACATGAAACAAATCTCCACCGGCAGGCATTAACACTAAAAGAATAACTTGAAATTAAAAACAAATATATACACACGAACCTGATCACTGACTTTATAGACATCTTTGTCCTTGCAGACCAAAAGTGCACACAGGGCATCCCCCAGTACTAATGAAACATGGAAGAGTGGTATTTTTACAATCACAGATGTGCTCACAATCTCGCCCGTACCAACCAGGCTGACAAGCGGAGTCTGCAGAGAAACGATAAATGAAAATGTCTATTTAAATGCTTCACGTAAGAAGGGCAATTTTACGTCACACAACAAAACTCGTATCATTTTCTTTTCATTAGCTCTTTTAATAAAAACTCTTGCCTCTTAAGGTACATGAGAAGAAATCGTGTAAAATTAGTCAGATCAAAGGATCTTGACTATTAAATAAGAATACGTACATTTGAAGGTAGGCTAATAGTGCTTCAGTCTATAACAACACACAATCAACACGGAAAATATCACACAATGGCAAATAACACGAAATATGAACAGTTGGACAGACTTGTAGAAAAGTTTAAGATATAATGGACATATGTTGATCCATACAACCTAACATGTAGCACAAACCAAACTACCATAAACCAAACATAACTAATCTTATGCTAAAAAAAACTAACAAACTAGCAGTCACGGGTCAGATAGAAAATAATCCTTCTTCTGTCTCAAAGCAAGTGTAGTATAGTATCTATGTATGTAGGTAGCACGTGCAGTATAGTTTCTATGGGTGTAGGAAGTAAGTGTAGTATAGTTTCTATGTATGTAGGAAGTACGTGTAGTAAAGTTTCTATGTGTGTAGGAAGTACGTGTAGTATAGTATCTATGTGTGTAGCAAGTACGGGTAGTATAGTTTCTATGTGTGTAAGTGTAGTAAAGTTTCTATGTGTGTAGGAAGTAAGTGTAGTATAGCTTTTATGTATGTAGGAAGTAAGTGTAGTATAGCTTCTATGTGTGAAGGAAGTAAGTGTAGTATAGTTTCTTTGTGTGTAGGAAGTAAGTGCAGTATAGTTACTATGTGTGTGGGAAATAAGTGTAGTACCGTTTCTATGTGTAGGAAGTAAGTATAGTATAGTTTCTATGTGTGTAGGAAGTAAGTGTAGTATACATTCTATGTGTGTACGAAATAAGTGTAGTGTAGTTTCTATGTGTGTACGAAGTAAGTGTAGTATAGTTTATACATGGGTACAAAACAAGTATAGTAAAGTTGATATATTTGTACACAACAAGTGTAGTATAGTTTCTTTATCTGTACAAAGCAAGTTCATTTGCATGACATCATCATCTCATCTCATCTCAACCCGTTACCCGTCATGGGTCGTAGGAGTGCCATGGTGGAAGCATCAGCAGACAGGGTCCTCCACTGCTCAACAACTCGGCATCAGATTTCTCGAAGGTAGTTACAGGAGTACCGCACGGCTCTATTCTTGGGCCCCTACTTTTCGCAATGTTCATCAACGACCTGCCACTATATCTAAAATATTCAACTTGTGACCTCTGTGCAGATGATTGTACTATCTACACTAGTGACAATGACTGCGTGGCACTTGAAATGACTCTTCAAAGCGATGTAGACAATCTAACAAAATGGAGTAATATGAATCGTATGCCAGTAAACACAACAAAAACGAAATCTATGTTGATTACCAACAGACAGAAACTCCTAAGCTGCACCAAAAGATCGCTACAGCTACACGCGGAATCAATACAAATTGAACATGTACGAGCATAACACAAAGTTATAGGGATCACGATTGACCAGCACTTAACGTGGAACTCCCATGTACGGAATTTAACCAAACACTTAGCACAAAAGACGTACCAGCTAGCCAAAATAAAACACTTCTTAGACGCAGACACTAGACTATTGTTCTACACCTCACATATACAGACACATCTAGATTACTGCTCTACACTATAGGATAGTTGCCCTGCTTCCACCTCGAAGAGACTGCACTCCCGGCAAAAGAGAGCAGTACGGTACGTCTGATCACCGATAATCTCACGACACCACACACAAGGACAGGGAAAGAACCCAAACTACTGTCGCTAAAAAAACGTCTTCTCTACAACAAAGCCAAGCTGACTCACACAATTCTATCTAACAATGCCCCGTCATACCTAAGATCATTGTTTCAAACAAGTAGAAGGGAGGGACAACAATTACATCAGTTACGTCTGCCTAAACCTAGGATCGACCTGTTCAAAAAGAGTCTAGCCTACTCTGGTGCCTACTTATGGAACAGCCTTCCACACCACCTAAAATGCCTACCTACACAATATTCTTTTAACAAAGTACTTTTCAAACACTTCCTCAACACTGATTATCTACCCCGATAGAAACAGCATTTGCCTGTCAACATCTCATTCATAGGTCAACATTTCTTTTCCTCTTCCGCTCGTTTTTGTGTGTGAATAATTTGTTTTATATCCATGTAATATCATTATTATATTCACTTTAAAATATTATTATATAATGTAATGTATATGTGAATGTATCCACATAATACTGTACTTTAGAAATGTGAGTCGTGAGAATGTACCCGCATACCACTGTACTTTAGAAATGTGAATTTTTTTTTTACTGCTAAAAGACTTTTCCTGCCACAGAAGTGCGTAAGAAAGTGTTATTATTATTATTTCATTTTCCACCAAGAATGTATGGACGGACATAAGCGAGAATGTGTTTATGTAATTTTTGTATTGATGATTGATGACACATTCAAAAATACAGATTAATTGTAGACGGACTGACCGCATGAGTGAGTGTCGGTATACAGAATTTATTTATTTTTATTTATTGTTTTATTTATTTTATTTTATTGTTACTTTTTTCCCCCAATTACTAACTTGTTTGTTTCAACAACAAAAAACCCTACTCATTTGTTTATTATGATTGCAAACTGTAAATGAATGCTATTATGGTAACTTTATAATTTTGCATGCCCTTAAATTAATGCTTAAAGCATCATGTGGGAATGAAAGGATATAGTATGCAAGATTAATGAGAGTGGAAGGGCAGAATGTTAGACGGGCTTGCGCGCCCAATTCTTTACCCTTCGAAAATAAAGTTAGTTAGTTCGTTCGTTCTCTATCCTCAGCAATGCGTACAAATGTGGAAAAACCCGGCCCTGCCCATTCTTTGATGTTATCAGGGTATGATTTTCTTTGACTTCCTCTTCTCTGTTTACCTTCGAATGTTCCCTGGAGGATCGATTTCGAAAGTGAGTCATGACAAGTTACATGCCCAAACAAGGCCAGCTTTCGACGTTTCGCTACTGACAATAGTGGTTTTTGACATGACAACATACAGTAAAAATAGAAAAAAAGCATCAAACGGAAACAAGTATTAGGAGTGACACCACGATACACTGCTGTGGACTTCTAAACAGCAGTAAAACAGAAAGAAATCTGCAAACACAATAAGAAAAGTTATTCGAGCCATGATAATGGGTGATTCATTAATTTCGACAAAGCTGTTATGCTGCACTATCTACACTGAACACTGAGAGACAGCGCCAAATATGCGTTGATGTAGTGACAATAAAAAAAACAACTCTTACTTAGTCGTTCAATTCTATCGTGAGGTGTAGAGGTTTGGAAGAGAGAGCACTAGACTATCATATCGGCTGTCTTCCTCCTGGATTGGTTCCATTCTAGTCCTCGGTCCTTCAAAGATTGTCTAATGTTGTCCTCCCAGAGTACTCTTGTTCGTTCTGAGGGTCTGCATCCCTGGCTCTTTGTTTCCCATGCTTATCGTGGAAGCCGATCTTCTCCCATTCTGCAGACATGGCCAAACCATCTTAGTTGGGACTGCTCTACTTGGGTCTGCAGGGGGTGGGATTTTAGGCCTTGACGTATCGTCTGGTAGCGGTCCATGTCTCTTCTTGTTACTTCAACAACCTTCCTCAGATACCTCATTTCTGAGGTTTGGATCTGGCTTTTGTAGGTTTTAGTCATTGCCCATGACTCGCATCCATATGTCAAGACTGGTGTTATTAGTTTAATTCATAACATGTATGTCGATATCAATACGGTTCGAAGAGTAGTCATATTTGTTTATAGCCGGTAAACTTGGGTTACAGGAAGTTACGTAATTGCCTTTGAGGCGAGTTGCAGACGCCTACTGTGACCCTTGCCAAAAGTTTACGATCGTCTGCTAGGTTCTTTTCTGTGAGTTTTCAAGGTAGGCGGACGCATGTGTGTTGAGCTCCAAAATACACTACTATGAGTACTTCACTACAGATTCCTTAGATGTTCGATCACTAGATCATCCATACACCTCCGTGTGATGATGCTAGTTTATTGTATGAAAGGAATTCTTATTATTGTGAACGTGAGTAAATGAGGTTGGGCAAAATCCTGTCAAGGACAGCGTTTTAGCGACAGACGATATGGAAACGTACAGAAGACTGCCTTACTATATCATGCCTATATGTATAATGGCTTTACTAATGATACCTGAGGAGCATCGTGTCGTACATTAAAATATATGTTCAATTGTCCAGCCTTGCCTTTGGCAGTATCATTTATGTTGGGGGAGAAGGTTGTGTGCGTGGACTAAACTACATACCCCTATATGAACTTGACCTGAGTCAATGTGTGACTCATTGTGAAATAATATAAAACACCCCGTAACAGCCAAGAAATGGAGGCAGCAAGTCGGGATCTGAGCTACAGATAAATCAAGTAAATATTGATTGTCTCAAGTCGTTGGACTTCATTTTCATGCAAATATCAAAAAGTTCCAAGATGGCAGCAGATATCGTCTGCTAACCTACGTGAAGTTATATTGAACAGTAAGCGCAGTTCCAAGTTTCCAGATTACTGCAGACGTGGAACATAATCAAGAACTAAGTATTTCCTGCAGAAGTTTCGTTTAAAATTTCAAGTTTGATGCCTGAAGATGGCGTATTTTCAAGAAGACGACGGACCAAAGCGAAGTCTAGTTCGAGTGAGCTGTTTGTGAATCCTAGACCTAACCTGGTCTACCCTGTATGTTTTCAAGGTTTTTCATCGTTCCCTGGAGAAAGAGGCGTTGAAACCAAGAGGATGTTTTTACTGGCAAAACAGATAAGTACATTTAAGGTTAAAAGCAGCGTGAGATGCTGATAATCTTGTTTGCCAGAGTTTTTTGTTCTCTATGTATTTTCGTATCCATATGTTTGCGTGAATAGCGGGAGGTTGGAAGGGAACTATGAATTTTTGTCAATACCTCATTTGTATGGTCGAGCAAATTCATGGCCGTTCTGTAGAGTTTGGTTTATATTTGTCTCAAATAGCGGGCCGGCATTACAAAGCTGTGAGTTATCTGCTGCTATTGAGATTATCATTACCACTGTTTGTTAGTTGTGCAGTTTTGTTAATTGGCAAGTTTGTTTTTGTGTTTAAGTTGATTGTAATTTTTTATTCAGTTGTTCTACATTATTGTTTGTGATATTGTCGGTCTAACCTTGCTATCCTTTATTTATTAGATGGCATATATGTTGTAAATTCGTGCTTGTCTTGTCACATGTGTGATAGAGCTTGTTTTTCAATTATTCTAAAATTTATACATTTCTGCCTTGGTTGACAATTTGCATTATCTTCATTTAGCTCTTTTTACTGTATTCAGTCATCTTGTTTGTATCTCTGTTCTTTTGTTGCTCCTAGTATAACATCTAGTATAATATCTATTATTACATGCAGTTGTGTGATTTTGATGTGGTGAAATAATTGTTGAAATTATTGCTCACATATTCATTACATAATATTTGGATTATTATTTAGCTATTGCAAAGCACAATAATTGTGAATCATGGCTTTATTAAGTCTGGAAAGGATTTTGGATTGGAGGGTGAAGCTTTAAAGGATTTTGCATTAAAGAAACTAGAGGAAAAGGAACTCAGAGATTAATTAGAGAGGGAGTAGAAAAGGATGGAAGAAGAAATGGCTGAAAAAAGGAGAGAAGAGGAATTAGCTGAAAGGATGAAACAAGATGAAATGGCTCTTGAAGAAAAAAAATTGGCACAAGAACAAGCTCAAATGGAAACCAAAGCACAACAAGAACTTAGAATGGCAGAAATTGAGTTGGAGAAATTGAGACTTCAACAGCCACAACTTAATGCAATGAATGGTGAAGCTGGAAAAAAGACAATGCTTCCACCTTTAAGCTCAATTTGCCAAAATTTAACTCAGATATCGACGATATTTAATGCTTCTTAATAGATATGAAACATATTGCCAAGAGTTTAAAATTGATAGAGCTACTTGGTCTAGTAGGCTCATGAATTTATTGGTGGGTGATGCTCTTACTACAGTCTGTACTATGGATGACCAAACTAGAAATGACTATGAGGATGTAAAGGCCTTGTTGCCGAAGAAGTATCAATTGGATGAAAGTGGCTACAGGTTGAGGTTTAAGTCATTATTACCAGATTCAGCAAAGGATGTTAATGAATTTATCTCATCTATTAAGCTGTACTTTTCTAGATGGGTTGATTTGTATAAAATTGAAAAAAACTTTTGAGGGGTTGGCTGATTTGCATCTGAGAGACAAGGTGTTGTCTTCAATCAGTGGCGACATTTTGTCATTCCTACAGGAGAGGACACCTGAAACATTATCCACTATAGAAAATTTTGGACGCCAATATCAAATCTCTTATCCGGGTAGGAACCTTAGTAAAAATAACATTAAGGATTCCTTGCCAGTGGAATCTGCCAGGACTGTTAATTATAATCCACCTAAGCAGAGATCTAACAGTATGGACAGGAACTATTGACTAAATAGAGATTATTTACTATGGCGCTAACAGAGGCAGATACAATTTTAACAAAAGATCACAACAGCCTCAAAGAAATTATAACTCTTATGATCATGATTATTTTCATCAACTATCATCATTCCGGCCTAATGATCATCAGAACAGATGAGGACATAATGCAAGATCAGGCAGAGGACAAAGGTAATTTTATAGAAATAATGACAATTCGTTTAGTAACCGAGGTTCTCAACAGAACAATAACTTCAGACAGTCAAAGAAACATGAACGTTTAAATGCTGTTGTACATGTTAGTGACAATAATCCAGTTCAGACTAATAATAGTATATCCCATTGTTAAAGAAGATTATCATGTATTTTACATGTTGACCACACTTAGTTTTGTTAGCAGTTTAATATACGCGGTAACAATTCTATCTGGGGCCAACATGATGTATGTATGCACTTATATGAATTGTAATTGAACACGATATAGATATTACGTCACTAGGTGACGATGACGCGGTAGGTGCTGCGCTAATTTATGCAGACCGTTAGTCGAGACCTCCTGTTAGAATCTTCCGTCCTAGTCAGACGAGCTTTATGAGCTCCCGTGATTCGGTTGAGAATTCAAGTATTTTGTCAAGTGGCTTGTATGTTGGAGGCCGCCACTTTGTTTATGATGACTCCAGACTCAAGAAGAAGTTCCGTGGATATTGTAGACGTAAGTCTACTATGAAATTTTAAGCATCGTCACCTTTTTCGTCCACATTACTTGAATGATAACCGTTTCTACGGCATTCCTAGTACAGAGGCGAGATGTGTACAGATGGACTGACTGACTGAGATGTTCTATGCCTTTATGATGTTTTACCCATGCATGTAAATTTCAATGAAGAACTGTCATATTGTCTACATTAAACATGCCACGTTTCGAGGACCAACCCACGAAGGTCGTTCTCAACTTCATTAAAGCTCATGCACTGACTTGACACCTACTACATTCTTTGTGTCAGCACAGCTAACAATCTCTCTTACGCAAACAAACCCACAACGTAACAGAGAGGACATGATGGTGATCCAGTGATGGGGATTCGATTTGTCAAGAACTTTGTATCTACAAATAGAAGAAACTTTGAGTGGAAAGAAATTCCAAAGTTACTGTGCGGACGTTGCCGGTTGGCAGAAAATGTACATAAAGTTCAGCTATATGCGCATGCGTATTGGGAGCCATGCCAACGCACGAATTTTTTTCAACAAGATGTCAGCTGGTCAAGTGTTACTGAAGCCTTCTATCAAGATATCAAGATTTCAAGTCTATCATTGCCTTATCTTGCATACTAGCGTCATCAGGGATTATTTTCGGCTGGTTATAAGATAAGTACAATTTGTGCTTGAAAACATTTTTTGCCAGGTTATCTCTTGTTGGCAGTCCCTCACATATATCTATCCATTTCTATATGTTATATGTATCTATATGTATGTCTATTATTTTATTTATGTGGGCGGATGGTGGGAAGTTTGAAATTTTTGCAATGTCTCTCCCGATGACCGCAAATTCAAAGTCGTTCTTTTCGGGCAGTTTGAACTATTTTATTTCTGCGCAGAAGATCAGACTGAGTATCTCGTCGTACAACATGTCTGCGATTGAACATGTTCAATAATATATGTTTAGTTGTAACGTTTTGTTTATATACATTGTATTTTCATTGTACTCTGTTTCATTGTTATTATTTTTACGTCATTTGTTCACTAAATATTTGTAGGTCTAATCTTGCTATCGTTTAGTTTTTTACACATCAGTTGTCTGTATTTTTTGGCCACATAAAAAGGCATAACACCTTGCAGAAGACCATAACAGAAGGGAGAGTTGAAGGCAAACGTGCAAGGGGAAGACAGCGCTATTGTAACATCAAGAGATGCCAAAATTCGTTGTGGAGATGGCAACTGATGATGATGATGTCTGTATTGGGACCTGTACATGTCTATTTTTAGATTTCTTGTTGTAGTTTGACCTATTTTATTGTTTTCGTAATTGTTTCAGTAGTACAGTTTGATTTAATTTCTACTAGCATTTTCTTGTGTATTATTCGATCTTGTGGCGTGATATTGTTTGTGTAATACTTTTGTTTACTGTTTCTATTGTCTTCTTTCTTCATGACACTTTATTAATATGCATTGCATAGTGATATATGCAAATTTTGTATAATAACAATAATTACTAATTGCAGTATATTAGTAGACCATTTGCCACTATTTGTTCACCTGAGTAAGGCACAGCAATAATTATAGTAGCAAATAAAAAATATTTGGTGCTTACATTGGATTGTAAAGTGACTTGTAAGTTTTATAGTTGACTTAGTGAGTCACAATAATAATTAAATATGGCTAATCTGGAATCTTTTATGAAGATTGGAAAGGAATTTGGCTACAAATGGGAAGCTTTGAAAGAATTTGCAGTGGCAGAGTTAGCCAAAGCTAAACAAGATTTAGCAGAATAGTAAGCTGAACCTGAAAGAATACGTCTTCAAGATATAGAATTAGAGGAGAAAAGACGTGTTGATGAAGAGGAAAGACTTGTTGCAGAAAAGGAGAAAATGCAACATGATAAAGAGATAGAGGAGAGAAAAGCCTTTACATTGGCACATGAAAAGGAGTTAATGCTTCTTCGTTTAGAAGAATAAAAATTAAGAGCTCAGACAGGAAATAATAGCAATAATGGTGATTCAAATACTGCTACTTCCACAGGTAATAATAAAGGTAATGATACATTTAAATTACCATATTTAACCCTACTTTTGATGACATATCATGCTACCTTGCACGCTGTGAAGGTGTATGCATTGCACATAAACTAGATAAGTCATTAAGGGTTACCAAACTGCTGGAATTTTTGACTGGAGAACCTATGACTGCCATTAAAACAATGGATGAGTCACTTAGACATGACTATGATTCTGTTAGAGCAGTAATTATTACAACGTTTCCAACTGGATGAAGAAGGATATAGGACTAAATTTAAGACAATGATTCCTGAGACAGGGAAAGACTTCTCTGAATTTGTCGCTGACATACGACTTACTTTTAATAGATGGGTTAAACTATCAGGAATTGAGAAATCTTATGATAAACTTGTTTAACTATTGCTATGGGATAAGGTGTTATCCTCAGTAAGCAGGCCATTGTGGTCTTTCTTACAGGAATGCAAGCTATCAGACCTATCGTCTATGGAAATATTAACAATACAATACTGCATCGCACATCCGAATGCATGTATTAGTAACAGTCAAATAAAAGATTCTTTACCTGTTGCTTCAGCTACAACTTATAATAATAATATTAGAGCCAGATCTCAGAGCCTAGACAGGAATTTCATGCCTAGGACATATAATGACAACAACTATGCTAGAAATAGTAACTTCAACAGGAATGATAACTATAATAGAGGTCGACAGCAATTTCGTAACTAGTCACCTCAGTACAGATATAATAACAATTTTTAACAAAATCTTAATTACAGAAAACCAAACAATGTTTTCTCTCAAAATGATAATAGAAATAATAACAATCAACATTACATAAATAGAAATAACAGTCAAACCTTTAGAAATCAGGGTAATTCTGTTGATCGTCAGAAGCAGCGATCTAGTTCACGTGGACCACCGAGGTATGAACATAATGCAGAGGCGGCACTGATTAGCAGTGCAACTATAGGTAATCAGGACTTGAATAACCAGATTCACTCTTCTGCATGTTATTCATTTGACTTTGATGTTGCGAATGGTTGCCAGGAATATCTAACTTTCTTTCAGAAAGAAAGCACTACAGTTTTGAAGTGCGGACATCCTCTTCTTGCGGTTAGTCTCTCGGCCCATGACGGCATTGGTACTCTTGTATTCAACAGAGGATTTGTAAATGGCACTAAGTATCAGTACTCAGGGACTCAGGGTCAACGACTTAGGATTAGACAGTCGCTTGTACACCCTTCTTGTTCTAATGGACAATGTGTTAAATGTATCACTTTCGGGAGCACAATTGAATTTTACCCAACGGCTGTAGTTGATAATCATACACCATTCTTTTCAGGGAAAGTTAAAGTATGTTTATTAAATAATCCAGTCTCAGATCTCACGGTCGGACGCATCCATGGGAGCAAAGATTGTTCGCCAGAGGAAATTGAAGAGCGGAAGAATAATAATTTGTTGACTGTCAATGCTGTTACTACACGTGTCCAGACACAGGCACTTAAACTGATAACAGTTCAGAGCCGGATATGAGAACTCAGGATGACACTGAAGTACACTCAGTTATAGACGTAGTTTCTTTTGCCAAACTCCAAAGAGAGGCTGACTCAAAAAAAAATTGTTTTTCCTTTGGTCAAAAATGATGATGATGTTAACTTAAATAAAAGTCTTAAATATTGGTTCACTATCAAAAATGAAATATTTGTGAGAAACTTTACTGTGATGGTGCCTTCTAAACTTCGCTCTTATATCTTCCGACATGCACATGACTCACATTGTGCGGGTCATATCGGATACACTCAAACTCGTTCCAGAGTGTTATCTTCTTTGTTTTGGTCAGGTGTGTCCAGGAACGTTTCATTATATGTACGTTCATGCATTACCTGCCAAGAAGTTAAATCTCGAGGAGCTTTACATGATGCTCCGATTCAGGCATGTGATATATCTATTATAACTTTTGATAAGATGGCCATTGATATTATCGGTCATCTATCTGTTTTTTCTGCCAGAGGTCACAAGTATATCCTCACGTGCACTCGTTGGCCTGAGGCCATTCCTCTCAAACACATGACTACCTCTGAAGTAGCCGATGGACTGTTATTAATTTTCTCAAGATTAGGTTTTCCTCGTAAACTTCTGTCTGATCATGGTTCAGAATTTGCTCTGAAACCATGACATCAGTCATGAAGATACTTAATATAGACAGACCATTAAGTAGCATCTATCACCCAATGAGTAATGGTTCTGTGGAGCGTATAAACAGGAAACTCAAGCAAATGTTACATAAGGTAACTGAAAATTATCTTCAGGATTGGGACAGAGTCTTGTATTGCTTCCTCGGAAGGATAATAGATTACTTATTGGTTGGAATGGTGCATTTAAATTAATTTATCGTATTTCAGATATTGCTTATGTAATTGATATTAAAGGTCAAAGACAAATTTTCCACATTATATGCTCAAGGATATTCATACAAGACCTGAGCATTTACAATCTCTTTTCCATGACAAGGACGACAATGTCCGTAGTTTTTGTCATTATTCTAACTTATCAGTGATTCAGGAGGAGGAATCTTCCTTCCCTGACATTCACATGTCTCTACCCATACCTGCGTTGAATTCTTCTGAATCTTGGCGAGATGTTGATATCTCATCTTCTTTAACATCTTTACAACATTGTCAGGTATCCAATCTTTTAGAATCTTTTTTTGATGTTCTTACTGACCTACCTGGTCGAACATCCGTGATCTTTCATGATATCATCCTTACTGAAGATATTCCTATCCGTCTTCGTCCGTATCCTGTACTACTTCATTATTAAAACAAAACCGAACTTGAACTAAATCAGATGTTGAGTTTAGGAATTATTGAACCTAGTAATTCTCCATATTCTTCTCCATTAGTTATTGTCCGGACAAAGGATAATAATTTAAGGTTATGCGTAGATTATCGCAGACTAAATGCTAAACCAGTTTCAGGCGCGGAACCTCATCCATTACTTGACGATCTACTTGCTTGTCTATCCAATGCTAATCTATTCACTAAAATAGAACTAACTAAAGGTTATTGGCAAATTCCATTAACCGAAAATGCCAAACGTCTTACTGCGTTTTCGACACCACGTGGGTTATTCCAGTGGAATGTCATGCCTTTTGGGCTCATGAACGCACCTACCACATTCATTCGAATGATGCGCAAAATGTTGTCTCATAGGTCTGACATCATAACATACATTGATGATATCTGTTTGTTTAGTTCAACTTTTGAAGAACATTTCGTAGGACTTCGTTCTTTATTGGATACTCTTAGGTTACATAATCTTACTGCAAGACTTACAAAAATCCAGATTGCAATTAAGAAACTTACTTTTCTTGGTCATACGGTTGGTTCTGGCCGTCCTCAGACGATACCTCAAAATGTCTCCAAGATCCTTAACTTATCTATCCCTACTACGAAGAAACAAGTTCGCAGTTTACTGGGACTTATACAATACTACAGTCGATTCGTTCCTAATTTGTCTAATATCACAGCTGTTTTGACATCCCTATTGCTAAACGGAATGCCAACAAAGGTAAGCTGGTAAAAAAATTGAAATAAAGCATTTAACAAAATGTTAGAGTTTTTTCTAAACCTCCTATTTTGAGGCTACCTGATATTGCCAAAGTCTATATATTCCGAACTGATGCCAGTAATTTCGGGCTCGGAGGATCTTTACTTCAGGAGCATGACGGAATTCTGCATACTGTCTTGTACATCTCACGCAAACTGACAGATGCTGAGATGAAGTACTCGGTAATTGAGAAGGAGCTGCTAGGAGTAGTGTGGTCAATCCAGAAATTGGAGCGTTATCTACTGGGAGCGCCTTTCATCGTCCAAACGACCAGAAAGCAGTTGCTGGTTTAAAATAAGCAAATCACAGAAACCCAAAGCTTGCACGTTTCGCAATTTTGCTCCAGCCTTACGACTTGGAGATACAATTTATTCCCGGATCTGACAATGTCGTCGCGGATTAGCTCTCTAGAAATCCATCTTCATTGTCTGAAAACTAATCGTTGCTACAAAATTGGTCAAATAACATGACTGTTGTTAAGCATGAAATGATCAAATCACAAGATTGATGTTAAACATGAAATGATCAAATCACAGGAGTAATGGTCATAAAGAAACATTTAAGACATAAGACTGTTTATGGTTCAAGAAACATTCAAATCGTTTCTGCATTTATCAAGAGACACACATTGTTTTGCTGCATGGAGATCACTTTCGTGTTCAGCCAGAAATAATGCATGTCCCTCACATTTATGGTCAACAGACTATTTGTCAATGACTGTCGAATTCAGTGGGATCTACCGGCACACGGAGATCGAATTTTCAATGTTCAGAAGTGTAGCATGGATATACGCTTTCGTCATACTCGCATTACTTATTCTGTATTACTTCGGACGTTGTGTGATACGCGGATGGTGGAACTTTTTTTGGATTTTTTAAAGCTTAATGGACTATATGTTCTAAATTGCACTTATTATTTATTAATAATAATGTTCTTTAATGCACATTTTAAATTATAATATTTAGGTAATTAATTAAACTTAATAGTATTAATAATAATAATAATAATAATAAATTCTTTAAGCGCCAAACACGGCGCATAAGGCAGAAACCAGTGCTCTCCAGGTTGTTCGTTGTGACGCCACTCCTCTTAGCTCTTGCACATTATTTAGGCCCAACGTTCTTCCTTCTCTTATTATTGTTCTTCTGAGTGTTTCTTTTGGTATTCCTTTTTTCCGCTTACCATCAGCAACCCAAGTGAGCGCCTGTAGTGGTATTCTGTTGTTTTGCATTCGTAGGACATGACCGATATATGACCATCGTCTTTTCCTTATATAGTCGGAGACATATTTCTGCCTAGAGTCTTCTCTTATTTGTCGATTAGTCTTGAATTCTTTCCAACTAATGTTCATGAGTTTTCTAAGACATTTGTTCTCGAATGTATTCAGCTTGTTCTTCAATGATTTTGTTATTTTCCAACTCTCACAGCCGTATGTTAACACTGAGATAACATTTGAATTAAACAGACGAAGCTTGGTATGTATATTCAATGATCGTAATTTCCAAATTCTATTGAAGGCGCTAGCTGCCAAAGCAATTCTAGTATGGATTTCTCTTGTTGTGTCACCATCCTGAGTCATTTTACTGCCTAAATAATTGAAACTTTCAACTTTCTGTAGTTTTTCCCCGTTCAAGATGATGTCAAAGGTTTAGTTCATAGCTTTAGATATTTATTTTTTAACCGAGAGATCAAATTATTTATTGCTTCTTGGGATTGTCTTTGTTTTGAACTTAAGAATGCTACATCATCTGCGAAATCCAGGTCCCCCAGGAATTTTCCATTTGTCCATTTTTGTTCATTGTGGTATAGTTTTATCAATAGCTTTGACATAATACTTGTTTCACCCCTGTTTCTACTGTAAACCATTCTGTATTCCCTTTATTTGTTCTAACACAACATTAGTAAACACATTAATTAATTTATTTATATCATTTATTCTTTGAATTGTAAGACTTAGATAGATAACTCATGATTTATCTGGTTCTTCTATCCTATTATTTCTTATTTCACTTTATTTTTTTAAAGTCAACTTTTTCTTACTTAATATCTGCTGTACTATTTAGCTTACTAGGTCATTTCTTTTCTATATGGTCTCGAATGTAACTAGGAATTTATCTCACTAACTGTTGGGTTCAGTTTCTTAGAGTATTTGAAGGTACTGGACTCTGGTGTCCAAGGTGTCAAGGGTTAGTGTACTACATTCCATTCAGCAGAGTGCAATGAAACGTAAGGCACAGTGTAACAGTATAAAAACACGATACTACCTGATAGACGTTTCACACATGTAGGATTTATTAACAGAACTCGGCTCCTCAGTAACTGCTTCAATGAATAAGACAATGACACTCACTAGCCAGACTATATGCAAGTCTAGCGTCTGTAGACTGTCAGAACACTGTCAAAGTCATCTTGCTGAATTTATTTATATTAAATTACACATAATTTCCACATCCATTTAGCGTTGACATGTCCTTAGAAATATTATCAGGCTAGACTCTATCTGGTAGATAATCTAGCTGAAATACACAAATGAATCTCCGTACTTAAAGTAAATATTCAGGAGCACGGTTCAGCACAACCTTCTCACACGGAGGCACGGTGCCAAAGAGGACGGTAACTAGACCGAATATTCGATCATAGCCCGGCAAACGCCGTCTGCTCAGAAATCTGCAAACGATGTGAACTACTTCCTGTGTTGTCGTAATAACGAATTGTAAATAGGAAATCAGCTTGCAAAGCAATGTTTGAGAGCGATGGAAAACTGATATGAATTTACTCATAACACTAACTTTCTGATTTCCTACATAACAATAATTTTATAATTTTGCGTTGTCTACTATATGTTCCATTTTTCTTCTCTCTAAATTTCTTATTTAACATTCCATAGTACTTTAGTATAATATAACTTTGCTTAGTATTGATTTACGTTACATACAGCCTGATGAGTCACGCAATTAAGATACTGCTCAAAATCATACAGGAAAGAATAAAAAGTAAAGTAGACAGCGAAATCCAAGAAGAACAGTTTGGTTTTAGACGGAACAGTGGAACAAGATAGGCAACATTTTGCCTAAGAATATTAGCAGAAAAATATACAGAGGTCCAAAAAAGTATGTACATGTGCTTTTCATTGACTATAAGAACGCTTTTGACAGAGTCCATCATGAGAAAATAATTGAATGCCTCGAAGACATAGGTATTGATGGAAAAGATATAAGAATACTCAGTAACCTTTATTGGGAGCAAACTGCCACAGTAAGATCTGGAAGGAATTATTCACCATACATAGACATAAAAAGAGGTGTCAGACAAGGTTGTGTGCTGTCCCCCTGCCTATTTAATCTATACACCGAAAAAAATTTTCAAACAGATATAGGAAATACCAGGACTGAACATCAGTGGAAAGTCAATAAACAACCTTAGATATGCAGATGATACCGTGTTGTTAGCTGAAAGCGAACAGGAGTTAGAAGAACTTGTGAAGCAAGTGAACAGTATAAGTCATGAATATGGACTCGACATTAATATTGAGAAAACAGAAACTATGATAATTAGCAAAACAGACGATAAACTCACATTAAAGATTAGCGTAAATGGGAAAATCCTGGAACAAGTAAAGAGCTACGTATATCTTGGTCATATAATAACAGAAGATGGCAAATGTGAAACAGAAATCAAGAAGAGAACAGGAATTGCCAAAGCTACATTCAACAACATGAAACATATACTGACATCTAAACAGTTATCTCAAAAATTAAAACTGAGAATCATAAAGTGTTATATATATATTCTGCATTTCTGTATGGTGCAGAAACATGCACGATGAATAAGCATTTGGAAGAAAGAATTGAGGCTCTTGAAATGTGGATATATAAAAGAATGGGGCGTATCTCGTGGAAAGAGAAGAAAACAAATAAGGAGGTCCTAGAAAATCTAGGTATGAAAAGAGAACTAATGAGGGAGATCAAAGTTCGGCAGCTAAAATACTTTGGCCACATAAAAAGGCATAACACCTTGTAGAAGACCATAATAGAAGGGAGAGGAAAAGGCAAACGTGCAAGGGGAAGACAGCGCTATACGTGGGAAGATAACATCAAGAGATGAACAGGAAAGAGTCTTTCAGAGTGCACCACCAAGACAAGAGACCGAAGACGTTGGAGATCCATTACAGTCAACCTTCGCTGTGAAGATGGCAGCTGATGATGATGATGACATACTTCTATAGTATTATAGTACACCTAACTTTTATTTTATTGACTGTTTACGATATTCTCTAATTAGTAATATTATGTATACTTAATTTTGTATTGACTTTCTTTTGACTTACTATTCCTTTTGACAACGCCTTGACATTGTTAATTGTAAACACATCTAGCCGTTTGTTCATAAATTTTATCGCGATCTTTTCTTATACCTCAGTTCGATTTGGTATGAATCACAGTATATATGTTCGACAGAATATTAAGTTGGTCACGCTGAGAGCGACAACCCTGATACAAATTTAAAGCCCGTTTTGGTCATGTGACCTGGAAGGAAGTGCGCACGAATTCTGGCACAAAAAGTTAGTTGAGTCTCTGGCCATCGACCAAGAGAGGTCGCTTTGTAGTTCCCTGTCAGCATTTTGCTGGGATATTGGATGCCATAGTTGTTCATTGATGGTGCTTGTCATTTATTCATGTGGTCAAGATTAGTTTGCATATTTCTAGAACGGTGGTGTAGTTTCTAGTAGCATTTTTCGTAGACCATTGATGAGAAGTCATTTGTATTTAAGTATGGCTTTATCATAGTGCAGGACTTAGCCGGTGAGCGAAAGTCATTGTGTTATTTACTCGGTATGACATACCCGCGAGTTTTGATAATGATAGATTGAGTTGTTGATTATTACAAGTTATATTGGCATTTCTGTTGCATTGTATTGCATATGTATTTCTAGCCGTGTGTGGCTTCATTGTGTGCATTGTTATTAAAGGGAACGTACCTGTTACAGGTGTTATGGTTAATTAATATCAGCTATTGCATATTGTGGTCGTATCCTTAGATAATGAGCAAGAGAGTATAGATTATCATGTGTTAAATCCACAGTGTGACTAGTTTGTTCTGACATCTGGAAGGCGTGACTATTCTGCAGGCCGTGGGGGCCAGTGGTTTTCCTGTATTTTATAATATTTGATAGCAAGGCCGTAGTGCCTATGTTTTTTTCTAGTTAGGCGTGAAGTTAAGATGCACACAGTAATGTTAGAAGGTTTTAGTCACAGTGTATTGGCGCCTTCTGTTTGTTAAGTCATGTTAGTGAGCTATTTTCAGTTGCCAGCTTCGGGTATGTGTGTTTGCCAGTCTGTAGGTAGTGTACTGTAGGCGAACAAGTGTGACGCGTTGCGGTACGTGACTCAGTTTCGTTCTTTTCTGAGATCACAGTGACAGAGTGTGTCTTCGCAGTACAGTATCAGTTGGACATTGTTGTTAAGTATTTTGTTCGGCAATGTTTACAGAGCAATGTTGGTGATAAGTTGGCAGTAATGTTGGAAATATGTCTACGGTGGTTTAGTTAAGTGGCAGCTAGCGTCTGGTTTGTCCTTATGAGGTATTGAAATGTGTACTTTGGAGTATAGGGCTAGTAAGGTGGCGATCCAGGTGGAGCAGGGGAGATAGAGGGTTGAGTTTGGTATTAGATGGGCTCTGGTGCCTGACTGTGTGTGTCGGCAGAGGAGATTATCTCGGGCTCTGGAGCCTGACTGTGTGTGTCGGCAGAGGAGATTAGATCGTCCACATTTGGTGGTATAGGTAGTGTCTATATGTTGGCGGCATCCCAGGGTGTGTGAATCTACTCGTATCTGGAAGATGGTCTAGATCCATGTGACTAGAGTAGGCTGGGATTTGATATCGTGCTCTGGTAGAATATCTGCAGTAGTGCCATTTCACATACTGCTATACCCACCTGGGAACGTACCTATCCGGAGTCTTGCCAAGTGATGTCTGGTGCAAGGCATGCTGATGCCATTCCTCTGACGTGACCTGACTTTACTGATGTGCCCTGCCAGTGAGTGAATTCCAACGAGGACTGAGGCTTGCTGACCTGAGTCCTTCTGCACTACTGTACCTTGTGTCTGCTGGTTTCCTGTTGCGGTGTGATGGAATGAACTGTGCTTATTCTCATATATCACATAGACGTGTGAAACTAACTGCTCATTGAGACTGTTTTGGATTATACAGTTGGTGATCTATTTTGGACATTGCTGGGAAAGCATCGTGTACAACAGTGCAGTTGCCTGGATATTGGTTGCAGTACCATGCCAAAGGACAGTATTGTTTATGCTGGCACACAGACTGGATTTCTGGAACATTATTTTCGGTTGAACGTTTTCAAGTGTGGAGTCTTGTCTGTGCTGTTTTCATTATTCATCAACAGTGCTGAGGAAGCTTCTTGATCATGCGTCGCTGGACTGTCAGTTAAGTTTTTGTTTGCAATTTTTGTATGCTATGTTTTATGATTGTTTCTTATTTGTTTTTTCTTCTTTCTCTAAATTCTAAATTTTCTGTTCTGTCTATGAATCTGATCTTTTAGAGTAGGATAGTCCTGTTTCTTTATCTGCTTCTTGAATCTTGCTTATTGATTTGTTGTTGTTTTCCTTTCCTTTTGTTCTATTCTTTTTCCCTACTTTGCTTGTAGAACTTAGTTTTGACGTTTAGATGGCAGTAGTTAGTTAGGTGGGATCTTGCACTCTGTTTCTTATTTCGTGGTGTCTGTGGTATTATCTGAAGTGTAAAGTATTGAGATGTTATTTTAATATTATTAGTTATGTGCTATTTAGTTTATTTTGGCTGGAGTGGTTTTGTGGTACCCAGTGAAGGAGATAGCTTTCAGCACTTCTTTGTCTAGTGTAGTTGTTGTTTAGATTAGTGTGTAATTTTATATTTGTGTGTCCAAGGAAAGAAGGGTTGTGAGTTTAATCCACTCTTGGCCTACTTGTGGGAAAAGATTGGATTAGACCGATTCTCTATAGGGTGTGGCTGTGTATGTTTAGTGGTGGAGTAAGACAGACGGTTTTCCTGCGACTGCCCTGCTTAACATTCCAAGCCTTGTTGGTGTTAGGAGTATTCGTGTAGTTTGTATTTACATTGTCGTGTACATTCAGTAATTCTTTTGTTGTGTTTAAGTGGTGTATTCTTTTGTTCTATCTTGCTATCTTGTAAATACGTTTACAGGTAACCCTTGTTTTCGTTCGTGCGCAGTCACGCATTGTATATATTAATCTACCTCTACTCTTCGTGGTCTATCATCTTGTTCCTCGTGACTTGGATTTTGTTTTCGTACAGTGGTGTGTGTGTTTCTTTCATCTGTGTAGTGCTTATTTTGCCATAATAAACACTTGCTTTACAGAGATTATTAAGACTAGTAGTAAGTGAAGTATTATCTGAGTATAGCACCAGTGTGGGTGCCAGTAACAGACTTTGAAGTAAAACCTAATTTGTGACTAAGTTGGTATAATGGTGTCATAGCACCTGTAGCAAATGTAATTTTGCTGGGGAAGTTAAGATGTTAAACCTAACAAGAAAAATAGTTGTGTCTGTGTTAACTGTGTGAGGTCAAGCACATGTAGGTCCCTGACTATAAAAAGAATGATGATGATGATGATGATGATGATATATTGATCAGGGAACCTAACGCTACTTCCCTAGATCTCACACAGTACGTATTTTGATTCTAGTGGCTGGTGTATGATGTCTCTAGTGTCTAGGGGTAAAATGAAGATGATGGTACATCAACACAATACACTTTAACTCACTATAAAACATGAATAAGACGGTGGTTAAAGTTTTCTTTTAAAATTTGAATGTTTTTTCTTTATACAATTTAATCTGCCTGTCCCGCCAACTTCTTTTGGACAGGTCTTTGAAAATGAGGAAATATATTTACATATAATGCTTTAACTAAAAATATGGACTCTTGGTCCTATGAATATATTGTTAATATAGAGTTCCTGTAGGTGTATTCACAGACTAAAACTTTAATAGTTGCTAGTGATTGTCATTTGTTATGAGGAGCTGTTGTTTTCATCATGCCCCATATAATTCAATGTTATTTTGATAGGAACTAGTTTCTTAGGATAAAATGTCAGAGGTCCCAGCTGATAACATGTCACCTGAGATTCTTGGTAGGTCGAATATATGTCAGTATATCAATGTAGAGACAATGTAGATCAGCACCCACACGTAAGCTCCTTCAGGCTATCAGCTGACAGCTTAAACTTTATAATGGAGACTTTACGCCCACTCATCAGGTTTCCTGTCACCTGATGGTAACAGGAAATAAAACTCTGCAATAAAAAGACACACTGGCCTTTTCAACCTGATCACAACTTCTTATCCCTATATATACATGACGGTATGGGATCAGCCTCTTGTGCATTCATGTGCATCAGCCCCTTCTGTGACTATGTTACGGTATATGATATTAACGCCGTCTGCTAAAGGTTATCAGACGTGCAATTGTAAAGGTTAAGGCATTTAATATATTGCGATAGATGTTTCAATTATTGAACGCTCCATACACGATCGATTATGACGTGTATAGCGTTGTTTGGGTCACAGTCGGTAACTAAGAAACGCTACCCTTTGTTACTTGACCGCCAAGCTGAATAGCTGCGTTTTTTTCTAACCTTCCAATTCAATGGCATGATATAGCCATTTTATGTGCATTTTTGATGGATCAGGGTCAGTCCTAGAACTCTATATGAGAGGGAAATTTATGGAGGTTAGTATTTAACTAGAATTCTCAGAAGGAGAAGAATAATCGTCAAATTCGTATGAATATACTCAGACTCGCAGTCTCACTGTCGGCAGGTAGCCATGTCTAGCTGCGCGTGCATATAGCTGTGATGTTCTGACGACAATACTGCATTATATCCTTAAACGGACATTGACACGTAAACCAGCAGTCTACGTTATTGATTAAATTATGCATGACTTATATGGACTTATGCTCTACTCTTATTTGAAATGATCATCCTGTGTGTACAACTGTGAATTAAATGTATGGACTCAATGAAATGACTTATCAAATCAATCGTATTCCAAGGTTCAAGTATTGTTCGGAATCTTCCACCCCCGCATTCGCTTAATCTTCCATCGAAGGCACGATGCACTATCACTGAAGAAAAAAACCTAACATATCAAAGAAAAAAACAATGGCCAGAAATTTATAATTGTTTTATTCATATCACATGGAACATTGTTCAGAGCAAACCACCTTGTAACAGTGGTGCCCGGTATGTGGGGACGAAAAACAACCAAAAACCAAAAATGTTTTTCATGACTTTCGAATGAAATATTTACGATCAAGTTTCGATCACATGACCATTACGAAACTGACGTGACGCACGTGATCATGAATAGCAACATGACGTCACTGTTGCATTGTCGCAGTGAAGAAGACATCTTTTCAACGCCTCTCTAGTTCGCTTCAAATTGATCAAGATGCACAAGATGGACTACCGTTGCCTGCCCATCAGGAGCAGACAGTCAAAGGCACAGGCCTAGCTGTTGACGACCTCTAGCACTGATCTAAGCAACGGAAAAGTTAAGTCTAGGTGTTTAACTGTTGTTATTGCAAACAGTGCTAACTGAGTCCATGCCCTCTGCCTACATCGGCATGTTTTTACCTATGTTTAATGTACTTTTTGTTGTCTTAATGTGTTGTTAATTCGTGGGAGGTAGGGAGGATGAACCGAAATTAGATTCTGTGGCTCTCACGATGCCTGAATTGATTTCGGTCGTTTCTTAAGGCAGTTAAACGATTGCACTTTTGGAAGCCCCATTGAGGTTTGCCATTGGACTATCTGTTCAAATCTGCTGTCGTTTGACGATTTGTGTTAGCTGTACCGTTCCGTAGATAACTGGTGTATTTTATTCGTACTCAGTTAACAATTTTATTCAGTTTTGTATCATGTTCGTTAACTATTTCGTCCAGACTACTCTCACTATAATTTATTTTATGATTGTTAAATGTTCGTCCGTTATGAGTCCTGTGATGTCATCATTTTTTGCAGTCATTTTGTTTGTTGTGTACTTTGAATATTAAGTTGACCTCGGGTCAGACCTTGACCCTTCATTTGGCTTGTGACATTTCCGCTTGTTTTATTTAGTTCATAAATTCATTTTTAATTGTGAAAATGTCTTGTTTGCGTCTTAACATTGTTTGTACCCTTTAGTTGCATCATTGTTTTGTTTGTCCTCATGATATATGTTAAATACTACATTAATAATATGATATTATATGCAATAATACACTTGTAATTTAATTTAATTAATTTTTTCTGATATTTAAGGTTAATATGGGACATTGCATAATTATGCAGTGATAGTCCAAGAAAGTAGCACTACAATTTATCAGAGATGCCTAGGGCATAATAATATAATATATATATTGACCAAATAAAATAATCTTATAGTCTACCTTTGAGGTAATAGACCCATTGTATATTATTTAATATACTTTTCTGGTACTAAGAGAGTGACTTAGTACATTGAACAATATAATTACTAGGAATCATACCCAACATTATTGGATATTAAGATTAATTGTGTGAAGTAATTACATAATAGTTAACAGATATCATAACTATTTATGATATAGTATTATTTAGATACAATATTGTTACAAAATATTGTCTATTAGTTGAACTTAGACATTAAGTTCAGTACTATTGTGATTATTTATATTGAATATTTCTAAGTTGAGTAAGTATAATAATTACTCTGAAGCTACTATTGACTATTTTAATCAGTAATTATCAATAATTACTTACAGATAAAAGTCAAAATGCTTACTATAGACCATTTCGTTAAAATTGGTAGGGAATATGGCTATAAATCTCAAGAACTTCGTCAGTTTGCTGAGGCAGAACTGGAAAAACATGAAAGAAAAGAAGCAGAGAAAAAAGCTGAATTAAAGAAAGAGGAAGCAGAACGTGAGATGAAGCAAATTGACAAGGAAAATAGATTGAGAGAGATTGCTCAACGTGAAAGAGAAGAGCAAAGAGCAATCGCCAGACAGGAAGAAGAGAATAAATTGAAACGAGAGGAAATTATTTTACAACAAGAAATGGAATTGGCGCGTATTAAATTGGAGACAGCAAGATTACAAGCACAAAGTGCTGATGCAAACCAGAATAATAACGCACAAAATGGATCATCATCCAGCCAAACTAAACATTTCTACAACTTTAAATTACCCACTCTCAACTTGAACGTGGACGACCTTTCATCGTTCCTGTCACGTTTTGAACAGACTTGCAAAACAAATCATTTGCCTGAAGAGTCATGGGTACTCAAGTTAAATGAATTCTTGGTTGGAGAACCACTGACGGCTTCTCAAAATGCTGACCCATCAATAGCAAATAACTACGGTGCTATTAAGTCCTTGCTTTTACGAAGGTTTCACCTGGACGAGGAACACTGTAGGTTGAAATTTAAGGGAATTTTACCTGAATCTCCAAAAGATTTTGCAGGGTTCATTGCGAACATACGCAATACGTTTAATAGATGGGTTGAACTGGCAGAAGTCAACAAATCATACGACAAATTAGTTGACTTACTACTACGGGATAAGGTATTATCTTCGGTTAGCCAGCCATTTTTTGCATATTTGCAGGAGCGTAAACCAGGTACTATGGACGAGTTAGAAAAAAATTTCTTTAAACTACTGTTCGGCACATCCGAATGCAACCATTTCTAACTCCTCATTAAGAGAACCTCTACCTGTGGCGTCTAATATGGCCTACAATCATAATAACAAACAAAGACATCACAGTGTAGACAGAAGCAGGTTCCAAAGAAATCACAATGTTAACTTTCAGAAGAGACATAATAATGATTTCAACAATAAAAATGAGTTCAACAGAGGTAGATCACGAGATAGAAATTATTCACCTCAAACAAACTACCACAATGGTCAACATAACACTAATTATAATCGATCACATACTCCCAATAATAATAGTAACTGGAATGGTAATAATCATGGCTCGAGACATCGAGATAATAGTTACTATAGAGGACGACGAGATAATTCTAACAATTATACTCGGAATCGATCTCATTCTCGGGGATCATCTCATTACAACCATAATACAGGGGCGGCAGTTACAAATAATACTACCCCTATAGCTCAGGTCCCACTTGACAATAATAAAACACAGTCTTCTGCTGCATGTTTTGCTATTAATTATAATGTGGCAAATAGTTGCCAACAATGCAATCTTATTTTTCAGAAGGCGAAAGAAACAGTGCTTAACTGCGGACATATTACACAAGAGGTAGGTCTTGCAGTCAACGATGGAACAGGCCTACTAATTTTTAACAGGGGATTAGTTAATGGATCCGTCGTCTCAGTGCTGAGGGATTCAGGATCCACAACGATTGGTGTACGACAGTCGCTGGTACATCCTAGCTGTGCAACGGGGGAATATGTCCGTTGCATGACTTTTGGGGGAACTATTGAGTTTTACCCCACAGCTATTATTCATGTTAACACACATTTTTTCACAGGGAACGTAAAAGTATGTATGCTAAAAAAGCCTATAGCTGATCTGATGGTTGGTCGTATACACGGCAGTAAAGATTGTACTCCAGATGAGATTATAGAATGGGAGAAACATAACCTATGCACTGGAAACGCCGTGACGACTAGAGCGCAGACTCAACTCATGGAGAAAGTTGATGATAATAAAATGGATGCAGACAACCAAGAGGAATTTGTAGTCAATTCACCTATTGACAGGGAAACATTTGCAATCAAACAAAAAGAGGATAAATCTTTAAAAAAATTTTTTAAGCTGGTTGATAAAGTTGACAATCTATCCTCAGGTAATAATAACAAACATTGTTTTGTTATTAAAAATGACATATTGATTTTAATGACAAATCACAAATGAAACAACAAGTTATGGTCCCGTATACTTTTAGACGGTACATTCTTCAACATGCACATGACTCACATTGTGCTGGACATATGGGATATACTCGAACACGATCTCGAGTACTGTCTTCATTCTTTTGGCCAGGAGTATCAAGAGATATTTCGCAGTATGTACGTTCCTGTACTACATGCCAAGAAGTGAAAGCACGTGGAGCTTTTCACACGGCGCCTATTCAGGCTTGCGATATCTCAGTAAGACCGTTTGACAAGATGGCAATAGATATTATTGGTCCATTGCTACCATCGGCCAGAGGACATAGATTCGTCCTTACGTGCATTGATTTGTGCACACGATGGCCAGAAGCTATCCCATTAAAGACCACCACTACCACAGATGTAGCTGATGCACTACATCTCATCTTTTCTAGAATAGGGTTTCCTAGAAAACTTTTATCAGACCATGGGTCACAGTTTATATCTGACACCATGAAGGAAGTCATGAAAACTTGGAACATTGATAGGAATTTAAGTAGTATTTATCATCCTATGAGTAATGGTGCGGTTGAAAGACTTAACCGTACACTTAAACAACTACTACATAAGGTTACTGCTAAGCACCGTCATGACTGGGACAGAGCACTCCCAGCTGTTCTATTTGCTTATCGGGTGGTACCGCATGAACAAACTGGCTTCTCTCGCTTTGAATTAGTTTTTGGTGCTCCCCCAAGAGGTCCTATGGGACTAATAAAAGACTTATTAATTGACGCGGAGATGACTCAGGACACTCAGTCATCTTACGAGTACGTGATTAATCTTCGGAAGAACATTATTGAGTCTTGCCAGTTGGCAACAGCTTCTTCTGAGGCTGCAAAAGCTAAGGCTCGATCTCTACAAAATAGGTCTCGACGATTACGCCAATTATTCCCAGGCGACGAGGCTTATGTGTTACTTCCTCACAATAACAATAAATTATTGATATCTTGGAATGGTCCTTACAAAGTCATTGATAAAATTTCCGACGTTGATTACGTCTTAGATATCAAGGGACACAAAAAGATATTTCATATTAACATGCTCAAGCAATTTCATACACGTCCTGAACACTTACAGTCAATTTTTCATGAACTAGATGACAACACAGTATCTACTTGTTATTATTCTAACTTATCTGTCATCCAGGAAGAAGAATCTTCTTTTCCTGAGGTACAGTTACCGTTACCGGTACCAGTAGTTCAACCTACTGAATCTTGGCGGGATGTAACCATCTCTTCAACGGTTACACCGCAACAGCGTCTACAGATTGCTAATCTATTACAATCTTATCCAGATGTATTGACCGACGTCCCGGGTCGCACATCGGCTATCAGTCATGACATTACTCTCAATGATGTTACACCTATTCGTGTATATCCCTATTCTGTTCCTTTACATTTCCTTGCTAAAACTACTAAGGAACTTGAACAGATGTTGTCTCTGGGAATCATTGAGACTAGTAATTCGCCATTCTCTTCTCCATTAGTGATTGTCCGGAAGAAGGACAACAACATCAGACTATGTGTTGATTATAGAAAATTAAATGCTAAGACTATAGTTGACAGCGAACCACATCCACTTATCGACGACTTACTGCCACGTCTATCCAACGCAACTATATTTAGTAAGATAGACTTAATTAAAGGTTATTGGCAGATACCACTGACCGAAAAGGCTAAGTACTACACCGCATTTTCCACTCCACAAGGTCTATACCAGTGGAATGTGATGCCTTTTGGGCTTGTTAATGCGCCAGCTACCTTCATTCGCCTGATGCGACAAATTTTATCAGGTAGACCAGACGTTATTACATATATTGACGACATATGCTTGTTTAGTTCGTCGTTTGAGGAACATGTTTCGGGACTTAGATATGTTTTCGACACTCTAAGGAATTATCATCTAACTGCTAAACCTACAAAGGTGCAAATCGCGTGTAATGAGATAACCTTTTTGGGACATATCATTGGATCGGAATATATCCGAACGTTACCTAGTACAGTCTCCAAAATTCTAAGCATAGCAGTTCCTCAGACGAAGAAACAGGTCAGGAGTTTGTTAGGACTTGTTCAATATTACAGTAGATTCATACCAAACTTGTCATCCATCACGGCTGTATTGTCTTCATTGTTAAAAAAGACATGCCGGTGAAGGTGACATGGACTGGTACATGCAATGAAACTTTCAACAAAATTATAAATTTGTTCTCGCATGAACCAATTTTAAGACTTCCCGATGCTTCCAAAAGATTTTTCTTACGAACAGATGCTAGTAACTACGGCATTGGTGCATGCCTGCTCCAGAACCATGATGGCATTCTACATCCTACCTTATACATTTCAAGAAAGCTAAAGCCTGCAGAAACAAAGTATTCAACAGTTGACAAGGAACTTTTATCTGTGATATGGGCAATAACTAAACTCGAAAAGTTCCTGCTTGGTGCTCCCTTCACCATACAGACGGACCAACGTGCTGTAGCATCCTTGCGTCGATCTAACCATAAAAGCCAGAAACTCGCCAGATATGCAATCATCCTACAGCCATTTGAATTCTCCATTGAACATATTCCTGGCACTGAAAACATTGTGGCGGATGCGTTGTCACGTAATCCTATTGACGACGAATAATCAACATTAACATTCCTAAAACATATCAACTATAAAGGAACTAACCTTGCCTTCAATTTAAACTTTATAAACACTATATGCATCACAGAATGGAACTAAAGACAATCAAGGTATACATATTGACATTCAAACTTCGTATAACGTCCATACACGATATATGAATATTCGTTGAACAATCATGGAACAATATCTGACGACAAGTCGAACTTATTATCCTATGTGCACTTAATTCTTGGTTGCTGGGATAAATGACATTTCTTTCCAACGTAAACGTTTGAACATTTTTGCCTAAAAGAATTCATCAGGATCAAGACTACGGATGGATCATCATATCCTATACTAATTAATTAGTTAACTTAACTTCTTAATTGAATTATTATCAATAAAATGAAATGTGAGAAAAAAATGAAATGAGGGAACAAAAAAAAAAAAAGAGAACGAAATATAAAAAGAAGAAATTATGAAAAGAGAAAATAAATCTCACACAAGTATTAGATTAATATTTTTTTTAATGTACCTATACGTTATTTAGTTAGTTAAATTAGATAGTTATTATTCACTAACACTTAACACACACAATTAAGTTAAACTTATATACGAATTTCTTTCTATTTCTTCTCACTTATTTTGTTTTTTTCTTCTCTCATAACATCGCGTTACATTAGAACCTTAATAATTTAACTCTTAGTTTAATTAATTAATTTAATTTTAATTAGTCAAATTAATTCCTATATGACATACTAATACGACAGACCTTACTTTAATTTAATTCAATCATTCACTGTTAACATTGGACATTTTATTTAGTTGATATAATAATATGTATAATATTGATATATAATATGATTAATGTTAGATGACTATGACAAATAGTTAGTTGACATGACCGCAACACGGTTCTACTCAGAACATCGTCGGCCATATGTCACAATTGTGTTAAATTTTTTTGAAAAATTGTTAAGTCGGATAGATCTTGAAAAAAAATCTATCGATTTTTTTTCCCCCCGGTGTACAGGGAATTGTTACGGTATATGATATTAACGCCGTCTGCTAAAGGTTATCAGACGTGCAATTGTAAAGGTTAAGGCATTTAATATATTGCGATAGATGTTTCAATTATTGAACGCTCCATACACGATCGATTATGACGTGTATAGCGTTGTTTGGGTCACAGTCGGTAACTAAGAAACGCTACCCTTTGTTACTTGACCGCCAAGCTGAATAGCTGCGTTTTTTTCTAACCTTCCAATTCAATGGCATGATATAGCCATTTTATGTGCATTTTTATGGATCAGGGTCAGTCCTAGAACTCTATATGAGAGGGAAATTTATGGAGGTTAGTATTTAACTAGAATTCTCAGAAGGAGAAGAATAATCGTCAAATTCGTATGAATATACTCAGACTCGCAGTCTCACTGTCGGCAGGTAGCCATGTCTAGCTGCGCGTGCATATAGCTGTGATGTTCTGACGACAATACTGCATTATATCCTTAAACGGACATTGACACGTAAACCAGCAGTCTACGTTATTGATTAAATTATGCATGACTTATATGGACTTATGCTCTACTCTTATTTGAAATGATCATCCTGTGTGTACAACTGTGAATTAAATGTATGGACTCAATGAAATGACTTATCAAATCAATCGTATTCCAAGGTTCAAGTATTGTTCGGAATCTTCCACCCCCGCATTCGCTTAATCTTCCATCGAAGGCACGATGCACTATCACTGAAGAAAAAAACCTAACATATCAAAGAAAAAAACAATGGCCAGAAATTTATAATTGTTTTATTCATATCACATGGAACATTGTTCAGAGCAAACCACCTTGTAACAGACTACACCACAGGCCCCTATGGCAGATACGCCACTGTACTTTTACACAGTTTGCTTCAATACAATAACGTGGAGTAACCACATCTCCTTTTATATGATTTTTTTTCTTTTCTTTTCTAACTTATAAACGCTCTAGGCATGTTGAAAAGTGTTCATAGAACACAGAGGCGTCCTAACATTTCCAATATAAAATATTAATACAAAATCATAATAATATGCAACAGTCAAATACAGTTCAATGTGAGGACTCAATAATGTTTGCTTCCGGCATGTCCTTCACTTTTCCACAGCAGTATCTGACCTTTTCAGTTTTAATCAAGCATGTAAATACATAAAGCATTCTTACCACTAGTTCAAAGAAATATGTCACAAATAACGTTGACTGGCAAAGAATATGGCCTCAGTTTTTCTCTGCCCCGTCTAGATAGTGAATTAGTATTTAATTTTACAAGTTATCACATCTGATCTCAACGTAGTTGTTTGAATACAATTTTCTAGTCAAATGGCCACGAGACCACTATGCCTTTTGTCAATATCTATTAGAGCCGACCCATGAAAGCAGGCACTACTACAACTTTTTGAATTTAGTTTGAAAAAAACGAAACATTTCCAAACAAACTATGTGCCTCGTAGTCCATTGGTCAGTCTGCGTTAGTTATGCCAATAGAAAAAGATGTTTCGTTTTAGTTAACATTTTTCCTATCTCTCCCTTTTACTCCTATACTCTTATACCAACTAATAGAATTTGAATTTCTACAATGCCTCTTTTTTTTTAGACTAGCGTCCCCAATAACGTTATGTGTAACGAGCAAGAACAATAGTCTGTCTGGTCAAGCGTTCGTAGACATTTAGTATTTTCTCAATAACTTGGCTAAGACTTGGACTACCATATTTTTTAAAACATATTTTTGCTCAGGGGACTCTAAGCTATACTACCATTTGATTTTTATGGTCAGTTTAAGTATGGTTTAGATTTTCAATTTTGTCACTGTCAATCGTCAAAATTAACTTTTACACAAGTCGGCCATCTTCCCCCCGTCTCTAACATTTTCCTCACTATTCAAATAAACCAACTAGTTTGAGTGACGTCAGAATATTACCGCTAGGAGGAACTGGAAAATTGTCTGTGTGTTTGCCTCTGCTGGCTTTGCCCACAGCGTGTATATATTAAAGAGACCGCTTGCAGAGCGAAGAGGGGTTTTTCAAATCTTTGGTAGTGTTTTGCGTTAATTATTACAATCGTCTCATTCTTACTACTGAGAGCTGTCCGAATTACTACAAATGTCAGTGTTAAAGTTAACATATTACGTTAATTCAAACGCCAGTTTGGTCTCACAGTTCTGGCAAGGGCTGGTGTATTTATTCATCATAGGACTAAAATCTTACGGTAATAAGCGATTATCTCACAGATTTTGCTACACACCTCCCTTCCTTAAACATGCATCCATTGCAGGTTACAATCTGTGATATAACTTAGCGCAATTAAAGTCCTACGTTTTCATCTGATTTTCATCACAAGGATGTCTACTCAAAAAATCTGCACCGACGTTCTGAGGGCCGGGAATATATTCAATCAGAAATGAGTATGGCTGTAATAATAATGACCATTTTAATAATCTGGTATTTTCATGCTTGGCTTGTGACAGGAATACGAGAGGTGAATGATCCGTTTGGACCACAAATGTCCTGCCACATAGATAAATCTGAAATTTTTTTATAGCCCATATTAACGCCAAACATTCTTTCTCAATTGTTGAATAATTTTTTTCCGCCTTGTTCAACTTTCGGCTTGTATAAGCGACTGGGTTCAATTCCCCATCTTGTGAGGAGGACCTTTGCAACAATGTAGCGCCCAGGCCCACATTGCTTGCGTCACTTCTCACGAGAAATTCTTGATTCAAGTCAGGCAATTGCAATACTGGCCTGCTTGTGAGTTTTTCTTTTAACTCCTAGTAAGCCAATTCACACTGTGCGGACCAATTTATTGTATCAGGTTGTCCCTTTCGAGTTAAATCCGTCAGAGGAGCACATATAGAGTTAAAATGTTTAATGTACTTTTGGTAGAAACCACACAACGACACAAAAGATCGCACATCTTTCTTTGTTTGTGGCCTAGGTGCTCTTTTCAGTTTCTCCAGATTTTTGGGGTCAGGGGTCATGCTACCCTGATGTACGGTATGTCCCAAGAATTCCAACTCTTTACACCCAATACAACATTTTGTTGGTCTAGCAGTCAAGTTAGCCTTTCTGAGTCTATCAAACAGCATATTCAAAGAGTTAACATGTTCCTCAAAAGTTTCAGTATCAATGAGGATATCATCCATGAAATTCGAGATACATGGATTTTCAGGGGATCCAACAATTTTCGCATCATCCTAGAAAACACACTCGGGATATTTTTCAACCCAAACCGTAGCATGTTGAACGCATAATGACCTTCCGAGGTGCTAAATTCTAAGTAAGGTCGAACCTCAGGCTTTACTGGAATTCGATAATAGCCTTTGCTCAGATCCACCTTTGAAAAATATTTTGCCTTGTTCAGCCAGGCAAAAAGTTGCGTAGTATCAGGTAATGGATCCACCTGATCTTCTGTGACAGCATTCAGTTTACTGTAATCTATGCACAGTCTATGTTCTGCCGATGGTTTCCGCAACAAAACCACACAGGAACTATAAGGAGACTCACTGTGAGAAATAATCCCTTCTTGTAATAAATAATCTATCTCCTCTTTCAAAGCTTTTTCCTTAGCGAACGGAATAGAATAAGGCCTCATACATATGGGTGTTGTGTCTAGTAGTTTCATATCATATTCCAACAAATTTGTGTGCCTCGGCTTATCCGTTAACACGTCTATATGTTTCTCCAGGACCTTTTGAATCCCCTCCCTTTGTCCTTTTGTCAGGTGATTACTGATCTTCACCTGTTCAAACGTTTCGCTGGGCTTCAGTCGATATTCAACTGAGGTGAGAGGTTCATTTTTCATTTCGGTGGCAATTGACAAGGCCATTAAGTGTGTTCCTTCCAGGATTTGTCTGTCCAGATATTTCTTAAAAAGGTTCACATGATAGACTTTTTCCTTTCCTTTCTTGTCTATCTTATAATTTGTTCTGGATACATTTTCCAAAACTGTATATGAACCTTGCCATCCGATCTGAAGTTTATTGTTGCTGCCTGGTAAAAGAAGAAGCACCTCCTCCCCTACTGCAAGCTCCCTATCCTTCGCTTTCTTGTTATAATAAGCAGCATGCTTTTTTCCTGGCTTGTCTCAAAAGTTCATTTGCCAGTTTCCAACTAGTTTTTAAACGAGTGGTCAGTTCGTTCACATATTGGTATGATGAGGTAACAGTCTCTTCTGCCTTCTCATCTGTCCACGTCCTTAACAAGGTTACATATGGACTTTTAATTTTTCTGACATATTTTTCATAACGCTGGAAGCATTGTGTTGAGGACGTTCCTTCCTTTTGTCATCACACAAAAATCTACCACTACCTATTCGTTTCCTGGGGTTTTCTCCCCACTTTAAATTCCTTGTGAGAGATCTTCTGTCTCTTTTATCTTCACCCAGTTCACATAATTCCGACCGAGGCATTGTCGGCTTATTCTGGAGTAAAAAAAACTCTTTGTACTCAACGCAGAGTTGCCGTTCTAACACATTCAAGTGAAGACTGTGTGTGAAAAGGGGGTTCCCATTCCACTTTGTCTACATTATTATTTTTATTTTTCTTTCCATTTTCAGGCCAAAGTTTGCCCCGTGGCGTTTCTAGGTCCTGATTATTATTGTCCCCACTTGTGGGTGTTCCCTCATGAAATATGCCGCAGGCTTCCACAAAATTTTCAACGATAACCATTACATCTGGCCAATAATAATTTTGAGCAACTTTTTGGCAGATGGTACCTACTTTCTCGTGGTCCCCATCTTTTCCAACATGTAAACTCCGTATTACGTCTGCCCTAAACATCTTGGGAAGTACCAGTTGTCCGTGACCATTTGAACCAGTTCCGGCCTTCCTATATAACAATTTATTCTTCATGTAAAATTCTCCTTTGCTTGGAGGTGTATGGCAGTTACGCAATTTTTGAAAGCACGGCTTCAGTGACCTATCCTCAGCCTGTGCCTTCCTCATCTCTTCTGGATGAGTATTTATAGGTTCATATTCTTCCTTCTTGGATTGTGATCTGGTCTGCACTGTTGCCATGACCAAAGGTCTCTTGCTAGTCCCCAAGAAGACATAACGACATCCCAATATCAGAGGGTAAATGGGTGCGTCTATCACAGCTGCTCTGATTATCCCTTCCACATAGCGAGTGTTTACTGTTATCCTTGCAATGGGAAGTGTCACAAGTGGTAGGTCCTTGGTCGCCCCTTGAATCTCCACTGTTTCTGTGGTATACTGATCCGGGTTCACCAAGTGCGCACTCACAACGGAATCGAAATCCAAACCCGTATCGTAAAGGCACCTAATTGTGACTCCATTACATACCACGTTCTCACATACTGGGGGATGATAAGGTTCCTGCTGTCCAGTAGGTTTTACCTTTTCTTCCTTGTTCCCCAACTTCATCGCAGCACATCCAGACGGTTTCCTTGTACAAAATTTGGTGTCATGACCCTCTCTCTTACACCATTTACAATAGTATCTTTTTTGATAAAGGGGTTTTCTTTCCTCATATTTCCTGTCATTGAACTGTGAGATTTTATGTTTATTATCATTGCGTGGCCTATCAAACTTTGGCCTAAACTTGTTAACCTGATCTTTATTATCAAACCTTTTTGAGTTTTGTGGGGCCCTGTAATTATCTACATGCTTCTTTTTGGTGCCAGCTACCTCTGCCTGGGCTGCCTGATACCTCTCAGCGACATTAAGTAACTCACCCAGCCTCTCTGCACCCTGTTCCATGAGAAACTTTCTCAAGTCTGGAGCCATGGACTCTCTCAATTGCTCAATAAGGATCATTTCTTTAAGATCTTGGGTTTTTCCCAGAGCGGTCCATTTCTTCAAGTAGGTCTCCAACCGTGCAGAGAACTGGTGATAAGTCTCACCCGACAGTAGCTTGGCATTTCTAAACTTTTTCCTGTAAAATTCACCATGCATTTCGTATCTTAACAATAGAGCCTGCTTTAACAAGTCATAATTGTCTTGGTCATCCCTGCTCATTTTGGAAAAAAACTCATAAGCTGTTCCCCGAAGACCTTGGAATAACTTCAAGCTTCATCTTTCTTTTTCTAGCCCATAATTTGTAGCTAATACCTCATACCTACTTAGATATGATTCAATGTCATCATCTCTCTCAACAAAATAGTCTAAGTGAAACCCCATAGCTGAGTTGGAGGCCCCCTGACTAGCAGTCGTATCAGAGGTAGAGGGGCTGTGACCATTTTCAGGAGCATGGCCTTGCAATTCCAACTCCCTTAGTCGCAACTCATGCTCCCTCTGTAACCTTTTATCTTCTGCTTCCCATTGCAGTCGTTTTTCGTCTGCTTCATTTCGGCAGCCAATCTCTTTTCTTCTGCTTCCCTTTCTAATCTTTTACCTTCTGCTTCTAATTTTCTCTCCTCCAACTGCAGCCTCTTAATTTCAGCCTCTCTATCAGCCTCTAATTTCTTCATCTCTCTAGCATCTTCTAACTGCATTCTCCTCTTTTCAGCTAACCTATGTTCTACCCTAGCAATAAACTTATCACATTCTGAGGTGACATAGTCAATCAAAACTTGACCTTCCATATTCATGTCTCTCGCAGTCTGCACAGCAGCACAGCGAAACTTGGCCAAATCCGCCATCTGATAAATACTAAAATGTTCCAAATCAATTTCTAAAACAAGTACACTTTTAATTAATTAATCCAGGCTCTGACACTTCATCAATTCTCAAATCTTGAGCAATATTAATAATGGGGATTCCCTGGGAGAATAGAAATATTGTTACAGCTAAATCCCCAACTGGACCCTAATATATGTAGTACTAGAAGTTCCTATCCCGGACAAGCCTACCAATTTATGTAGCAAATGTAATTTTGCTGGGGAGGCTAAGATGTTATACCTAGCAAGAAAGATAGTTGTGTCTGTGTTAACTGTGAGGTCAAGCACATGCAGGTCCCTGACTATAAAAAGAATGATGATGATGATGATGATATATTGATCAGGGAACCTAACGCTACCTCCCTAGATCTCACACAGTCGTATTTTGATTCTAGTGGCTGGTGTATGATGTCTCTAGTGTCTAGGGGTGAAATGAAGATGATGGTACATCAACACAATAGCCTTTAACTCACTATAAAACATGAATAAGACGG
>JAMPIV010018538.1:280000-487500 GCA_024509875.1 Oreohelix idahoensis
TTCGTCATAGACACAGAGAACTTGTTCAATACTTTGAGATGGATGATGACATTTGCTATTGCAAAGATGTAAAAGGTCTAATGGTGCACCTCGGTCATGAGCACATAGTCAACGAATGGCGACTTTTCATCGACTCTTCCAAGACTAGTCTAAAAGCCGTGTTATTGCTTAATGGAAATTTATTTTCATCAATTCCAGTCGCCTACTCTGTTCATATGAAAGAAACTTATGACAATATGGCTATACTTTTGGCAAAAAATAAAGTACAATGACTACCAATGGCGGATTTGTGGAGACCTAAAGGTCATTGCAATTCTCAAGGGCATGCAAACTGGGTATACTAAAGTTTGTTGCTTCCTATGTGAATGGGACAGCCGCAACAGACAGGAACATTATGCAAGAAAGGTGTGGCCTATCAGGGATCGTATGCAGCACGGGCATAAAAATGTAATACACGAGCCATTGGTTAACAAAGACAGCATCATTTTACCACCGTTACATATAAAGTTGGGGCTCATGAAGAATTTCGTAAAAGCGTTAGATAAAACGAGCAAAGCTTTCACTTATCTTCGAGAAAAGTTTCCGCAAATTAGCGATGCAAAGATTAGCGATGCAAAGATAAAGGAAGGTATCTTTGTAGGACCTCAGATTAGGAAAGTTATTGCAGACAAACAATTCGAGAACTTGTTACATGGTAGTGAACTTCGCGCATGGATGGCATTCAAATCGATCGTCGATAACTTTCTGGGAAATCACAAATCTGTCGACTATGTGCATATTGTTAAGCAATGCATACATGCATACAGAATTATGGGCTGTAACATGTCCCTCAAAATCCATTTGCTCGATTCGCATCTTGACTTTTTCCCTGACAACCTTGGCGAAGTCAGCGATGAACATGGAGAACGATTCCATCAAGATATCGCCGTAATGGAGTCACGTTATCAAGGACGGTGGAGTGTGACCATGCTTGCCGATTATTGTTGGATGCTTCATCGCGATGTACCACATGCCATTCACCGATGAAAGTCGACTGCAAAGAAATTCAAGCCTACATAACTGTTATACTTCTTGTACAAATGATGTTGTAATACTGTTTGCATTGTTAAAAAACTTCAATTGCGTATTTCTAGAGATCCCGACCTGATAGAGAAAAACGGTTTGCAGATTTAAAAACAGCGCATTAAAATTGACCAGAAAAACATAGAAATGTTAGAGAAAGAAAAAAAATTTTTTTTTTGTTAGTCAGTGTAATAATAATAAAAACGTTGTTATTGTTAAAAGTTGAAATCACTTTTTATAACACACATGTCACGTGACCATGACAAATGTTCAGTGCGATCCTTGAGCTTGTTTTGAGGTACATAGGTTTTTTTTAAATCAGGTTCAATTGATGTAAGATACAGTCTCAATTCTGGACCTGCATTCAGTTTACTCCGGTTTTTATTTTTTTATAAAGGTATAAGAAGAAAAAGCCCTTTCCACCAGCTCAGTATTTGTAAATGGCAACAGAAACTTAAGCGCCTTGTCGGTCAGCTGTTCATATTCTCTGCTGGTGTCTCCCCAAAAGTTAATAAGGAATTTTCTTTTGAATTCAGCTATTAAAGTAGTATCAGTCGAAAGTTCAATCAACTTCTCTTTTTCGTTGATTGATAATATGGCTGCTTGGAAATATTCTTCTTCAAAGGGATTTACAATCCAGTAGTTAATTTCACAACTTTTGACTTGTCTTTTACACTGTTGACATATGTATCTTTTTTCCGCCATTATTCAATTTTTTTCGCGTACCCCTGAACATCCTGTCGCGTACCCCCAGGGGTACGCGTACCACAGGTTGGGAACCGCTGCTCTAAGAGATGCTCGAGCTGAAGAGCTAGAGCTAAAAAGGAAAGAATTTGAGTTACAAGAAAGGAAGATGAAAGAAGAAAACGAGTGGAAACAGAGGGAGTTCGAATTGCAAGAAAAGAAATTGAGAGTAAATAGAGAATTGCAAGAAAAGCAGTTGAGAGAAGATAGAAAATGGCAATAAAAGAAGATGACAGAAGATAGAGAGTTAGAGTTAGAGAAGGAAAGAAAGAGAATAGCTCTAGACGAGAAGATGATGGATAAGGAAATACAATTGAAGAAATTGTAAGTGGGTGCGAGTGGTCAGAACTCGACTCTTGGAGGGGCTCATCGTCCATTTAGTCTGCGTCTGCCGAATTTTAATGATAAAATTGACAGTTTAGATTTTTTCCTCGAGAGGTTCGAAGCCGAATGTGTCGCCTATAAGGCTGACAGAGATCAGTTGCCATCTCTGTTATCGACGCTGCTAGTGGGCCTGCGATGGAGACTTTCTATAGCCTCCCGTTAGAGGAAAGGGCCGATTACGACAAAGTAAAGTAAAGGTTGCTGCGGACGTTCCGTCTGACTGCTGACGGTTACCGGACGCGTTTTAAAAACGTGATGCAAAGCAAAGACCAGGACTTCGAGGACTTTATCTCGAAGATCAAACTTCTGCAGAATAGATGGATCGAAATGAAGGGGATAACGAAGGACTATGATAACGTGATAGACTTAGTGCTTCGGGACTGATGCGGGTTGTTTGTTTAATTCTTGTAATACCATTGATGCGGGGTATCTTTTTTTTAACTTCTTTATTGCATTGCGAGTGCACTAGACTCCATGCCTGAACACTCGTAAATATCTTGTTTCCTTGAGTACCCTCCAGAGGTATCTTTAGTGATTCTTAAAAGGTAGTTATTCAACTACAAATATGGCCATTCAAACACAACCTCCCTGTCCCGCACGTAGGTACTCAATAAATAAAGCTCAACTGCGTTGAACGATTCACAATATTTAATACACATTCTGCTCAGCTATCATAAGCCTGTCTTTAATACTGTCTGTACTCTGGTACTTCATACAGTTTATTTGAAACTTGTAACACTCACGTACACATCGAATCTTCATTCACTCTGCATAATGAACAAACTGACATTATACACGGAAGTGTATGCATAATTCAGTTGATGGTAAATTAGCATGCAGAGTGAATGAAGATTCGATGTGTACGTGTTACAAGTTTCAAATAAACTGTATGAAGTACCAGAGTACAGACAGTATTAAAGACGGGCTTATGATAGCTAAGCAGAATGTTTATTAAATATTGTGAATCGTTCAACGCAGTTGAGCTTTATTTATTGAGTACCTACGTGCGGGCCAGGGAGGTTGTGTTTGAATGGCCATATTTGTAGTTGAATAACTACCTTATAAGAATCACTAAGGATACCCCTGGAGGGTACTCAAGGAGGCAAGATTATTTACGAGTGTTCAAGCATGGAGTCTAATGCACTCGCAATACAATAAAGAAGTTAAAGAAAAGATACCCCGCATCAATGGTATTACAAGAATTAAACAACCCGCATCAATGTTGGCCAAGCTAAAGGAAGTCGGAGCCTAAGATTTTGAAGTGAAAGAGTTTTTTCGAGATAGCGGCACTTATCGTCTGCCGAAGATTTTAAAGATTGGAAAGGACTTTCTATATCTGATGTCATTCTAATGTGCCTCAAGTTGTCACTAGAAGATGAAAGTGACTTATATATATATATATATATATATATATATATATATATATATATATATATATATATATATATATATATATATATATATATATATGTCAAGAAAATTGACCAACTACAATGCATTACAAGCATTCTATTGTGAAGTTTCAACCAGAGCGGTGTTCTGCAAGTGTCAGCCTTAACAAGTTCTAGGCCTAACAAGAGCCTAGTGAACCAACTTTCTAGATAATCCTCGCTTGGAGAAGTCTCAAGGATGAATTTTTTTGGTGGCAACAGATAAGTGGATTTATCGTTACACACAGCTTGACTGTCGATACAATCTGTTTGCCTGAATTCTGGTTTCACTGTTTTTGTATTCATTATGTCTACTTGTTTGTAAGTAGCGGAAGGATGGAGGGACTCAATTTGCTTATTTCATACCACGAAAGCTAGGTCTAATGAGCAAATTGAGAGTTCTATAGGATAGTATCTGTGTGATTCATAGTGAGGAGCCAGCATATTTTGTTGTATATGTAAAAGACTGCCTCATTTGAATTTAGCAGATCCATTTTCGTCTAGCTGTAAAGTCATGTTTAACTTTTGTTCGTTTTTATAAGTATTGTCATTGTGATATTTTATTTAGTTTTGGGCATTATTGTTTGTTATATTGTCCACTCTAACCTGCCTATCATTTATTTCATAGATGTCATCAATGTTGTGAAATGCGTCTTGTCTTGTTTAGTTGTATTAGAGCATCAGTTTAATTCATTGTTATATAATTAATATTTATCCCTTGGTTACCATTTGTATTTTATTTAGTTGCTCTAACCCTGTCTTCTGGTCATTACTTGTCGTGGTCGCTATTTTTTTTCCTGCTCCCTATCTTATACCTGACTACATCTATATTATTGCATTTAGAAATTGATTTGAGATTGGTAGATTGAGTATTGAATATTTTGCTGACATATTCATATATATATATATATATAATGTTAATATATTGTGTATATACTGAGAATCACAATAATAAGAAACCATAATTTCATTGAAAGATATTGAAGATTTAAAAGGAGACAAGTTGAACTCCGAAAAGAACAATTAATTGAGAAATGTGTCTGCCATTGAGTATTTTCTCAGGCAAGGAAAGGAGTCTGGTTTACAAGGACCAGCTCTCCAGGAATTTATTATGGAAAATTTACAGGAGGTTGAGATTGAAGGAGGTGATGAGTTCTCAATGTAAGGAGAAAGGTATTGGAGGGAAAATAAGTTGTTGGGAATTATTGATGATAGGGAGAGATTGATTGATGAATTAAATGATGAGGTGAGAGTATTAAAATCCCAATCAGTTGTGGATAAATCTAACTTTACTTCAATACACGAAGAGTCATTAAAATATAAGGAGTCATTAGATACTGCCTTAATGAAGAATGGAGAGTTGAACGTTCAAATTCTCTCACTGCAAGATAATATTGCAGCTTGTCAGAGCAAAACCTCTAAAGTCAGTGATGACTGCACTGATAAAATTTCTTCTATTAATGAAAAATTTTATAAAGCAAAAGTGGCCATGGAGGCCTAAATTCAAACACAAGCTGCTCAAAGTCGGGGTCTGAGAATTAAGGTAGCTATTCTTCAGCCAGATATGAAAAGGGCAAATGTAATAAGATTAAAGAAATTGGCAACAAAGAAGAGAGCCATGTTGGAGGCAGAGTTTCAGATTAAAATTTCAGAACGTGAGACTGATATTCAAAAATTAAAATGTCCTCAGGGTCAACAAAAACAAAGTTTGACTCAGGATGAGGTGACTACCTCTAAAGAAGTGCGTATGGAAGAAGATGGTAAAGTGGTGGACCTTCGTAACATCGTTAATAGACAAAATAATGATATTGCACTAAAAGACTTAGAAATTGCTAAATCTAGATGGAGAGTTGATTACTTGATGTTGTGATAAACAACAATTTATTATCAAACACTAGTTGTGGAAAATCTAGTGGACAAAATGCCAGTGCCATTAGGAGTGATAAAATCAGGTCAACACATCCTGAAATTATGAAGAGATCATGGCAAGGCAAGAACAACTTCCCCCGACGTCACTTGGATAATGCTGATGCTACTGACATTATTACTGCCTCTTCTGGGAGTAACTCTTGGCGACATGACAACAGTGTTGTAAACAGTATGACTAATGATTTATCTTTTTGTCCTTTGCCCACAGGTAAAATGGTATTCCTTGAACAACATAATGAGGTTGTATCTCTGCCTGAGAAGCCTAGCAGCAATGCTAACAATATCTCACAAGAGCAGAACCTAGGTCGTAAAATGACAGAACAGTCTATTCATAGCGTTTCTAACATGACTGATGGTGTTGAAACTGGTTCAATTTACTTTGATGTGAACCTCTATAAACAATTTTGTCAACAGACGACAATTAAGGCTGATGGTGATGCTATCCATCATCCTTTATGTAACCTGCATGATAACAGTTTACCGCATCTTAAGAGTAGTGATAATGTCGTAAAAGAGGACACTAAAGTTACTAATGAAAGTCATAATGTGTCTCTTTCCTCTATTGATGGTAAATATGATGATGGCTATCCTATGCCAACTAATACCAATGCTTCTGGTAAAAATGTTTTTAAAGTGCCAATGAAGTTGTCTTATCAGACAGGGTGTAAACCTACTGGCATGAACAGGAAGAGGTCCAATGCACAGTTCAACCAGCATGATGTATTCTACAATAAGGATAGTGCATCAAGGAAAAGAAATAAAGTCCTTAATTATCAGGTGAATAAAGGTGCATACTCACGCACTATTCTGGTAAGAAAACTGCCACCAGGCACTTCATGGCAGGCACTGGGTGAATTTTTTTCAATTCACAGTCGACGCAAAATTTGTACGTCTTTTACCCAGTGACAGAGTCAATAATGTGGAAGCACTTGTGTATTTTTACTCCAATATGGATGCACGCATAGTTGTTGAGCGCGATAACGGATCTTACTTTCAAGACTATTGTCTGGATGTCCAATTAATGCATCATTCAGCGTCATACAAATGTTAATGCATTCTTGGCATTGTTTCAGTTTCTTTCATGTATTTTCTTCAGAACAAGAACAGAGGCTTCCTGTACTAATTATTATTTTTGCAGTCGTTTAGATCTACTAAACTTCTATCTTACATTTTTTTCCTAATTTTGCAGAGATTACATCTGTATTATCGTCACTTGTGAAAAAAGATTCACCAAACAGATTTATTTGCAGCCAGGAATTTTGTGTGACTTTAAATAACCTTAAATGTTTGTTTTCAAAAATGCCTATATTGAGATTGTTTGATCCTTCCAAACACTTTACCCTCAGGGTCGACGCATCCAAATCTTCCATTGGAAGCTCGTTATTACAAGAATGGAATGGCTGTCTCCATCCTACACTTTACGTAAGCAGAAAGCTGACGCCTACTGAGCAACGTTATCCGGTCATTGAAAGGGAATTATTGGCGCTTGTCTTTTGCTTCTCCAAGTTACAGAGATACCTTCTTGGAGCATGTTTCACACTGGAGACGGATCAGAGAGCCTTATCTTTCCTTAAAACAGCACAATTTAAGAATGAAAGATCGGCGCGTGCATCACTGGCTCTTCACCCATATGATTATCATATTCAACCCATCAAAGGAAGCTTGAATTTTATGGCCGACGTATTATCCCGATCCATGAAAAATCCACTGGTTCCTGTTGACACATCAAATTATTCGTTCGACTCAGGTGTAGTGGTCAAACATACGTTATATTGCCCTGAATAAGTCAAGAATGATGTCACAACTATAACTTTATATGAACTGATACATATTTCATGTGTTGACATGTATGGCATATACTTCAAAAATTATTTCCAAACTGCATCGTCATGTATAGAAACAAGTTGCCTAATTACAGACAATCTACCAAGCAACATGATGATGATGTTTTTCTATGAAACCGAAGTCAACTTATATATTAAATCGTTCAACATATTGCTTCTAATGCAGTTGTTCAGGGTGAGGTTAACCCCCAAAAATGAAGAATTTCATTGAAAATATCAAATTTTAGATACATATTGCACTGGAAAGTACATGCATTTGTCCACATTTCTGTATGTTTATTTTCACTAAAACCTTTGAGGATGATTTTATATAAATTTTTAAAGTATGTCAGGTAAGTGTATTTTTACCTAATTATATATGTAAAATATACAAATTGGTATATTTGTGATGCTATATTGCTTGTGATGCATGGATTTTAATTTTCGGTACCGTATTCATTTTCCTAAAGCAAACAGAATTCAAGTTTTTCAAACATAGTTTCATGTGTAAAAATAATTTTGACTGGCTAATTTTTATTAACCATGGGGTCCTTTGATGGGTCATCGAAATAATAACGTGGCTGGAGGTATTCCAGTAGAGTGGTAGGGTACCTCCTATTACGCAAATAAAGCTGCAGGTAAGAACGAATCACAGGATTCTGGTTCCTCCTGTGCGAGCTTATGTAAAATTGTAAGTAGAGTCCCGTTATATCTTTCCACTTGTCCAATCGATTGTGGATGATAAAATGTGCGGACGAGAATATTTTGAAAAATCCTGAAAACTTCCTCCATCAGTTTCCCTCTGAACCGTGAACAATTGTCAGTTAATATCTGATAAGAGTATCCTAATCTTGAATATGTTGACAGCAAAGCCTCTCCTACATGTACTGAGTCTGCTGAGGGTAGAGCAATCGCTTCCCCCTGCATAGTACATGTCTACCAGAGAAAGGATGTATTTTTTCGGAAACTGACGAAAAGCGCATTCAGTCTGCTGAAATGAAGAATTTAATGAAAAGTAAGCTGCAAAGTATGACACAGAACATGGAATAAAAAAAAAGAAAATACCAGAGATGATTCCTATATAGCAGGGGGATACCGAGGTGAGTAAAGTTTGTGTAAAAGTGTAATTCCTCCCTTTTTTCTTAATTTTCTCAAAACCTCATTGTTCACACACATGTAGGCACGTTGCCCATGAGTTTTCAAAAACCATTAGTGATACAGCAGTAAATTGTAGACCACATGCTGTACACATAGTGCTCATTAAAATAAACTAAAATAAAGGATATATGTTAACAAACTACTCAACTGTTAAGAAATAGCTAATATACCCCCCTTAAAAATTTCAACTATTTTTCGATTGGTATGTTAAAATCCAAAAAAAACTCAGATATCAAACCAATCAAAATTGTTTTAGTATACAATCATTATTATATATTAACAAATGAAACAGCCACATTTCATAAGTCAAGTTGTACTCACATTTGAGATATCTTGGGCAACAAAATACCCAAAAAAGCTAAAATTTGCCTTTTTTCACTGTTTTTCCGCCATAGATTGCAAGTTTTTAGTATATACTTCAATGTTTTGTATTTTTTCAATCATTTTGCTTGTATAAGTGACCAGATATAGATATCAACTTATAATTCTGTGTTTTTCATTTTGGGGGTTTAACCTCCCCTCAAGGACACTACTGCCATACTACATTATAACGTTATAAAAGAACTATTTGCAATATATAACGTCAATTCGAGTTGTTCAAGACAGATTTCTGGAATTATTTATTTACTTTCCCATGGGAGCCGCGCTGGTGTAATGGCTTCGGCGTTGTACTGGCGACCAGGTGTTCATGGTTCAAACCCGGGCGTCGGCGTTTGAAGAAATGTTTACGGCCGGAAATTTGACTGAATAGCCTGAACGGCTCCTGTGATAAACTCTCTGTGGATGGGAAGGAGCGAAGCTCCTGACCGGGTTGGAAGGAAAGTCCTCAGGTTCCCCAGCCTCGCAATGATATGTCATTGGGCCGAAGGGCTGAAAGCCCAAGTGCCGCTGGTTAAGAAAAAAAAAAAAAAAAAAAAAATTTACTTTCCCATTAAAATGACTGCTACTAACAGAAAAAGGGAAATAACTCAGAAATGCTTATTCTGGAGATTCAAAGGGGACACAACAAATAAATTGCGCCTCAACTTGGACTTAGAGAAGAAGTGAGAAAAATGGAAAGTGCTATAAAGAATGACAGTGCCTTTCAAGTATGTTACTATTGCGTGGAAGACTAACATCGACAGTCGGAATACGTGAAAACTACATATCTCAACGAACTTTTTCATGACTACATGTGAAAATGACTTTGCATCAACAAGGATAATATGTGAATGCGTGAAAATTGAAGATCTCGGGGAACTTTTTTCAAAACTACGTGTTTTGGAATTACTTTCTTTCACCAAGGATGAACTATTATCAGAACATTAAATAAATAATAACAGAAATTGATTAATTGATGAAAACCACAAGAGTGTTTCATACATAGTGTAAATTAATCATTTATTGTGTTCATATATCACATTGTATATTTTTACAATACATTCAGTGACATGGTCAGTCATCACATGAGAATACATACATACAAATATTAATAACTATTTTGACATAGTGTCGCAATCACTCATTATGAATTGATTTGTCTGCCTCATATGATCTATTGTCTCTTTGAGTGCTAATTATGCACTGTATTGACAGATAGGGAGACTTACATGACTGACATGGCATAAGGTGTTTGTCGACATGGTGTGCTGTATGAATGCCTTGACTGACATATATTGATTTTTTTCCACGTTGCTTTATTATTATTATGGTGACCTCACATTTGTGTCACAAGAGATGTCTTCTATATAGACAATAGGTTTGGTAATTTCGTTACTAAATGCCACACCTTGCGTGTCAAATTGTCGAGTATGGAGCACGGATCTAGGTGCTATATGAATATTGACAGCTGGAAGTACTGATATTGTCATTTGGTTACAGTGATTTTGTGGACTTTGCCACGGAAATAATGAAAAGTTCCTTTTCATTATTTTAGAGGAGGGGGGAGTAAATGTTATGTTTAAATATCATATTTTGGTTTTATACAATCACTTCCTGGTTATTTGTGTATGGACGGTAGTCCTTGGTTTCTGGAAGTGACGTCTTTATTTCTGCTCACTTTGCAGTAGACGTGAAATTTGAATGTGGTACAAGAAAGCGTCTCGAACCGGCATTCGGCGTGTATCCTGTGGACTGTGTAGTTGGCTTGTGTCCGATAGGACTATATAATGATTTGTTTCTATACCGTGTGCATTTTTAGTATTCACCTGCATGCTAATTTACCACCAACTGAATTATGCATACACTTCCGTGTATAATGTCAGTTTATTCATTATGCAGAGTGAATGAAGATTCGATGTGTACGTAAGTGTTACAAGTTTCAAATAAACTGTATGAAGTACCAGAGTACAGACAGTATTAAAGATGGGCTTATGATAGCTGAGCAGAATGTTTATTAAATATTGTGAATCGTTCAACGCAGTTGAGCTTTATTTATTGAGTACCTACGTGCGGGCAAGGGAGGTTGTGTTTGAATGGCCATATTTGTAGTTGAATAACTACCTTATAAGAATCACTAAGGATACCCCTGGAGGATACCCAAGGAGGCAAGATTATTTACGAGTGTTCAAGCATGGAGTCTAATGCACTCGCAATACAATAAAGAAGTTAAAGAAAAGATACCCCTCATCAATGGTATTACAAGAATTAAACAACCTTCATCAGGGACAAAGTGTTGTCCTCGTGTTCCAGTGAGTTGTTTCCGTGTTTTCAGGAACTTCAACCAAAGGACATTAAGTCCATGGCCCAATTGCATCACCATTATGTCCTTGTCCACCCGGGCAAACCCATTCAGAAGGCAGGTCTGTCAGATGACTTAGTTGCCAGTGTTAGCAAAGTGCAGCGCCATCCTTGGCGAAATCAGTCAGACAAGGCAGAAAGGGGCCAGGAGCAGAGATATGAGAAGCCTTCCAATCTCTATCAACCACGTAGAGGTAGCTATGGGAATCTTCGATCTCATAGGAACGGCCATGCGAGGTGGCAGAACCGACAATATGATAGTTATAGCGACGGACGTAGCTCCAAACGCGAAAGCAGGTACGCTTTGAGGATTCTCGGGACGAAGACCGGTTTTGGTATAAAACCAAACATCACAAGCAGAGGAGTGGTTCCTCAGAGAGTCGATACTCAGACTCTGACGCGCAGTCGTCTTCATCTAAAGGTTCTAGCAAAAGTTCACGCGAAGAGTCGAAGAGGAAGCGTGTGTGTACCAATTGCAGTGGAAATAATCATTGTGCTGACAGGTGTCCCACCCCGATGGAACACGCGAATTCCGCGTTTGTGTTGGACACAATCAATAGTGAAGACTGTGTGGGATGTCGCCTTCTGTTCCACGCGAACGAGAGGTTAGTGCTTCAATGCGGGCATGCGGTACCATGTCTGTCAGCAATCCATTAGACTGGCAAGGTGACTCTCCACGAAGGCAAGGTGGAGAATAGACCAGTCCGGGTGTTGAGGGACACTGGATGCACCACAATTAGGGTGCGTCGATCGTGCATCGACGACTTCTGCCTTATAGGCAAAACGGTAAAGTGCACCACGTTCGGGGGCAAAGTGGAGTCTTACCCCCAGGCGTGTATCAATGTGGACACTCCGTGCCTCTCGGGTAGAGTGAACGCGTTCGTCCTTGAGGATCCGATTGCCAATTTAATCGTCGGCAATTTACGGGGAGTGTACAAGGCCATGGGTGCGGCTGGAACAGCGGCCCACCAACTTCAGAGTTCCGTAGCGGATGACCAGAAGGTACATCGTAGACGTGGTTCGCTGCAAATACCAAATGACACTACTAGGAGCAGTAGGGACTTATACGAGGGTCCGAAAGCTAGTTCTCGCACAGTTTGGCTGCGTAACGTTCCCCTGAGTGCTAGTTGGCGCACACTCAGAAAAGTGTTTGATGAGGTCGCGCCGGTTAGATTTGTTGAGGTATTGTCGTTGCACGACAATACCAAAATGGCACGGGTGACTTTTGCAAATAGTTGGGGTGCGCGTAAGGCAGTTAGGCAGAAGCATATGTCCTTGCTGCAGAACCATCTGCTAATAGTCCAACAAAAGCGAGAGTTAGGTTTCGGGTTCGGGTTCAGTAAGATGTTTCGGTTGACTCGAACTGAATCTTAAAGTCTGACACACGCCCCCAGTTCTATTCTGATATCAATATGATGATTTTGTAAACTTGTAAAGATTATGAGATTCCTTGCAATGCATGTTTATACTATGACATGTTATGCTTTACAATGTATGTTAGTCGAAAGTTGTTGCCAGCAGAAACTAGATACTCTACAGGTGAGAGAGAGAGAGAGTGCCTTGCGATTGTCTGGGCGGTGCCTAAGCTGGCACGATACCTGTTGGGGGCGCATTTTTTTCCTCCAAAAATATCACAAACCATTGCTATTTTTGCAGTCGGCTAAATCCACCAGTGCTAAGTTGACACGCTGGGCATTATTGCTGCAGCACTCCAACTTTACTATTTTACCTATTCTGGGAGTACCTAATATTGTAGCGGATGTCTTGTCCCGGTTATGAAGTTGGTGTGGGATAGGAGCATCTGAAGAGAGTATTTACTTTGGTTTATGGAAGAAATGTATTATGATCATTAGAGTTGATGTTTATGAAGATATTTTATGCTATATGATTTATGTGTCATGATGCCATAAAGGGCATATGGATAAAGTTTTACTCAACGTATGTATAAATCATGTTATAATATATGTATATTTACAGTGTGTAGACAGGTTGTTTATACTATAAGATAATGCCTTATTATTGATACTTAGATATGTATAAATAATATGTAATATATGTTGTGTTTTGATAGACCAGGTTTGGACAGTCGTTGTTATTTTTCACGACTACCAGTACCTACGGTGGTTTGGTTCATTCTCATATTGTATTTAGTACATAGGGTGAGAACGCATGAACGACAATGGTGTTGTACAACTTTAGCATTCTCTAGGTAGATGAGGAGGTGTCGTCTCGGCATTTTGTTCGTACATACTCCATAAGGGTTTAGGCGTGACTCCTCCTGTGGAAGAAAACTTCGTTTTCTTTCTTAAAGAGGGAGGGGGGGGGGGGTGGATGTCACAGTATTTATGTTCGACAATCTATTAAGTTGGTCACGCTGAGAGTGACAACCCTGATATAAAATTAAAGCCCGTTTTGGTCATGTGACCTGGAAGGAAGTGCGCACGAATTCTGGCGCAAAACGATAGTTGAGTCTTTGGCCATCGACCAGGAGAGGTCGCTTTGTAGTTCGCTGTCAGTATTTTGCTGGGATATTGGATGCCATAGTTGTTCATTGATGGGCTTGTCATTTATTCATGTGGTCAAGATTAGTTTGCATATTTCTAGAACAGTGGTGTACTTTCTAGTAGCATTTTTCGTAGACCATTGATGAGAAGTCATTTGTATTTAAGTATGGCTTTATCATAGTGCAGGACTTAGCCGGTGAGCGAAAGTCATTGTGTTATTTACTCGGTATGACATACCCGCGAATTTTGATAGTGATTGATTGAGTTGTTGATTATTACAAGTTATATTGGCATTTCTGTTGCATTGTATTGCATATGTATTTCTAGCCGTGTGTGGCTTCATTGTGTGCATTGTTATTAAAGGGAACGTACCTGTTACAGGTGTTATGGTTAATTAATGTCAGCTATTGCATATTGTGCCCAATTGGCTGATCACCCATTGGCTTGTCACACCGATTACGGAAACAACGGCAGATTGATCTATTTGTTGTTGCCCTAAAGACGCCGCTAGGCGTGATGGGAATCTACAACAGAGAAAATCAATCTGCTGTTGTCCTTAAGACGCCACAAGGCGTGATGGCCTCTGACTGCTTGGTCGGTCTTTGGCTAAGGACGGAAGAAGAAGACGATTGCATATTGTGGTCGTATCCTTAGATAACACTAGTCAACAAATATTCAAAAGTTTTTTGTAGCAGAAATTAAATATACAATTTCTTATTGATTTTGACATGCTGATTTCAAATATCATAATGAAATTCACCAGTTGGCTCTGGTTTTTTTTTTTTAAATGATGAATTTACATTACAGTTATTCAAATAATGTATGCTTGTTTAATTCTCTGGGGTGAACAGCTAGTCTTTCTACTTTAGCATTATAAAAATTGTGGTTACATACTCAATTAATTGATATTTCAACATAAAATGATATAAAAAATAAAAACATTATTTAAAGTTCACATATCATGTTTTAAAAAGGCACATTTGAACCCATTCCGTCATTATTCAGTCGCTGTTCGAGCTATCTTTGCTTGCTTCTTGTAGTCAATCGATGAGGTGTCTCTTGTCACAGTCCAACAGTAATCAGCAAGCAATGAAGGGCTCCAATTGCGTTGATACCTTGTCTCCATAGCAGCAATGTCCTGGTGAAATCGTTCACTATGCTCATCACTGACCGCTCCACAGTTTGACGTAAAGAAATCCAGATGAAAATCCAGAAAATGAATTTTCAAAGACATGTTGCAGCCAAAACTCTTATACTTCAGAAGGAGATTTTCTACAATTTCATTGTAATTATCAGATCTGTTGTTTCCAAGAAAATTGTCCTCCACTGACTTAAATGCTAGCCATGCTGTTTTTTCCTTGCCATGGAACACGCAAAAGATACTCGTCATCATGAAGAAGTTTTCGAATTTGCGGACCAACAAATACTCCCTCTCTTATTTTAGCTTCACTCAGTCTTGGAAATTTTCTGATGAGATATTTGAAAGCCTCATCTGTTTTCTCCATTGCCTTGACAAAGTTTTTCATGAGACCCAGCTTAATGTGCAAGGGTGGCAACAAAATCTTGCTGGTGTCGACAAGTGCTGGGTTCTCAACGTTCTTACTGCCAGGCTGCAATGACTGCCTGATTGGCCAATGTCTTCTGATGTAATGGTCACTTCGTGCACGGCTATCCCACTCACAGAGAAAGCAACAGTACTTGGTGTATCCACCCTGTAGTACAAGCAAAAGAGCGACCCCTTTTAAGTCACCGCAAAGTGACGAATGATGATGATCGTAGTTTATAAACTTCAAAAGCTGCTTAATGTTTTCATAAGTTTCTTTCATATGAACTGCATGACCAACTGGAATTGACGGTAACACATTACCACTATTCAACAAAACCGCTTTAAGACTCGTCTTGGATGAATCAATGAAAAGCCACCATGTAATGATTTTAGCTGCCATTAAACCAGAAATGTTGTGGCACGCAGAAAGGTCACCCTCTTTGAAAAAGAATGTAATAAGCGGCTTCTGGCGGTTCCTATACACAGAAATTGTAACATCTTCTGCCAGGAGATTTCACTGTTGCAATATGGAACCCAAACGCTCCACCTGGTTCTTCTGTAAATTCAGATCTCTTATAAGATCATTCAGTTCACCTTGGGTTATTAAGTGTGGTTTAGTGGATAAAGTTTGCTCAAAATCTGGGTCGCTTGAGGTTGATGGTTCAGGACCACTAATGTTCTCTTCTTCATCAGTGGAAGCAGCTGAAAATGATTCTGGCACTTTGGGAACTGGTAGGTCATCGCCTTGTGGTACCGGACGTATTGCAGAGGGGATGTTTGGATATTCCAGAGTCCATTTTTTCTTCTTTGATATGCCTTTCTCAATTGGAGGGACCATGCAAAAGTAACAGTTGTTGAGATGATCAGTGGGCTCTCTCCAAATCATTGGGACTGCAAAAGGCATAGTTGCCTTTTTGCCAGTCAACCACAGTTTAAGATGTTCTGCACATGTATTGCAGCATATGTGTGACGCCCAGCTCTTATCTTGATCTCCTATCCTGCAGCCAAAATACAAACTGTACGCCTTCTTAATCACTTTTGTTATATTTCGTTTTTGTGATAGAAATGTCACCTCACCACATATATAACAGAAATTATTAGCACTGTTCACACATGTCCTAGTCATTTCTAATTACGATACTGTTGATAAGGACAAATGCACTAACTAATGGCGAAATTTTATCAGGGATAAGATATTTATACACAAAGGTGATGTTATCATAGGTAGGATTGCATCATCAACTTCTAGTTACATTTTTATTGGTCATTAGAAAAAATTATGCAATCGCCCACAACAGTTGCGTCATATATATAAATTGACCGTAATTAAATACACCAGTAGCATATACCTTGAAAACTAGAGCCAATCAACATTTTTTAATGTCATTTTCGTTTTCAGCACACCAAAATTAGTTAAGATCGGCTATTTTCATTTCTGGTACATTTTGGTTGTTGACTAGTGTAATGAGCCAGAGAGTATAGATTATCATGTGTTAAATCCAGTGTGAATAGTTTGTTCTGACAGTATGTACATTTTTCTTCAGATGATTGTAAAAAAATCATTTAATCATTTTTTTAAACCCAGGGGAGGGGGTGAGGCGGGAAATTGTTAAAGAAGATTATCATGTATTTTACATGTTGACCACATTTAGTTTTGTTAGCAGTAATGGACTGACTGACTGAGATGTTCTATGCCTTTATGATGTTTTACCCATGCATGTAAATTTCAATGAAGAACTGTCATATTGTCTACATTAAACATGCCATGTTTCGTGGACCCAGCGACGAAGGTCGTTCTCAACTTCATTAACGTTCATGCACTGCCTTGACACCCACTACATTCTGTGTCGTGTCAGCACAGCTAACAATCTCTCTTACGCAAACAAACCCACAACGTAACACTCATGCAAATGCATGTAGTGTGGATTTGTTTAACTGTACTAATTGTTCTAAATGCACTTCTTTGTTTCAGCTAGAAGGAGTCCCTATGCTTTTATGTGGACATATTTTACCAGTCATGTCCTCATATGATGGAACAGGTTCACTTTTATTTAATAAGGGTTTTGTAAACAACCAACTTGTGTCACTTCTCGTGGACACAGGATGCACAGCGATTGGTGTGCGCAGGTCGTTGGTAAATCAGTCAGATTATACAGGAATGGAGGTGAAATGCATTACATTTGGTGGCACGGTGGAATACTATCCAACTGCAAAAGTATTTTTGGATACCCCATACTTTACAGGGAGAACTCTCGTGTGCCTTTTGAATAACCCTACTGCCGGAATAGCCTTGGGAAATATTCCTGCTCTTCGTGAATGCACAAAGGAAGATATTGAAAAATGAGAACAACAGCATCTGATCAGTGCAAATGCTCTTACAACCAGAGCTCAGGCTCATGCTGAATTGGATAATCATAACCAAAGTGATAATGTGGTAGATGAGGTTATGAATGATGAGAGTGAAACTGATGAGATGGTGACTGAAGAGGAAGATAATGATGAGGAGAAGGAAAGTGATGATGCTCTTCAGGTGGAACTTATTGATAAGGATTCATTCATTCAGAGACAGAATGATGAAGAGTCATTAAAGAAATGTTTTCAGGTTGCAAAATCAGATGATGTGATGTTTGATGATAATGCTAAGCATTAGTGCACCTTAAAGAATGGTATTTTGATTAGAAATTTTCAAGATTCTACATCTGTAAAAAACAAACAGATCATGGTACCAGCTTGTTTTCGACCACTTGTTTTACAACATGCTCACGACATTTATTGTGCGGGTCATTTGGGAATCGCTAGAACAAAACAGAGAGTTTTGTCGCATTTTTCTTTTTTTGGTCTGGTGTGACAAAAGATGTCAAGGCTTTTTGTCGCACTTGCACAGTTTGCCAAGGGGTGGCAACTAAAAGGCTAAGACATAATGCGCCTATCCAGGCATCCGATATTTCTTTGCGTCTCTTCGCAAAGATGGCTATTGACCTTATTTGTCCATTAAAGGTCACGTCAGCTAGAGGGCATAAATATGTGCTGACATGCATTAATATATGCACACGCTGGCCCGAAGCGATACTTCTTAAAACTATATCAACTGTTGACGTAGTGGATGCGCTTTTTTAATTTTCAGTAGATTGGGTTTTCCCGAAAACATTCTATCGGACTGGGGAACTCAATTCCTCTCTGACGTCATGAACAAGTGATGAAAGAGTTCGATATTGATCGCTCTCTTAGTTCAATCTATCACGCCGCCTCGAATGGTAAAGTTGAGCTGCTCAACCGGAGTTTGAAGCAGATGTTGGGTAAAGTTACTACTAAATATCCTCACGATTGGGACAGCGTTTTGCCCGCAATTTTATTTGCTTACAGAGAAACTCCGAACGAACACATCGGGTGTGCTCCATTCGAGTTAGTCTTTGGTGCTAAACCTAGAGGACCTATGTCCATTTTAAAACAATTGTTGTTGGGAGCTGACATGAATGAAGATGTTCAATCCTCTTACCAATATGTTGTCGACTTGAGAAAAAAGATTATCTACCCATGCCTAATTGCAGTGGAGGCGTCAGAAAAGGCGAAATTAAAGGCTCGTTTGTTTGCCAATCAAAACAGGAAACTGCGCCAATTATGGCCAGGTAATGAGGCCTATGCACTACTACCTAATAAAGACAATAAATTACTTGTGTCATGGAAAGGACCTTATACAATTATTGATAAAGTGTCAGATGTTGACTATATTTTATATATTAATGGGAAAGCAAAACCTTTTCATATCAATATGTTACAGCAATTTCATGCTCATCCTCCGCATCTTAAACCAGTCTTTGAAGCTATTGACGAATCTTTTGATCATCGCTCTTCGTTGACGGTAATACAGGAGGAGAGATCTGACATATCTGATGGTACTGAACATCTTTTATCATTACCAATCTTACATCTTTTAGCTACATGGAAAGATGTTTCTATTGCACCAACTCTTGCTTCTCATCAGAAGGAGCAGATTTCTTAATTATGGTAATCTTTTTCTGATTTGCTCATGGATGTTCCTGAGCATACGGATATCATTCAACATGATATCTTGCTAACAGATTTCAGACCTATCAAACTAAAACCATATCCTATACCTATTGTTTTACAATCGCAGGTATAGGAAGAAAAAAAAGAAATGATCAAGTTAAATAGCATTGCCCCGTCACATTCACCTTACAGTTTTCCTATGGTCTTGATTAGGAAAAAAGATAAATCTATTCGTATTTGCATAGATTTCATGCGTTTAAATGCCCTGACTATTCCAGACGCGGAACCATTACCATTGTTAGATTATCTTCCTGACAAATTGGCTACTGCTACATTCTTTACAAAATTTGAGTTGTCAAAAAGCTATTGGCAAGTGCGATTATCAGACAAAGAAAAGCCTTACAGCTTTCGCTACACCTCTAGGATTGTTTCAATTCAATTTTATGTCGTTCGGTCTTGTTAACGCTCCTGCTACCTTTGTTCGCATGATGCGTATACGTTTCTTTGACCTTGAGGATTTAATCACTTATATTGATGATATTTGTCTATTCCATTAAACTTGGGAGGAACATGTTATGGGAATTCAGTCTTTGTTGAAAACTTTGCGTCTTCACAATCTTACTGCTAGACCTTTAAAAACCAGAATATGATTTCCTTTCTTGGTCATAAAGTAGGTGGTGGGTTTCTTAAACCTGAGGATTCTACTATCTAGAAAAATCTCGAATCTTGAAATTCCTCGAACTAAGAAACAGGTTCGCAGTCTGTTAGGCTTGGTACATTTCTATAGAATGTTCTTGCCTAATTTTGCAGATATTACCTCAGTTCTGTCTTCGTTCGTAAAGAAGAACTCTCCAAACAGAATTATCTGGTCGCATGCGTGCGATGTCTCCTTGAATGTACTTAAATGTTCTTTCTCTAAGTCACCAATTTTGAGATTACCTGACGCTCGATTTCCTTTTACCCTCAGAATAGACACCTCTGCAACAGGGATCGGTGGAACGTTGATGCAGGAGTTTGAAGGCTACATGCACCCAACTATGTATGTCAGCCGCAAATTGTCACCCACAGACCAGCCGTATCCCCTTGTGGAAAGGGATCTGCTGGCGATCGTGTTTTGTTTCACCAAGCTGCAACGGTACCTGATGGGAACCCGATTCACCCAAGAAACCGACCAGAAGGCTTTATCATATCTCAAGACAGCGAGATTCAGAAACGAAAGGGCCGCCAAGGCCTCTCTCGCTCTTCAACCATACAATTATGACATCACAGCCATTAAGGGAAGCCAAAATGTCTTGGCTGATGTTCTGTCACGGTGTATACAAGACCCTATACCACCTATCAACTCTACGAATACAGGTGACTCACAGAATTTCAACTAACCTATGAACAAACTTCATGATGTTTTGATCAAGAAACTATTACGTGCATGATGACGTGTTCGTATGACACTACTACATTGGAACAGTGACTATAATGATGAAGAATACTATAACATTCTGTAAGCTATCTATGCTGAAAACTCATCTACATGGTTGCATTTTCAAAGAAAGAAACATTGCTGGTATGAGTAAGCGGTTCACACAGCAACAGGATGATGATGCATTCTCAAATGCTCAAAATGGTGTGATATCTTGTTGAACTCAGCGCATTACTTACATATATTGTAACTGAATGACAGTGCTTATAGTCAAGTTACAGACTTCCGAACACACCTTTTGTAAAATGTTTGCAAATGATGTCATTTCAAGAGATGTGTGTACGGACATGTATTGTCAATCGTAATAGCAAAACACGGACGTATGCACATTAAGGGACACAACTCTGACATGACTGACTCGAAGTATCAAGGGGACGTAACAACTAAATTTCCTATTTGACTAGTTGTCGATTGCAGATTACTGTGTGTATTAACATTTGGATTTGTACGGACATACTATCGCATGGAGAACAATCATGGAAATTGTCAACGATGTATTTAAACATACTTCTAAAAACGGTGTATCAACATTTATTAATTAGCGGAATGACATTGCACTATACACTTTAACTACTATGTGTAATATTAGGTGATGATTAATGTGAATTCAACAAATATTGTTCCGTCTTTTTGGTTTTTGGCCACAATGCAACCCACGCCCACTTTAGCTCTTTCAGATGTGGGTACAGAACTGTAGAGCAGAGTGTTGCCATCGAGATCCATGACTCCTTGTCGTTTTTTCTTTGTTTCCGTTATAGCCAGGATTTATAGTTTTGCTTTCCTCATCTCTTCCACCAGCTCCTCTTCTTTCCCATTTATACTTCTTGTGTTCCAAGTTCCATAAGTCGTAGTCCGTAGTCCGTTCCAGTTCGTCGCCTTTAGAATCAGTCCGGTTTTCTCTCGTGTAGTTCTCATACTATAAAGTTTAAAGCAAACAGGTGATTGGCCTGTTGTGCCTTTGCACGAGGAAGGGGCCCCCTTACGGCCTCAATGCAGGCCACCCTCTTCCTTTTTCAGCCGGGCTTGGGACGTCTTAGGCGTAGTTAAAAAAACAAAAAACTCACGAACCATATATGAGTCTTAACATTTTGAACACGTAGAAGCAGTGAAAAGTTTGAGCGATCCTCCCTGATGATATATATTTATGATAGGAAACACTGTACAGAGCGATACAGCAGGCGGCAATCTGATCATCAGAAGGGGTCCCCTCGTCGACCAAGTGTTTCGGCCCTTTATACTCCTTTACACTCTAGGGGGGGGGGGGGGGGGGTCCCACTTTGGTCATGACTCCCAAGTGTCTTAGCCTCCTGTTGTGTAGTATCGAAAATGAACCCATTTCACTTTGGTAGCAACTTTAAAATCCACAACTCCTCCAGCCGTGAAGGCAATTGTGAAAGTAACAAAGAGAAGACAAATTATTCCGTTCGTTAAGCCGCACACCACGACTAGGGACAGACACTGACACACCTGCGCCGACGAGGCTAGCCACTGTGCGCTAGAAACTGTAACTCTGTGCCAAACACCTATTATAATATATGCCGCGTGTTGCCCGTCAGTCACAGCCCTTTCACCAGTACACCGAAAAATTCAACGTATTTTGGACTTTTAAAAAATTCATAATGTTTTCTGTACCGCAGAGTTTACTGTCCCTAGTTCCATAGCCCATTGCGGTTGTTCCACAGCCAGCATGATGCCTTTTCCGCAGTTTCACTAAGCCTCTTCAGTGCCCTGGTTCTCGACTGTCCCATCAGCCCCAATAGCTTCAATAAATTTTACACTGATGCAGCCACGAGCCCACTTGCACCCACCTCAACAGCCATAATCCTTGCAGTGAAACCGTCGTGTCTCACATCAGCGGCCAGATCACTATACTTGGCCGCTTTGAACAAATGTTCTTCCAATCTGGATTCAAATGGCACGGTCAGTTCAATCAGTATAACCTGGTGCGATGATGAAGATTGCATCACTATATCCGGCCGTGTTCGAGATTTCCAGATAATTTTCTGGATATGTCATTTGCACAGTCAAGGAGAGATGGTACACTTCTACCTGATTTACATTTGATTTTGGGTGTGTTGACTTTCATTCTCTCAGAAGTATGTGTTTGCGGTGTTTGAATTGACATTGCTATTCACCTTTATCCGTGCCAGATCTATTGTCGCAGCCAGTTCATTTGGCACTTTGATTTGGCGCCATGTGTATCGCACTTGCCCTAATGACACCTTGCAAGTTGAGAACACGTGTTCAAGTGTCTGCCTCCCATGGCACAGGGGTCACTGCTCATCATATATACATCATATATATCCATTACCGTATGGTTCACGGTGCCGCATTTTACTTCATTTAACAAATAGACTCAAAATTTTCTATCCGTCCATTCATTCAATATCTTTTAATTTTTTATTGTTTTATTTATGTGTGTGTTAGTAACCACTTTTCTTGTCCACATTTTTTTTTAAATCCTAAGAGTTCCAGATCAGGGACTGCTTTATAATGGTATGAAATAACGTTATGCTAATGCACAGGTCGAACACCCCAGATGCACTGGGTGGTGTAAAACATGTTTTTTTTTTTAAATTAATGAATATTGTTAGTAATGTTTATTGTTAAGAAAATCTTTTTATTATATTGTTTACTGGGGTAAACTCGCAACGAAGACTAAAGATGCAGTATGCCTGCGTCACCAGCACACTTCTATATAGCTGCGAGACATGAACAACCAATGCTAAGCAAAACAGAAGGTTCAATACCTTCCACATGCTCGGTATTTCGTGGAAGGACAAAGTGACAAATGTCGAGGTGTTGTCGAATGCTGGCCTTCAAAGCATGTATACTCTGCTTTGACAGCGCAAACTACGCTGGCCTGGCCATGTCCACCACATGGAAGATGGTCGCATCTCGAAAAAATATCTTCAATGGACGACTGGAAGATGGCAAAAGAACAAAAGAAAAGTTGGGCGACCACACTGAGGTTCACAGATGTGTGCAAGAAAGACATGAGGGAACTGTACATGAATCCAGCAACCTGGAAGGATGAGGCTGCCGATTGCACCAAATCGCAATTCTCTGTTCAGCGCCACCTGAGATTGAGCGAAAAGATGCTCTCACAACAAGAAGAAGAGAAAAGAAAACATCGAAAGAAACTTAGGGCAATAATCTCATGGGCTCATTCACTTAGTCAGCTATGACTGAAGGGGCCATTATTACAGAGGTAAAACTACTGACCTTTGATGTTAAGAAACTAGATCTTAATTACTTACAGTATATAATAGAACTGCAACCGTACGTTAAAATATGTATGCACCTGCATTACATGAGATTTCTTTTTTTTTTAATAAAGTATAATATTTCGTTTGACTAACCTCCATATGCTTCGACTTCACACAAAGTCAGAACCCTGTGTCCAGATGGAAGGTGTTCGTTGGCAGGAGGTTTTATACTGATAGCTGACACAGGAGGTGAAATGCTAGGCACAGTGTACATGGCCTGGGCGGTTTTCAAGTGGTCGGTAAAATTGAACACTTCATGGCCGTCCTTACCGAAGCTAGTTAGGGTAAATCCTTTAAGTCGATCCAAATACCTTTCTGTGGATATTCAGGATATAATATATATGAAGATGAATGGGGGCATATCTGGAATAATCCTTACATGACCACCAGCTAAGCAAAATGTTATAGTACACAGACGTCGAAGTGAACTTCTTGTCTGTGAGGCTAATTACACAATCATTGACACTTGAAATCATCCACACAATTTCACCAATTCCCCTTGTACATACTGCTGTGAACCGAGAATTGCACACTAAGCTTGGAGGAGTCACAGAGTTCCAGATGTAACCCTGGCTTTTAACCTGTACCGCAGCGTTTATTGTCACGATTTCCATTGCCCATTGCGGTTGTTCCACAGCCAGCCTGATGCCTTTACGGCAGTTTCACTAAGCCTCTTCAATGTCCTTGTTCTCGACTGTCCCCTCAGCCCCAATAGTTTCAATAAATCATACACTGATGCAGACACAAGCCCTCTTGCGCCCACTTCAACAGCCATGACCCTTGCAGTGAACCCATCGTGTCTCAGATCCGCGGCCAGATCACTATACTTGGCCGCTTCGAACTAATGTTGCTCGTCTAATCTATATTCAAATGGCGCGGTCAGTATGACCTGAAGCGTTGCTGAAGAATGAAGCACTATATCCGGCCGTCTCCGCGATTTTCTGATATATATATATATATATATATATATATATATATATATATATATATATATATATATATATATATATATATATATATATATATATATATATATATTGTTTAAAAAAAGAAACGCATAGCTACTGAAGGCACACACATAGCAATAATTTTGACATTCAATAACTTGTTTAATTTAATGGGTTAATTGTTCAAATTGCGCACAAGAATACCATAGGGTTCACCCAATCAATTGAAAGTTGTTTTGCATCTGGGTCACGAGAATTTTTTGGCGTACGGGCTTTCCCGTTAGTATGGTGTGTGGCCTCCTCTTGCATCGATCAGCGACTGGCATCTCCTGGGCATGGATGCGATCAGACGTCTGGTGTCGGCCTGTGGGATGGCTGCCCACTCTTCCTGGAGTGCCTGGAACAGATCACGACGATTGGCTGGAGCAACGTCTCGGCGACAAACACGCCTATGCAGCTCATCCCACATGTGCTCAATCGAACTCATGTCTGGAGACAGGGATGTCCAGGGAAGGGTTAGAATGTTGTTGGCAGTCAGGAACTGCGTGGTCAACCGTGCACAATGGGGTCTATCGTTGTTCTGTTGAAACACAAACCTTTGGGCAGCCAACAGTGGAAGGACATGGGGTCAAAGAATTTCATTGACGTATCTTTGCGCATTCAAGCCTCCGTCAATGTGCACCAATTGACTCTTTCCGTTGTAACTGATCATTCCCACCACCATTGCACCTCCACCACTGTGCGGCGGAGCTTCGTCATTGCAATTTTGGGCAAAACGTTCATTTCGCCTACGGTAGACCCTACGCCATCTATCATGACGCTGCAACAAAAAGAAAGATTCGTCACTAAACCAGACACGTTTCCATTGATTGTCAGCTGCCCAGGGACGATGTAAGTTGGCTCAAAGAAGTCGATTTTGGCGATGGCGGCGCGTAAGGACAGGTCCTCGGTGAGGTCGTTGTGCCCAAACTCCAGCGTTATGCAGTCTATTCCGGACAGTTTAATCAGACACATGACGTCATGCAGGCAATGACTGGGCAGTTGAGGAAGCTGTTGTAAATCTGTCTCTGAGGTGACGTAGCCTAGTAAAGCGATCCTCCGCTGCTGTTGTCACTCTGGGTCGTCCACTGCGATGCCGGTCTTCAACTGATCTTATATAAATGCAAACAATACACAATAATAGAAAAGAGAAAATTGTAAAATAAATTGAGAACAAAAAACAGAAAATATAATACATTGTAATACACAAAAAATACACAAAGTGTTAACTAAATAGCTAATCTAGCGCTGGTCACAAGGATGAAGATCCACCAAGCTCCTCCAGCACGGATGATAAATGATGACGACTACAGGACAGTCACAAAAACAGTCTCAAATATGACAGTCTTGTACCCATGAACAAGAAGATATGAATCTGCAGACGCAGATATGTGCCCGCTAACACAACAGAGTCCTTCGGTACAATCTCATAAAAGGCGTCAGACAATTATTCGTAACAGTCGTCTAACCGCTATTTAGTCGTGAGCTTCTTTCCACACAGTTGCGACTCACAAAGGGTGCAGTAGTGGAATCTACGAAAGGGTGCTGCAGTTCAAACAAATTCTTCACAGCAATAGGTGCTGTAACTGGAACAAACCAATGAGTGATGCAGTACACATTCTTCTCATCAATAGGTGATGTAGCTGGAACACACCAATCGGTGCTGCAGTACAAATAAATTCTTTACAGCAGTAGGTGATGTAGTTGGAACAAATCAATGGGTGCTGCAGTACAAAACAATTTTTCACAGCAGTAGGTGCTGTAGCTGGAACACACCAATGCGTGCTGCAGAACAAATTCTTTACAGCAGTAGGCGCAGAAGCTGGAACAAACCAATGACTATTGTTTGCTGGTTGGCAATAACAATGGCTACTGTTGTTGGTTATCACTAACAATGGCTGCTGACGCTGCTTGGCAATAACAATGGCTACTGTTGTTGGTTGGAAAATACAATGACTGCAGACGCTGGTTTGCAATAACAATGGCTACTGTTGTTGGTTATCACTAACAATGGCTGCTGACGCTGGTTGGCAATAACAATGGCTGCTGTTGTTAGTTATCACAAACAATGGCTGCTGACGCTGGTTGGCAATACCAATGGCTACTGTTGTTGGTTGGAAAATACAATGCCTGCAGACGCTGGATGGCAATAACAATGGCTACTGTTATTGGTTGGCAATAACAATGGCTAGTGTCGTTGGTTGATAGACTAGCTGATCGACTACCCCAGCCGTCTTAACGCTAGTCGTGAACACCGTGGCCCGCCTACGCCAGCCCTCCTAACAACCACTTAAAAAATTCTACACCACCAAAGCAACGAACCCATCCAAGAAACTCTACCAACAGCCTTTAACAGTAATACTGACAACCAAACACAACAGCCTGACAATTCTCTAATCTTTGGTACAGTGGACTCGTACCCTGGTTTGTACCCTGGGCCCATAACCTGGTTTAGGTACCTTGTAAACGCAACCTGGGTTTGTACCTGGTAACCGCAACCTGGGTGGATTCGCTCAACTGAATTCACTATGGATATTCGAGCAAGTAATACCCACTCCGGGGTCCATATTCCGTCTGCTTCGAATGATGGTTAGCAGTCTAATGGCTTAAAATTCCCTCACAATTCCAGCTGTATTTTACCTCGATCTCTTGGGTGGCATTGTTGCAAATTCTAGTTTGGTCCCAACGGTATACAGTTATATTCATTTTCACTGGCCCTAGTCCCACCGTGTACTTTCCTGATTTACGTGCGTCCAGTACGTGACACAAACAATGAGTCGACTTCCGGACTGGTCGAAGCACTATTTTTTTCACCTTCCCAGTGGAAAGACTTTCGCTGGTTAGGGAATAATTTATTGTGGTTGACCGTGAGAATCCTGCTAGCAAATACTCTGAAATATAAGAATAGAGAGACTTTTGGTTTCTTGTCTAGTGATAGGAGAAATTTGTAGAGGAATAAAATAATAGACAGAAGAAATAGTCGGTGAGAAGTCGTTACACGACAATTCACCTAGCAGCTACAGCTGATGTTTATCGTGTTTTAGAAGAGGTGCCTCGTAACTAAAAATAACAATAATAAATTCAGGATAATAATAGATACAGAAAGGGGGGGGGGAATAACTATGGTAGCGAGAGACCAAGCAACCCCTAGCAACCCATTACATAACACTTTTCTAGGTCAGCAGAGTTTGCACACTTTGTCTCCCTTTAGATTCTGAGGACGATCCCAACTGGACTTCTTGAGCCAATCATTCCTCTGAAAACAATCTTTATCTGATATATATATATATATATATATATATATATATATATATATATATATATATATATATATATATATATATATATATATATATACTGTTCAAAAAAAAAAACGCATAGCTATCCGAGGGCGCGTTTTTATGAGTTTGTAAGTAAAATTTGGTGCTAGGGTATATAAAAACCAGCCTCAAATGTTCTTTACAGTGTCAAATGCACGTGTTGACCTGAATTGCGTTCGTTTTTGTAATCGTTACAACGCAGTGGTCAATAGTGTTTATGACGCAATTTTTGACCAAAGCTCATGTTGCGCGCATGTGAAAGCAACAAAATTTGGGGTGAACACTATTCACTGACTACGCAACTGAAACCCTATAAAAGGATAACGCTACACACACAAAAATTCAGTTCATTTTCAAGCAGACATTTATGGCGTCTATATCGATAAATTTAAGGAACATTGCTATTGGCCGACTGCATGCAGGCGAAAGTCAAAGTCAGGTTGCCAGGCATCTAAACGCACATCAGAGTACCATCAGTCGACTTTGGCACCGGTTCCAGTTACAGCACCGATTGCTGTGAAGAATTTGTTTGAACTGCAGCACCCTTTCGTAGATTCCACTACAGCACCCATCACTGGGAGTAATCTATTCAAGTTGCAGCATACGCCACTGTTAAGATTTTTCCCTCTTCTGGCGACAGTTCCCAGTGTCGAGCAAGTGACTGACCGATGTTTCTGTGAGTCCCAACTGTGTGGAAAGAAGCTCACGACTGAATAGCGGTTAGACGACTGTTACGAATAATTTTCTGACGCCCTTTACGACATTGTACCGAAGGACTCTGTTGTGTTAGCGGGTACATATCTGCGTCTCCAGAACCATATCTTCTTGCTCATGGGTACAAGACTGTCATATTTGAGACTGTACTTGTGACTGTCCTGTAGTCGTCATCATTTATCATCCGTGCTGGAGGAGCTTGGTGGATCTTCATCCTTGTGACCAGCGCTAGATCAGCTATTTAGTTAATACTTTGTGTATTTTTTGTGTATTACAATGTATTATATTTTCTGATGTTTGTTCTTAATTTCTTTTACAATTTTCTCTTTTCTATTATTGTGTATTGTTTGCATTTATATAAGATCGGTTGAAGACCGGCATCGCAGTGGACGACCCAGAATGACAACAGCAGCGGAGGATCGCTTTATTCGGCTACGTCACCTCAGAGACTAAGAAACTAGTTAATATTGACTATTTGTATCGGTTTTTTTTTGATTTAACTGATGCTAATTGAGCGTGGTTGTGCTCAAGCTCTCAGCACTTCATTGTTGCGTGTTGTGGTTGTTGCGTTGATTAGTATTAGTATATTAGTGTATCAAGGGTGGAAGGGTGGCGAGTTTATTCCTTTCTGGTCTCCAAGTGGGAAAAGATTGGATTGGACTGAATTCTTTGTAGGGTGTGGCTGTGTTTGTTTATTGGTGGAGTGTAGCAGATGTAAATTCCTGTAGCTGCTCCGCTGAACAAACCAAGCACAGTATTTGTTAGTTGTGCTCGTGTGGTTTGTGTATGCGTTGTCGTGTACATGAAGTAATCCTTTACCGTCGCGTTTCAGAAGTGTATTCTTACGTGTCCTTCTTGATATCTTGAACATACATTCAGCGAGTATCCTGTGTTTTTGTATGTTTTCAGTCACATAGTGTAAATACCATACTGCTTCTGTTATAGCTTAGTTTATCGTCCTATCCGACGTGACTTGCAGTTTTCGTGGTGTCACAATGTTTGTTGTCTCATCTTTTCATTGTTCTTGTTTGCCACATATGCACATACTAAGTAGTAATTTTCATATTGTTACTCTACAGCACTAGTATTGGTGCTCTTAAGATATAATGTAAAAGGGCGTAGTTTCTGATCAGCTTGTGCATCAGTGCCCTTGAATACTGTGGACTGTTACATAACCTGCGGTTACTGTAAATTAGGAGCGATACATTTGTCAGCTATTGTTAATAATAGCGAACTTGGTTAGTGAGTTACTATTTGAGGACAAAATATTGTAACCTTCGACCTTTAACTTAGGTGAGTAGAACCTAAGGAGGTGGTGTATTGTGGTGAGAAAATGTATACACATATTCATTGACAGTATATATTGAGGGGGTGTATTGTGATGAGAAAATGTATACACATATTTATTGACAGTATAGATTGAGGTGGTGTATTGTGATGAGAATATTTATACACAGATGTATTGACAGTATAGATTGAGGTGGTGTATTATAGTGAGAATAATTATACACATATTTATTGAGAGTATAGATTGAGGTGGTGTATTGCAGTGATACGATTTACACTCATATTTATTGAGGGTGTAGGTGATCAACACTTATATACTTGTTACAACTCTTGTAACACTAGGATATTGATGCTGAGTTACTTAAGATGGTTTATTATGTAGTACCAAGAGTTTATTAAGGTATTCAAGGAGTGCGGTTACACTGGGAAAGAATTGTCGAATTTTGCCAAGGCAGAATTCCACTCAAAAGTGAACTAGGATACCTTAAGAAACTTAGGTGCGGAGCAAAGAGAACTCAAGAAGAGGAAGGACGATAGAGAGCTACAGTAGATGAAGATGAAAGAAGATAGAGAGTAACAGAAGATGAAAGAAGATAGAGAGTTAAAGAAGATGAAAGAAAATAGAGAGTTACAGGAGATGAAGATGAAAGAAGATAGAGAGGTACAATAGATGAAGATGAAAGACGATAGAGAGTTACAGAAGATGAAGATAAAAGAGAGTAACAGAAAATAAAAGAAGATAGAGAGTTACAGGAGACGAAGATGAAAGAAGATAGAGAGTTACAGGAGACGAAGATGAAAGAAGATAGAGAGTTACAAGAGATGAAGGTGAAAGAAGATAGAGAGGTACAAGAGATGAAGATGAAAGAAGAAAGAGAGTTATAGAAGATGAAAGAAGATAGAGAGTTACAGGAGATGAAGATGAAAGAAGATATAGAGTTACAAGAGATGAAGATGAAAGAAGATAGAGAGTTACAGGAGATGAAGATTAAAGAAGATAGAGAGTTACAAGTGATGAAGGTGAAAGCAGATAGAGAGTTACAGAAGATGATAGAAGATAGAGAGTTAAAGAGATGAAGATGAAAGAAGATAGATAGTTACAGGAGATGAAGATGAAAGAAGATAGAGAGTTACAAGAGATAAAGGTGAAAGGAGATAGAGAGTTACAAGAGATGAAGATGCAAGAAGATAGAGAGTTACAGAAGATAAAAAAGATAGCGAGATGGAAGTTGAGAGAATGAGAATGGCATTGGAAGAGAAGAAAATTGCTGCTGAATTATAACTAAAAAATCTATAAGTAGGTGTGAGTGGTCAGAACTCGACTCCGATGGAGTCCTATCGTCCTTTTAGGCTACGGCTACCGAATTTTAACGACACAATAGATACAAATAAATACATTAGACTTCTTCCTCTGAGAGATTCGAGGCCGAATGTGTGGCCTGGAAGGCTAACAGAAACGAGTGGCCATCTCTGTTGTCCACATTATTGGTTGGGCCAGCGACATTACGCAGACGCGTTTGGTACCCCGATCGAATACGCATATTCCGCGTACGTGTTGGACAGAGTCAATAGCCAGGACTGTGTGGGGCGCTGACCTCTGTTTCATTCAGACGAAAGAGAGTGTTACGGTGCGGTCCATGAGACTGGGAATGTAGGGCTCCACAGAGGTGTCGTGGAGAAGAAACCAGTCTCGGTGATGAGAGACACAGTCTGCACTAAAGTTGGGGTTCGCCGTTCCGGTATCGACGAATCCTTCCTGACAGGCAAAACTGTGAAGTGCACCACATTTCGAGGCAAAGTTGTCTTACCCCCAGGCGTGTATTAATGTGGACAACCCGTTCCTATCAGATAAAGTGAACGCGTTTGTCCTCGACAATCCTGTCGCCGACTTGACCGTCGGCAATGTACGATGAGTGCATGACGTTACTGGAGATGGTGGAGTGGTGTCCTAAAGGCACCGTGTTCCCGTTGTTGTCGATCAGGTGATCGCGTTGTCCCCACTTGAGAAGGAAGTGCATCAGCGACAGGGAGCGGGGCAGGCATCTTTGGGAAAGCAGAATCCGGTGCCAAGGTGCAGGAATAGGAAACAATGAAGATGTGTCCGAGTTCCTGATAGCCAGTGACCGCATGGTATGGGTCCGCAATGTCCTTCTGAGTGCTATTTGGCGCACACTCAGACGTGCGTTTAATGAGGTCGCATCAGAGAAGTTCTTGGAGGTCTTGTCGTTGCAAGACAGTACGAAGATAGCGCGTGTTACATTCGCGAATAAATGAGGTGCGCGTGATACAGTCAGGTGAAGGCTGTCGTAAATTCGGATGTAAACCCACTTCTTTGTTAATATGCACAGCCAATCTACGTTCAACAGACGCTGAGACATATTAAATTACACGAAGCCATGTTCCCCCAAGATGGCGGCAGACAGAATAAATTGGAGCAAATAAAATAAAAAGGAAAAAGAACTGTTGCTTTGGAACTGGATCATGGAAAGTACGAAATCGGCGGCAATAAAATGTACCAAAACGCCGAGAACCAATCAAAAGGGTTCCTTAAGCACTGGCCGATTCCCTGCGTCTACCTATATAAACGGGCGCGTTTTATTCAAAAATACACACAAACACGAAGGCCAGATAGACCGACAGACTTGGAAGAGAAAACTGTCAAAACTGATTTATGCTTACCTGCATGATCCGGGCGGACTTGCTTCACTAAAGTCGAGTCCAAATCTGGCTTGTATTAATCTTAGAGGGTTTATTCGTGTCATCCAACCTGAGGTCGTATGTCGAGTCAATCCAGCTGCCTGGAACTTCGCAGGAGCATAGTGATTGTATCGAGGCTACATCCTTAGTTCCCCCCCCCCATTCTTGGGTGGGCTAAAGGATAAATCATGAGCGGGTGTTGTGTGCAACAAATTAAGAAGGACAGAACTGTTTTAAGAGATGAGTACACATTGGTACCATTTCCGTCGGCAAGTGTGAGCATTAAACGTTCTGTGAAGAAAAAGTGATTTGGCGTAGTGAGAGACAAGATTAACAGCACAGCTGATAAATTTTCTATAATTGATTAACAGCACCGCTGATATTATTTGTTTCCTATAATTGGAAGACTTGTTGTAATATATATATATATATATATATATATATATATATATATATATATATATATATATATATATATATATATATATATATATATATATATATATATGTAAATCATATGTAAACGTACAAATATATTGCATTCCATTTTCCAACATCCACCTTTCAGCACAAGAGTAGATAATGTATATACTTAATAAATAATAAGGAAATTGTATTTGAACGACTTGTCAATTTTATAATTGTTAAGTGAAATCTGCTTCCTTGTTTTAATATCACAGATAGTTACACAGCTGGGTATCATTTTATGACTGTCTCCATTCTACTAATTTTTGAGATCAGATAATTCACAGCCGTAACTAATTGGTGATACCAGAAGTTCTCTCATACACTGGGAATTCACCATTTTCCTGCAGAAATTTTATTTCTGTATTGTCAGTACTATACTGATCTTAGAGCCAATTAAAATCTCACGCTACATAGGCACATGTCGTTGCTTCATAATCAATTGCCGATAGTCCAGCGATAGCGAGGGAGAGGTATCGGGTTTCGTGTTCAAGTAGTGTTTTTCGGTTAACGCGAACCGAACTTTGGAGTCTGACCCACTCCATCAGTACTGTTATGCTATTGAAGGAGTAAAGAATGTAGTATGACGCTCTGTCCTGATTGCCATTTTTGGAAAAAGACATGAGCGCCCCATGATGAGTCGATTTGGGCTAGGACATTAGGTTCAACAAGTAATCGTAAACCATGGAAAATCGACTTATTATTCATATTTGTATGTTTCACTTACTTATAACTGTGTTGTTCATTGCATTCATGTGCCATTAAGGCATGTGTTATACTCTAATTCACGATTAATGACTAGTACTGATGTAACTTCATTTTGTTTACCATGGATGTTTAAGTAACCACACCCATGGGGCGTAAGGGTAACGGTCCTCAGGTAAGGTTGCCGTTGTTTTTTTTACGTTTGCCAGAACTTTGGGGATAGTGATTGTGTGTACATGTTATTGTCGCAGTAATAATAGCCACCAAAAAATGTAGAGAGAATAATATTGTATAGTCACCAAAGTGTAGTGGTAATATTACTACTGTAGACACCAGGGGATGTTGAAGGCTGTATGGAAGGGTGTCTCGTGTCTGGTAGGTTGTCTGATGTGTTGATAGAACATGAAGGTCCACACAGGACTACAGTACACAGGCCACAAGGACGTCACTTTGACTCACAACGAGGAAGTCACGTAATAGTAACAGCTGGTAACGTTTTATCATGGATTTATTCACGATACAGGACAGTAGACGTTCATGATCACATAAATAGTCAGTACGATACATGACGACATACAGCATAGCAATGGTGAATAATGTAATTGGCTTCAATGCATCATAAACGACTATAGATATATTCAGGTGCTGAAACCATCATCCCTTTCTAGCTACAGCCAAGATATATAGATGTAGGAGATTAAATCAACTCTCCCTTTCTGACCCCCAGCAAGACAGACGTATCTTCTGGAGTACATCAGGCAATGTCCTCTAAGTTCCTTTAATAGCAAAGGTGTCAAACCTTGACCGACGTGATACCGCCGGAGCAACAGAGTTCAACCAACAGATAGCCCTTGGGGCATGCACCAACCCGATGCATAAAAGACATGGTGATTCGTGAGCTGAAAACTTCTCATGACAGTAGACTCTTTCCCGTCCAGTGGGAAAGTTAGCAAGCAGACTACAAAATGTCAGTCACAATAGCTGGCGACAAATAATAATCATATGAAGAGCAATTACCTTTCTTCAGAAATAAACACCACAACTCACACGCCTTCAGGCGCTTAGAATCACAAGGGGATATCATCTGTAGATAAACTAACAACACAAGAGGACTTCCTTTTTCCCCGTCAAAATGAACACGGACGATGAAACGAGTCTCACTCTCATCAAAACCACTGTTAGACCCCTGGAACGGAAGTCTTTCTCAAACAACATTAAATTCGACACAAGCGCAGTAGCGCTTGACCCCTGAGTTAAACTCAAACGGGACCATGTTGAACACATACCAAGCAAAGATACTGACCAAATCGAGCCTTATATGGTCAGGGAATAAACATCAACTCAGTTTGCAAACATTCAAAGAAAAGTTGACCTATTCGAGCCATATAAGGATAACTACCAGACATAGATCTAATAATAGATCCCCAGGTTAAGACACAAGAGAAGGTAACAACTATTGAAAAAATGTAACCTCAGCTAATCAAGAGTTATGCACCTTAGATTACAAAAAATTAAAGTGTACAATCAAGACAGATAAATATATATATTGACTCAGAAAAATCTGTGCGTAACAGTTTACCGCACCCCCCGGGAAAAAAATGAAACTTTTTTTTCGAATCTAAGAACAAGATCAAACAGGCTCCTAACGCACGAATGATGCGCGGATAAACGTATCACCAAAAAATATAATGCCTAACGTGAGGCAAGCTCGACGCATGGAGCGTCAGGTGAGACTATATTTCAGATCCTCGGAGAAAGCATTTCCCTAAGTATACATATATTCCAGGGAGGTGCCACCAACATACACTACAGTGCTGGCAACATTATAATGAAAGCAAATTATAAACATTCACATTTATCTGACATTAAATATATTATCATAGGATTAAACAATGGAATGTCATCAAAACAGCGGTGTCATATCATAATATACCGCATTATAGAGATATACACATCTTAATACCCAAGTACCACATTATGTAAGCATGTAATAATATTATGATACAATGCATAATACTAATTAAGTAGATGATCCCAGAAGACGTGGACATAAATTAAGAGGGCACATCTACAGAGTCATTCCAAGGTAAGTTAGTACTTCTCTATACTTCATGGTTGACACAATTTACAGCATCTCGCACACATCAATGATTTGCTGCGAAAATATAAATAACACAATTCTATATGATAAATGTTAGATTTTCTAATACAGTAATCAAAATACATTCTTGAATATAAATTGTAGCCATGAGAACTTTTGGCCCTTATATTGCTAACTTAGCCTTCTTACGTTATACCAAAATCAGTAACAGAAAAAGGAAATCATACAGTTCAATGTCATAAATTCTCATAAAGTGAGAATAGATGTGCTGATATATAATTATAGTAGAGACCTGTTATAAATCTCGACGTCTATCATGAAATATAGGACAGAAAAAATTAAGTGGAATCATGCTGAGATCTATCACAATTATTATCTCTATTAAGACCATTGCTCTTATTTGATCTCCAGTTAGCATAGTTGCGATTGTTATTTTCTCTTTGGTCAAAATATCTTTGTGATGGATTTTGTTGTCTCCAAGAAAAATTACCACAAGGTTGACAACCTCTATTAGAGTCACCTTTTCCAAAGTTCCTTTAAATATTAGAACCAAAATTCTGAGGACCTTTAAATTGTCTCCAATTACTTGAAGGAAAATTACCACGTGATGAACGCCCTTGGCGCTGTTCAAAATCACGATTATCTTTCCTAGCAAAATTGTTGTTATTTCTGCCTGTGGCAATGTGCTTAACAGATGGATCATACTGCGTGGGCTTAGTATGACAAGTAACCGGAATGGTATAATTTTTTTTGTTTAGTACATAATGATTAACATTCTGGGAATGAGTACTAATAGGTTTGTTTTCTGATGCCACCTTATCAGAACTGACTACTACAGTTGGATTACTTTTGTTGGCTTGACGCCAACTCCCATTAGAGGCAGTATCGTTATCACGTGGGAAACCATATTTGCCACGAAAAGATTTGGTAACATATTGTTTAATGTTACTGCTAGCATCGAGTGCATGTCGCTGACTCTTTGCATTAACATATTGACCATCAGCTTTATGTCTAACTTCATTCACCTTGGTAGAAGACAACATATTGGTGTTCAAAACAATATCTAAAAATCTGTCAATTCTGTTGCGAAGTTTTGCAATTTCTGCTTCTGCAACAGCTTTCTCTCTAGCAACAGCTTTATTAATCTTCCCGTTGGTTTTAACCTCAAGCCTGTTGTAATCTAACCTTAAGTTGTCTACCTGAGAAGTTAGAGTCTTCTCTTTAGCAATCCTATCCCTAAGATCCATTTTCATTTTTTCCTTTTGAGATGTATTCTCCAATTTAAGGCTCTCAATTTCTTCTTGGGGAATTTGGATATTCTCTACGGCCTTAGCCCTCTCCTGACCAAGTTCAAGTTTGAGTGATTCCATAGCACTATGATGAGTAGTTATAAGTTCATGAATTTTCTCATCCTTTTCTTTATTCGCTCTCAACTGTGTTAACTCCAGTTGTAGTACCTGAATCTTCCTATCCTTGCTAATCTTAACCTCATCAGTCTCCTCCAGAGATACCATGTTTTTCTTTATAGCAGTATCTCGCAAAAAATTCACCTCACTCCTTAACTCCAGAATTATTTCTTCATAAGACATCTTGTCTCGTCTTGCCTGAGATTTTAATTTGCAACACATATCTTGCGCACTGGCAAGCTCTAAGTTTGCTTTATGTAAGTCATCCTCATGTCTTGTAGCCTCAACTTTTAATCTTTCATAATTTGTTTGGACTTGTTTCAAGTCACCGGTGCAAGCATTTTCTTTACAATATTGTTCGTATTGAGCCACGCTCATGTCACCTTCTAACCATTGTTCGTATTGAGACAGGCTCATCTCATCTGATAGCTTATGTTCACTCAATACCTTCATTTTGTCCAGCTCCTTAGCTAAATCTCTCTCATGCAAGTTCCTATTTTCTTCAGCTTGCATCTGCATTCTCTCTTCAGCTTCTAATTTCTGTTTCTTCATTTCTACCAAATCTGACTTCAACTTGTCATTTTCTAAGTTTAAATTTCGAATCAAAATCTCAAAAGAATCATCATTTTTCAGCAACTCAATCTTCAATTTCTCATTGTCCATTTTGACTTGTTGCAGCTCATTAATAAGAGCCTGTTCCTTACATAGATATTTATCTTTAATTGAGCTTATCTCATCTTCCAGCTCCTTTCTCTCCTTCGTAAATAACAACTCTTGTCCGTGCAGTCTCTGATTTTCTTCAAATTCCGGTTTCCGTTTTTGCAACTCCAAAATCTGCAATTGTATTTGCATTTTTTTAACCTTCTTATTCCCTCTCTTCAGCCTCTTGAACCTTGTAATATTCGCCAAATACAAATTCTTCTAATTTATCACGTCATACCAAGGGATTTCCCTTGTTCAATAAAGTATCCAAGTGTAGACATAATGTCTAATAATATGAGTCCAAAACCTGAAATAATAAATTATCTTATTTCAACCTTAATGGTAACAAGTCTTAAATAAAGTACTTGTATAATTACATTACATTATCCCAATATCTGTGGGAGACAAGTCTTTGGCAAAGAACTTGTATAGTCAACTGTATAATAATACACCACCAGTCAATTCTTATAAGTGCACTACACAGCTAATAGTGCATGACCAAATATGTCTATCAATAGTGAATGACAACAAAGAACAACGTAAACAATCAACAAAGATCAAAGACAATACGAAAAGATTCGCAGAAGTCAACTAAATATACAGCGAAACTAAAGAAAATATCACAAAGAATGTGATGATAACTGCGAAAATCATACAAAAGACATGACACCACAGTGTATAAACATAAAGTTTGTATAAAACTAAACAATAGGAAGGGGAGACCTACAAATACAAACAAATCAAAACAAAACTAAAGAACAGAAAAATATGACGAAAACAACGGAAAGTACACTTTGTCGCACTTAAACAACAACAGCAACGAATGTCGCTAGCAAATTTCACAAAGGAAATTTGCAGAGTCCCTACAGAAACGCTGTTATAGGGCCTCTGTAACGTGGCATATCCTTATAACAGACTCCGCCCAACCGAAATAAACCCGTAGAAATATGAACACATATAAATGACATGTAATATATAAACATATAACAAAAGGATATGTAAACACAGAAGGCTCAGTTATACACAATACAAGGGCACAGTCCACAAAAAGCAGGTCACTTATCTTATGTATCCTATCGTCAACACGGCAAAGAACAGGTATAATCAGCATTCTAAAGACTCGATGGTCCAACGCTGATCAAACATCTGGACTTGCATGAACAAAAACTGCAAAGACGACTGTTATAGAACTTGACCTTCTGATATAGTAAAGATGGGGGAACGGAACTTTGCCTTCTCACATCACCAAAGATGGTTACGGCACTTGTCCTTCTTAACTCAGTAACACGATTCAATCGACAGTTGACCTTCTTAACACAGTAACTCGATTCAATCGGCACTTGACCTTCTAACACAGTAACTCGATTCAATCGGCACTTGACCTTCTAAACGATGAAAACTGTAAAGTCGCCAATCTATCAGTCAGCGCCGGGTACTTTCAGTTTACAGGTACAGTACACATATTACGCTGGCACGTCACAATGTTGAGTGCAGGGAAAACTGTGTAGTATGCTGACCTAGATATCTTGAAGGCATGAAGCGAGAACAATTCACCGAACCTTGACTTCCGAATGATGAATGATGAATGTGTTATGGACCCCGTAAGTGCTGGTTACCAGACAAAATAAGTTGGCCACCAAAAATGTCGCAGTAATAATAGCCACCAAAAAATGTAGAGAGAATAATATTTTGTAGTCACCAAAGTGTAGTGGTAATATTACTACTGTAGACACCAGTTGATGTTGAAGGCTGTATGGAAGGGTGTCTCGTGTCTGGTAGGTTGTCTGATGTGTTGATAGAATATGAAGGTCCACACAGGACTACAGTACACAGGTCACAAGGACGTCACTTTAACTCACAACGAGGAAGTCAAGTAATGGTAACAGCTGGTGACGTTTTATCATGGATTTATTCACGATACAGGACAGTAGACGTTCATCATCATATAAATAGTCAGTACGATACATGACGACATACAGCATAGCAATGGTGAATAATATAATTGGCTTCAATGCATCATAAACGACTGTAGATATATTCAGGTGCTGAAACCATCATCCTTTTCTAGCTACAGCCAAGATATATAAATGTAGGAGATTAAATCAACTCTCCCTTTCTGACCCCCAGCAAGACAGACGTATCTTCTGGAGTACATCAGGCAATGTCCTCTAAGTTCCTTTAATAGCAAAGGTGTCAAACCTTGACCGACGTGATACCGCCGGAGCAACAGAGTTCAACCAACAGATAGCCCTTGGGGCATGCACCAACCCGATGCATAAAAGACATGGTGATTCGTGAGCTGAAAACTTCTCATGACAGTAGACTCTTTCCCGTCCAGTGGGAAAGTTAGCAAGCAGACTACAAAATGTCAGTCACAATAGCTGGCGAAAAATAATAATCATATGAAGAGCAATTACCTTTTTTCAGAAATAAACATTACAACTCACACGCCTCCAGGCGCTAAGAATCACAAGGGGAAAATCATCTGTAGATAAACTAACAACACAAGAGGACTTCCTTTTTCCCCGTCAAAATGAACACGGACGCTGAAACGCGTCTCACTCTCATCAAAACCACTGTTAGACCCCGGGAACGGAAGTCTTTCTCAAACAACCCTAAATTCGACACATGCGCAGTAGCGCTTGACCCCTGAGTTAAACTCAAACGGGACCATGTTGGACACATACCAAGCAAGGATACTGACCAAATCGAGCCTTATATGGTCAGGGAATAAACATCAACTCAGTTTGCAAACATTCCAAGAAAAGTTGACCTATTCGAGCCATATAAGGATAACAACCAGACATAGATCTAATAATAGATCCCCAGGTTAAGACACAAGAGACGGTAACAACTATTGAAAAAATGTAACCTCAGCTAATCAAGAGTTATGCACCGTAGATTACAAAAAATTAAAGTGTACAATCAAGACAGGTAAATATATATATTGACTCAGAAAAATCTGTGCGTAACAGTTATAATCTTGTTTCATATATGGCGTGGATGATTTAGTTTGTTTGTCCCAGTCAGGCCTCGACAGGTCACTTGAGGGTAAGCTCGCATGTGGCATGTGGGCCTTCACCTTTTAAGGAGCATCAGGGGTCCAGCACCCTTCGGGTGGAAGAAAACTCCGTTTTCATTCTTAAGAGGGAGTTGGATGTCACGGCTTATTTCTAGTCCGTATTTCTATGTTATTGGACGTTCAGAAAACCGTCCTGATAGTCATTTGATCAGCAGAGACAAGCGATCAGCGGGAGTAACGGAATGCGCAAGTCTGGCGTAATTTAGTGACTGGAGATTTGACTGCATCCACACAGGACGCAGGTTTTTGGTATGCCAGCTCCGGTTATCCGTGATATCTAAGAGTGGCGCGGTGTCCGCCATTTGAGCCCTATTCCTAACGTTAGATATGTCTGCTATTAAGGATTCCAGGGAAGTAGTTATGTACTTAACGCTGAATTTGGTACATGTTAAGTTACTGTCGTGCATTTTTATAGACAGTGTTACTATTGTAAGTTTTTCCAGCGTGATGGCGCGATGTCCATTTTAGGATTGTGGTAACCAGATTACCCGTTCTGTGGATTGATATTAGTACATGCATTCCCTTTTGTGGCACGTATATAGTCGTAATGTTGTATTTCCATCAGGCCATGTGTGGTTATGTGTTTAAGTGAATAAAAGGGAAATATGCTGTTTCATGGGCGTTAGTCATATGGCAAACAGTCTTGTTGTGTCATGCCTTTGGCAATAAGAGCCCATGTGTAGTTCTTGATAAAAGATATGTAGGACAACAGTGGTTTAGCCTTAGCGGTGACGGTGAAGGTAGCTAGCACCTTATTCCTCCTTCCACCTTAGCTAGTATATACAGGCTTGTGTGATACACTTACATTTCCCCCTTTTCTCATCAGAATCTCCACCAACATTAATACGTCTCTTTATCGGTGCCTCAAAAACATGCAGCATAGAAGTCTTTGTTCTGCTGTCTCAGCCACATTCGCATCACACGTTCAACCTCTTCATCATCTGCGAAACATTTGCAGCCAAGGTAGGTTTTTAGGGGCTCAGACAGGTGGAAATCGATCGGGGCTAAGTCGGGGCTGTAAAGCGGATGTTCAACAAGTTGTCACCATAGTTTTGTGGTCTGGCATTGTCGTGATGGAGCAACACTCCTCTAGTCAGTAGGCCTGGACGTTTGCGTCGAACTGCATCCCGAAGCATCAACAGAACTTCATAGTACGATGCAGCATTTTCATTCTCACCTTTCTTCTGGAAATGGACTAATAGTACTCCTTGAGAATCACAAAACACTATAAGCATAATCGTCTCTGCTGATGGCGTAACCTTTAATTTCTTGGCAGAATGTAAAGGATGTTTCCGTTTCATTGACGCACGCTTTGATTCGGGTTGATAGTGATTCACCCATAATTCGTCCCCAGTAACAATTTTGTTAATCATATCTTCTACTACATCTGCGTACCGAAAGAGAGGTTGCAAAGACAAGCCCATTCGGTTCATTTTGTGTTCCTCGGTCAGTTGTCTGGGCACCCACCGTGAGCACACTTTCTGAATATTCAAACGATCAATATGCTATAGGCTAAACCAAGGGAACACCAAAGGGAACAAGCTTTTCAGCTCGAATCATCTCCTACACCGGCGGCCCGGGTGCTTCTGTTACAATCTGAACAGGATGACCAGGTCGGTCTTCATCAGCAATTTGTGAGCGTCCTTGAGAAAATGTATGTACTTGTGTACCGGTTTACGCGAGAAACACTTCTCCCCGTAAACAGGAAACATTTCCTTTTGAATATTCTTTGCAGGAAGTCCTCCCCCCCACCCCCACTCCCATCCCAAAAAAAAACCTCAACAGCACGCTTTTCTTCGGTTGTACACTCGACGAGCTCGGTCTCCATTTGTATCTAAGATGCGCATGCGCATGTGACACCTAGCGTCTGCTACCTAAAGCAATCACCATGCTTGATCTTAAGTTAGTTGCTTATCCTTTACAGGACGTGGCAATCAACCCCAGCTTTTATTGGCTGTTTTTGATTTTTCTAGGCAAATTTTTTATTCAGTAGATGCTGGATCTTGCGCCACCTAATAACACCTTTAGAAACTTACTTACTTACTTAGTCGTTCCCCTTCTACCGTGAGGTGTAGAGGTTTGGAAGAGAGAGCGCCAGACTATCCTATCGGCTGTCTTCCTCCTGGCCTGGTTCCATCTTTAGAAACTACCAACTACACTTGTTATCTATCCCATATTAGTTTGTGACCTACTTACTGACTTCCCCTCGTGCAATTGTCTGATGACAGTATTCTAGTAATGTGCCTCTTGCCTAATCGTCATGTCAAACACGATGAATTATTATAAAAATGCATGTAAAATGAGTATGAACAATATGAACACCATCCTCCAGTGGGATAATAAAATACATCAGGTCGCCCTGTAACCATGTAGCTAACCGCGATCATAGTTAGTCTGACTTCCGATAACTTCCATATTGTTTTAAATTATTACATTTCAATTTACAGCCCCTATTGAGCATCAGCTACAGAATATTATAAGACCGTATGCCTCATGTATTTTTTTAATCCACAGATCAGTCTACAAGCAGTCAACTAATTTGCCAATCCCTTAAATCACGGGTCAGCAACCGCTCAATCATGAGGTACTGGTATATCAGACGAGTTGATGTAACAGATCTTCTGGCGACGGAGGAGGGGAAAATACCTTAATTAAGTTAGTGGAGTTTTTGATTAACCTTCTCGTGCCGGCATTTAATACCACCGCGCCTCAAGAATTAAAACTATATTGTACGCGTTCCCACAGAAAACTTTTTAAGCTTACTACATTTCACATTACTCCCGCGCTGTATAGGATAGGTACACAATTTTTTCCTTTGGAATTAAAGTCAGGATTTGAAGAATAATATCATTTAGATTAAGTTTGTACCGCGCTGGCGGTAGAATAGTAGTAAGCAGATCGTCTTGCAAAGATAAAAGTTAACTGCAGCTTGCACTAATTCCACATTAAAAAACTATAAAAGCACGTCATTTTATCATGTTAAAATCTTCTTACAGCTTTTAAATTACATCCCAACAACTTATGGACTGCCTATCTTGGTCTTAGATCATGTTTGAGAGTTTGCACATGTTGCAGCAGTCTTTACCCGTTGGGCATGAAATTAGTGGCCATATTTTTAGTTATTTCCCCTTGAAGCAATTGTATTTGAAAAAGAAAAACGGATCTATTTGGTTCCAGACTGAGAGTCAAGGCAGTGGATATACAGGGTGTGGCCTCAATAATTGCGGAGCCTGATTTGAAGCATTCTGGTGGCGCCACAAGAATTTAAGATTATAATTTTGTTTCTACACAGTGTATGTCCAAACAGAGCTAATAAATCTATTGACAGCATACACAGGGGCAGAGTAAGAATAAAAATTGATGGTTTTTGGAATTCTCAGCTGCATTTTTCCATCATCAAATGTCTCTGTGCTAACTTTACATGTAGTGTTGGATAGAGCAACTTAACTTTTGAGGTCACGACAGGAGTACGTTAGGGATGCCCCTTATCAATAACTTTATTTTTGATATTCAAGTGCCAGACATCAGAGGGCAGTCCAAGAGGAATTAGATGAACAATGTTTTCTTCACTGGAAGATCTGAAATATGCAAATGACATTGCACTACTCGCACATTCACATCAATACATCTAAGAAAAAAAAACAGCTAGACTAAGTACATCCAGCAGATGGGTCTGAACATCAGTCTAAAGAAAACAGAGGCCAGAACACTGAAAGTGGGCAATCCTGAGCTCATAACAATAAGGAACCAGAAGCTGGAATAGACAGACACATTTACGTACCTAAGATGCATAGTAACACCAGAAGACGGAACAAGCACAGACATCAACAACAGAAGTGAATAAAGCGAGAACAACGTTTGCTAGTCTAATTAACATATGTTAGTACTCTCAACACAGCACACACACCAAATTAAGATTATATGAAAGCTGTTTGCTTCCTGTGCTTTTGTATGATGCGGAATTCTGGAGAGTAACACAGAAGGAAATGTTGAAATTGTCCTCTTTCCACTCAATCTGCCTAAGGAGAATTCTCCAAATCTTTTCACCGAACATCATCACCTACCAAAAGGACATGCACACCATCATAGCTGGTAAACGCTGAAGTTGGCACCCCAATGCCATTACCAGCAGCTATGCTGCGGGCCCCTAAAAGAAAGCGGAAGAGAGGCCGACCAAAAACAACTTGGCGGTGAAGTGTGGAGGCCAAGATGCAAAGAATGCACCAGAGCTGGGGCGCTGCACGAAGAATGGCCGCCGACCGAGCAAAGTGGAAGCAGTTTGTCGCTGCCCAACAAGACGCCACCAAGCGTGATGACCACTGACTGCTTTTAGAGTTGGCTGCTAAGATCAAAGAAGAATAAATACAGACTTTATTTTATTTGTAATTCAATGTAATAGCATATAGTCCTTATATTTAACTTGAAACCATGGAAGATTGAAGGTAAAGATCATTAGAGTCAACAGAAACGTTCTATACAACAGCAATGACGAATCCGGTACATTGTTACAGAAACCTCAACTTGACACAAGCATAATTTATGAAGAGGCAGACAGTTTTGTCAGGTGCTGATACAGGAGCGATTGAGAAGCAGAGCATCTAGAGGCCACCCAAAACTATGGATATTACCAGCTTAGCAGACGTGAACAAATGGTAATCTTCAGACTCCGCACGGACCACAAGAGAGTGAGATACTGATCTATTTAGCAAACTAAAGATAGGAACTATAGATCAGTGTAACTGTGGCACCAATAAAATGAATGCTGAGCATCTCCGTCAAAGATGCCCCACATATAAGCCACAAAGAATGCACACATGGCCGTCACCACTACCATTCCTGGAAAAACTCTATGGAGATACAGATAACCTGGAGCCGATGACTGCTTACTTTGAAAATATTCTAGTAGACGTCTTAGAGCGTACGAAGTAGAAATCATTGTGTAGGTAATTGCTTTTCTCTATTTATTATGCATTATATATGAGCACCCATTGAGTTATTTTAGAAAAAGAAATAACTTTGATATTTACGAAAACGATCACTTTAATATCACAAAATAATTGTTCTCTGGAAATTGTCAGTTTAAAGCATCTCGTCCCTTTTACGTTGTATTTTTTTGTTTTGTTTTGCTTACTAAATTTAGGCAGCATCTCCGCTCGCCGCGTCCTAGAGTCGGCCCTAGTGATAGTCACACTTTGTTGCAATACCATAGGAGTCTAGAGTTGTATTCGTTTGATACATAACATGTATTTGGAAAAAAAACGTACCGTGTGCGTCAATCCTGTTGTATAGAACGTATCTGTTGACTGCCACTGGGTTTGAGAATGTCAGGCTCCATGAAGCATTGAAGTCTCCAACGGCTGTGTGAGAGCAGCTTCCATTGTCATATCTGCCGTTAGTGTTACCATCTACACCAAGTGAAGAGAAACTTAATCCAGGATACACGGAGGTTTGGTTGGACTTTTCTTTAATAGCTACGTTACGACCTGAAAACAAATTATAGCAATTATAGAATGACACACATAATTTCTACTTTATATAATTAAACTTGTCACATTCAGGGGATCGTAGTTGCTAAGAGGTCCGCCTCGTGTTCTAGAGGTATCGGGTTCGATTCCCATTTGAAGTAATATAATTTATGGGGTTTCTTTCAGAACCAGATGTGAGATAATATTTTGCCTGTTCTCATTCAACGCTCCATTGGGCGTCAATCTAGCCTGACATTATGGCATGATATATATTGTGATGCCCTTCATTAGCGCATCATTCCTGCGTTAGGACCCTGTTGTACATGCTCATTATTATTTTTGGGGTGTATAATTTATTTGTATGTCCATGTACGCCTCTATATTGATATTTATGCTATGAATTTGATTAACAGATTGTAGATATTGCAATACTACCACCCTCCTTTGTCCTATTCTATGTAATTTTTTTCAAAAAAAAGATGGTATCATTTTTTGTCACGGGCCGTGTGGTAGACTGTTAAATGCAGTCGGGGACGTAATTCTCAGATTCTTGGTCAAAGGGGAGTTACTCGTTATATACTTTGGTAAATCAGAAGTAGTTGTTATCCCACTTGTCTTTTATCCAAGCGGTCTAATTTTAGGACCGAGGTCTTGCAACCTGACCATATATGGCTCGAGTGGTCAGCCTTTCCTGGAATGTTTCAGATCGCCCACCTGAGCTTTACTCAGGGGACTTGCGTCTTACGACGCATGCGCGAGAATTTGGGGTGCGGGAGAAAGACTTTATGTTAAGGAGTCGAGCTGGGATTTTCAAGGGGTTAAGACGCGCAGCGTCTCCTATCTGGCTAGGCGGTCGGGGAAAGAAAGCCTCTGTGTGACAAAAGAATGTCTAAGATTTTTCCCCATGTGTTATTCTAAGCGCCAAGGATGGCAAGTGTTGTTTTGGTGTTATTCGTTGGATTGCTGGCAAGGTAAAATAACTTTACACCATTTTTTCTCTCTGTTGTCAATTGACATTGCAGTGACTTTTCCTGCTGTGCGGGAAAGAGTCACTGAAGATTGTAGCGGGAGGTTATTTAAAATTAATTATCTATGTAAGAATCCAGGTATCTCATATGTTACCAGGATAGGATGCCAGTAAAGAGTTCTGGTCTTACAAATAATACCCCAGTCTTAGAAATAAGCACTGGTGTGTGGATATCATAGAAATATTCAGACTGTGAAAACCCTGGCCAGTTGGTAAGAAGTTGTACCAGGATTTAAGGTGTCTTCTCCCTGTGACTATCTTATGATTTCTTATATTCTAGGGGATAATTAAAATGAACATTCACTGTAACCACAAATGTAAGAAGTGAATAATTCCTCAGGTACAGTTAAAATATTTTAATATTTACACTAATATTCTATTTCTGCTAGCTGGAAAAGAGCATAAAATTATATAAAAATTATTCCCACAATTATTATTATTGCCTGTTTAGACTTCCAGATCTTGAATAATAAAGTTACTGAAAACTGGAATCACTTTAACTGTATCACTTTTCATTTAGTCCTCTGACTTTACACATTACTGTCCTCATTTGACTGAATGCTTTAATGGTTTTAATACTGTTCTCACTATTGGCTGTTTGTTCATATATGGGTGGTCAGTGTCTTAAATGACTCTTATCTTTTCAACTTGACACTGCTGACACTGAACTGTCCTTTGTAGAAATTGTCCTCTTTTATTTCATGGAACCTGAAACATCATATCAGCCTTGGCTAGTATCTGGCTATACTTGTAGCTGACTAGCACAGATGTCAGACCAGTCAGTTATCCGATGTCACCGTTATACAATCATAGTAAGTAAGGACATCATTTCAGTGATACAGAAGTATTAACATTATCAGTAATAAACATCATCTGGTTTATTCCGCTCCTGTACATCCTTTACTTATTTATAACTTGATCTTTCCAAACCATATCAGGTACAAATTTAAATGCTGATGCCATTCCTAGCATCTACACAAAATTAATACACAAATAGATAAAGTGAGTGCCCGACTGACCAAATGATCAGGTTGCTTTCTTCAGTAGTACAACTACATAGTTGTTGAATTGAAACCTGGTTGTGGAACACTCCAGTTCACCAGCTGTAAATGGACACTCAGTTGTGCGCTCGAACTAGGGAAGGAAATGGCAGCGAGGAAGGGAACTAGTCACCTAACCTCGTAAAAGCGGTATCTTCCGTGATGAAGCTTCTAACACTTCATTTGCCTATGACAATCTCTGCCATGGGACTGCCTTTATCTTCGTACGAGATAGAGCATTTAGTATGATAAATATTATCTTCATTTGGCTGTGGGGCTAGTTGTGAGACGTTTTTGTACAAGCAACAATCATCCACAAAGCACATGTTTAAATCATATTAAAAATCACAATACATTTATACCAAAAAATATTCTACGTGCATATATTGAGAAGTTTATACGAACCTGAAATAAAAAATATTATACACGGTAGTTATCATAATTTTGCTTACCCTCAGACTTTAGACACGGGACTGAACATTTCTGACGATCCGCTCACAATTCAGGTGGTACATGTGTAGTGGCGAACTCTGCCTCTCAGTCTGTCTCAAACCTCTTTCGTTGTGTCCCTCTCAGTTTACCGTTCCGCTACTTATAAGTCTCTTGCGGACGTATCGGAGAGCACTGACGTCACAGCTTAAGACTCGGGCTGAAATCCCGTTTCGAAACAGCGATTTCACCCGATCTGTGCGTTGCCTGAAACTTGCCCTTTTTCGTCTTCGGCTTATATATTATCCATACTGTTCCTTCCTATCTTGTTTTATACATCCAATATATTTCTATCTTCCTATCCATGTACTTCCACAATCTGTTATATGTTGATTTAAATATTTAGAACAGAAGTTTGTTTACAGGCTTTCGGCTTAACTGTAAACAGCGGTAATATGCGAATATCTCCGTAAATGTTAACTTCCTAATGTTTTTCCTTATACACAGATATACACAATCATCTCCTGGACTACCAGGTGATATCCTTTTCACAAAGATTCCATTATGCTCTTATATATCATTGCCGATTGCCGAGGACTCATAGACATTTTGCCGATACACCGCCATTTTGTAAGCGGCCGGCCCTGTGACAATCGATCGGTGAATGGTCTGTAAACTACATGAAGTCACGTTTGCAATGTATTGAAACCAATTTTGCGACATTGCTCCCCATATTTTAAGCTGGATGATATCTAGCTTAACTAGTGGGTACAATACAGTTGCAAATCGACCATTTCGAAGTTAGTTTTCCTTCCTTCTATCTTGCTCTAGCTCTGTGGGATGGCGACTGAGAAAATCCGCACGCACATTCTGTTTTCCAGGAATATATTCATCCCTTACTATCTCTCTTTTTCCAGTTTGGCTTTTCATCCAGGCCCTTACCGCTGGTGAAATGGGGTAGGTAGGTTTCCCTTGAAGTTTACCGCCCTCTTTTCGTTGATAGTTGGTCGCGGTTTTCCTTCGCAAATCCGTAGGTGTTTGATTTTCGCTACGTGATTTGTTCCTTTTTTTCAGCGCATGGGGTTTAGACTGCAATTGAACCTATGTGGGAAGTTTCCTCTCCAGCGCTAATCTCGGAAGTACCCATGATTGCTGATTTTCTTGTAGACTTTTGATGAAGACTCTTACGTTGACTTTCTGAATCTACATGGGTGCACTCTGGACAGGAATTTACATACTGATTAATGTTCTCCGTAATGCCCGGCCAGTAGTACTGGGTGGCTACTCTTTGATTTGTGGCACCATTACCCAGGTGTTCACTCAAAGTTGTTATGTGCCCCCAGACCATAACCTTATTTCTATAGGTGGATGGCACAACAATTTGACCATGAATTTTCGTCCCTCTGCCAGCTTTCCTCCGCAAGAGTCCATGTTCCATATAGAAATGTCCTTTCCTTGGAGTGTTATGTGTTTTTGACAATTTTCCAAAACAAGGCTTCAATGTGCTGTCTGCTTCTTGAGCCCGTTTCATTTCAGTCGAATGAAATTTTTATTTGGTGTCCCTCTCTGTGTTCCTGAAGTCAGACCTGGTCTTGATTTCTGCCATAACCATAGGTTTTACAGAGTCTCCAAAGAAAACATATCTACCCCCCAACATCAGGGGGTAAAAGGGATCATCTATCACAGCTGCATTTATCTCCCCTTCTACATAGCGACAACTGACATGAATCTTTGCTATGGGTAAAGTGAGGGGTGATGCTCCTTTTAGTGGCCTTTGAATATCTACTGTTTCTGTGATGATTTGTTCAGGGAGCACCAGAGATGCACACACGACTGCGTCATTGGACAAACTGTGTCATACATTCCTGTGACTTGTTTGCCGGTCACAGTCACAATCTCCTTTGTAGGTGAGTGATGGAGGCTATTCTGACTCACAGTCAGTTCCTTCCTATCAGAAGTCCTCACCTGTAGACATGCAGCATGATGAAGGGGTTTTTTTCTCCGACATTCATCAGTCTTGTGGTTGCTCATCTTACAAATTTTGCACCACATATCTCCCTGTTTGTAGGGTTTCTTTTCATCAGTCTGAGGGTTTATGTTCTGATTATCAAATCTTGGCTTATTTCTGTACGGTTTGTCCTTTTGGTCAAACTTGGTATTTTGTGGTCGTGGCTTAAATCCTTCTACCTGCTTTCTTTTTGTTCCTGCCAATTCAGCTTGAGCTGCTTGGTATCTCTCTGCACATTTCAAAATGTCTTCCAACCTCTCTGCTCCCTGTTCCATAAGGAATTTCCTCATTTCTTGAGGCATGGAATCTTTCACTTGCTCTACCATAACCATTTCTTTCAGATCCTCATAGGTTTTATGATACTTACCTAAACAACTCCATTTCCCCAAATACGTTTCCAGTCTAGCTGAGAACTGGTTATATGTTTCTTCAGGTAGAGGTTTAGAAGTTCTTAATTTCTTCCTATATGCCTCTGAGTTCTTTTCATAACGAATGAGTAAGGCTTGCTTTAGTATTTCATAATTTTCCTGATCTTGTTTGGGGAGTTTCAGAAACACATCATATGCAATACTTCTCAATCCCTGAGATAACTTTAAACTCCATTTTCCCTTTTCCAGTCCATATGTAGAGGCTAGCCTTTCATACCTATCCAGGTACGACTCAATTGTGTCTTCCTTTTCAATAAATGGATCTAGGTGGAAACTCATGGCTCCATTGGCCATGTTCTGAAAAGAGCTATTCTCAGAATGAGGTGAGCTATTACCATGGGTGCTGGTCCCGGCCTGAAGTTCAAGTTCAAGCTGTCTCATTTTCAGCTCATGGTCTCTCTCTGCTTGTAACCTCCTTTCTTCTATCTCAGCTTCTAATTTCTTGGCTTCTCTCTCTGCTTCAAATTTCTGGGCTCTTTTTGCTTCCAGTTTCTTTTCTTCTCTGTTCATATACTTTTCACATTCCGTCGTGACATACTGGACCAGAGCATCACCACTAATGCCAATCTCTTTTCCCACCTGCAGTGTGGCAGACCTAAACGTGACCAAGTCAGCCATGATGTATCTGTAGTCTAGTAGGGTAAGCTGTCTTACTGAAACTAAATTACTACAATATAATTAACTTAATTAAAATTAAAGTTAACTAAACTGACTTCACCATATATGAACAGCTTTCTGTATCTGTACTCAAAGGTACTCCTTAAAAAAAAATTTTCTCCTACTCTGTTAACTCTTTCCAAAAATTTACCAAAAAATTTTTTCTACACAGCATAAATAGAGAGTTGGCTCTGGAATATCAAAGATATCAAGGACGAGCCCACACTGTATTAAAAGGTTATTTAAATTAATTATCTATGTAAGAATCCAGGTATCTCATATGTTACCAGGATAGGATGCCAGTAAAGAGTTCTGGTCAAACAAATAATACCCCAGTCTTAGAAATAAGCACTGGTGTATGGATATCATAGAAATATTCAGACTGTGAAAACCCTGGCCAGTTGGTAAGAAGTTGTACCAGGATTTAAAGTGTCTCCTCCCTGTGACTATCTTAAGATTTCTTATATTCTAGGGGATAATTAAAATGAACATTCACTGTAACCACAAATGTAAGAAGTGAATAATTCCTCAGGTACAGTTAAAATATTTTAATATTTACACTAATATTCTATTTCTGCTAGTTGGAAAAGAGCATAAAATATTATAAAAATTATTCACACAATTACTATTATTGCCTGTTTAGACTTCCAGATCTTGAATAATAAAGTTACTGAAAACTGGAATCACTTTAACTGTATCACTTTTCTTTTAGTCCTCTGACTCTACACATTACTGTCCTCATTTGACTGAATGCTTTAATGGTTTTAATACTGTTCTCACTATTGGCTGTTTGTTCATATATGGGTGGTCAGTGTCTTAAATGACTCTTATCTTTTCAACTTGACACTGCTGACACTGAACTGTCCTTTGTAGATATCAGACTTGGTAGACCCAGCTGTAGGGATGCCAATGACCAGTTGAAGTTCACTCTTTGGGGTCCTGCACTTTTGTGGGATTGCCTCTGATGAACAACACAGGCTTCTGATACATGACAGTCTGGTTTGAGTTATTTCATGGAACCTGAAACATCATATCAGCCTTGGCTAGTATCTGGCTATACTTGTAGCTGACTAGCCCAGATGTCAGACCAGTCAGTCATCAGATGTCACCGTTATACAATCATAGTAAGTAAGGACATCATTTCAGTGATACAGAAGTATTAACATTATCAGTAATAAACATCATCTGGTTTATTCCGCTCCTGTACATCTTTTACTTATTTATAACTTGATCTTTCCAAACCATATCAGGTACAAATTTAAATGCTGATGCCATTCCTAGCATCTACACAAAATTAATACACAAATAGATAAAGTGAGTGCCCGACTGACCAAATGATCAGGTTGCTTTTATCAGTAGTACAACTACATAGTTGTTGAATTGAAAACTGGCTGTGGAACACTCCAGTTTACCAGCTGTTAATGGGCACTCAGTTGTGCGCTCGAACTAGGGAAGGAAAAGGCAGCAAGGAAGAGAACTAGTCACCTAACCTCGTAAAAGCGGTATCTTCCGTGATGAAGCTTCTAACACTTCATTTGCCTATGACAATCTCTGCCATGGGACTGCTTTTATCTTCGTACGAGATACAGCATTTAATATGATAAATATTATCTTCATTTGGCTGTGGGGCTAGTTGTGAGACGTTTTTGTACAAGCAACAATCATCCACAAAGCACATGTTTAAATAATATTAAAAATCACAATACATGTACACCAAAGAATATTCTACGTGCATATATTGAGAAGTTTATACTAACCTGAAATAAAAAATATTATACACGGTAGTTATCATAATTTTGCTTACCCACAGACTTTAGACACGGGACTGAACATTTCTGGCGATCCGCTCACAATTCAGGTGGTACATGTGTAGTGGCGAACTCTGCCTCTCAGTCTGTCTCAAACCTCTTTCGTTGTGTCCCTCTCAGTTTACCGATCCGCTACTTATAAGTCTCTTGCGGACGTATCGGACAGCACTGACGTCACAGCTTAAGACTCGGGCTTAAATCCCGTTTAGAAACAGCGATTTCACCCGATCTGTGCGTTGCCTGAAACTTTCCCTTTCTCGTCCTCGGCTTATATATTATCCATACTGTTCCATCCTATCTTGTTTTATGCAGGCGATATATTTCTATCTTCCTATCCATGTACTTCCACAATCTGTTACTTGTTGATTTAAATATTTAGAACAGAAATGGGTTTACAGTCTTTCGGCTTAACTGTAAACTGCCGTGATTTGCATATATCTCCGTAAATGTTAACGTCCTACTGTTTTTCGTTATATACAGCTATACACAATAATCTCCTGGACTACCAGGTGATATCCTTTTCACAAAGATTCCATTATGCTCTTATATATCATTGCCGAGGTCTCATCGACATTTTGCCGATACACCGCCATTTTGTAAGCGGCCGGCCCTGTGACAATCGATCGGTGAATGGTCAGTAAACTACACGGAGTCACGTTTGCAATGTATTGAAACCAATTTTGCGACAAAGATATTAGCATTGTAGCTCGCTCATTATACTGACATTGTATTTATTGGGTTAGAGGAAGCCCAGAGAACATTGCACATGTTAAAGCCCGCTATTAAGCGGCATCATTAGAACAAGGACTGACATACCTTGTTTGTCAAAAGGAAAGCCACAGAGGTCATAGTATTTTTAGGAGCCCGCCATATTTGCGCGGCCTGCTTATGCCAGAAAATGTACCTGACTGGGTTAGTCAGAGGATACTCAAAAGAAAGTAGAGATTAGCATTGTGTGCTAGTAGCCCGCTAACTTTGCGGTATAATTTGGCCACATAAGTACCTGACTTGCTGGGGTCAGATGAAAGATGAACTAATCTTATATATATTTGAAGACCCGCTTTCCATGCGGGGTAGTTTTGCTGTAGCTGTACCAAGGAAGGATAGAATGATATGCCAGTGTTATGAGATGTACAAGCTACTAATGATTTATAGATGCAAGCTGCATTGAATTGTTAACATGCCTATGATGTTACCGAGTCTTGTTAAAGTGACTGTGTATTGATGTCCGCGTAACCTGTTGTCGTCCTGTAATAAAGTGTTGAAACGTCAACAGTCGTTTAACGCTTCCTTGACTTCATCATCGTGAGTTACTGTCATCGTGACTTATTTACAAGAGCCCTGTGTGGGCGTATGTATATATATATCATCAACATTCTATAACATACCAGACGTATACAACCATTCAACATGTAGTTAGCCAGCTCTTTGGGGTCCGATCTACAGAACTGTACCTCAACGATAAATTAAACTACAACACTCAATAAACACCACAACACCTTAGACAAACACACGTTTTTTGGCGGTTCTCACTAAACAACAAGCGCGGGGCAGGACAACTGTACTAAGGAGCTCAATAAACATCACAATTAGATAGCCTTTTAGCTGTACTCACCCAACAACGGAAATTCCCTGTCCTATTTTTACATAACAAGACAGACACAAGCCGATAATTTTACCACTTCGCCTCTTTCCAGCTAAAAACAGCTCTCTTCCATTATGTCCCCTTTGTTACTGTTGTTTGAAAATAAATATAAAAAATTGCACACGCCTCCCTCTTTCCATCTAACCGTCTTCCAATATGTGACCCTGCTCATATAATGTTTTTTAACTGCTGTTTGAAAATAGAATATACATATATACTTCTATTTATATAACATTGATCTTTTGTTATCTACATTGTATAACTGTTGTCTGCATGTCTTTGTATATTGTATAAACAAATACACCAACACACTGCTGACTTATATAAACCCGTTGGTTTTTCTCTCACCCCTCATTACCCCGCATGCCAGAATCAATACACCCGCGCAATTTTTTTTTCACAGCGACAACGCGTCAACTATCGATTAGTTTTTCGATTAATCAGACCCTGGCTGGCGCGTATCAAGTCTGGACACGTTTCAAAAACCAGATTAAACTAGTTTTCCTTTATATAAATAGACACTAGGGAGACCAACGCCCAGACACTCACGTTCACAAATCACTGAAAATGACTACCCCTGCCTCTGTTCCTACAAACTGGGTGTACCTGCGTAGAAGTGATGAAATGCTTAAACCGTTGGCTAGTGGGCTGAAGGTCGCGTCTGTAGGTTTTGACCTAGGCCAACCTTTACTACACGTGCGAAAATACTTTGGTGAATCATATATAAAGTTTCCTACCAAAGCCGGCCTTACGTTGACTCTCCCTGAATTTGAACATTTGTTGGCTTTACGGGGCGAAATCCTCGCCGAATTTGACCACCTGCAATCACCAAACACAGATACCTGTCCTACTGCTTGTACCAGTAACACGTTTGACCACTACATCAACTCCAGTTCTTATCAACCAATATCCCCAGAACCGAGCTAGTGTCCTTACGCCAACCCTTGTCCCCCTACAGCAGCCACCGACAACCACCTGGCCGATGTCTCTAATATACCATCGAAGTTACCAAACACGGATACCTGTCCTACTACTTGCCCCAGTAGCACGTTTGACCACTACATCAACTCTAGTTGTTATCAACCAATATCCCCAGAACCGAGTTGGTTTCCTAACACCAACCCTTGTCCCCCTACAGCAACCACCGACAACCAGTTGGCCGATGTCTCTAATCTACCAAAGAAAAAACAGAGACCTACAAAGCGGCTGAGACTAGCGCTTTAGCTTGACATTTCGTCTTCTTTAAAAAGAATTAAACACATTTATTAACACAATTTTGGTCTTTGTTATCTATGATGTCTAATTATGGCATGTATAAATATCGTGTGTATACGTATTAATATCTGTTGTAAAATATATATTGTATAAATTTTGTATAAAAAGACAACACAACACAATGCCGAATGATACACAATACAACAGCACACAAAAACCCAAACCAACCAGTTACACCACACCAAACAACAACTAAAATACCTAAAAATAAAATTACCAGACAAGACCAAAACCAATACCACCTACACCACACCGCTTTTACATTTTCTTACTCCAGCACTACACCTCAACACACTTATGAGTCATCACCCCCCACCAGTCAAAATCAATAACCCCCACACTCTCACTTAGAAAAACCCTTAGTAACCTACTTACCCGCCATTATAGATTTTTGAATCTTTTCCGCCATTATCGATTTTTTATTTTATTTTACATATATATTGTATGTTCTTCTTCTTCTTCGATCCTTAACCACCGACCTTCAAAGCAGTCAGTGGCCATCACGCCTAGTGGCGTCTTGTAGGGCAACAACAAATTGATTCCACTTGCACGGTCGGTGGCCATCCTTCGTACAGTGCCCCAACTCTGGTTCATTCTTTGCATCTCAGCCTCCACAGTCCTCCGCCAAGTTGTTTTTGGTCGGCCTCTCTTTCGCTTTCCTTCAGGGGTCAAAAGCATAGCTGTTCTTGTGATGGCACCGGGGTCTCTTCTGAGGACATGACCAACCCAGCTCCAGCGTCTGCCAGCTATGATGGTATGCATGTCCTCATGCTTGCTACGAGTAAGCAGATCTTGGTTGGTGATGGTATTCGGCCAAAAGATTCGGTGAATTTTTCTTAGGCATGTTGTGTGAAAAGTGGACAATTTTGACATTTCCTTCTCTGTGACTCTCCAGCATTCCGCACCATAGAGAAGCACAGAAAGCACGCAACTCTGGTGTAATCTTAATTTTGTGCTTGTGCTGTATTGGGAGGACTTCCAGATATTAATTAGGCTAAAGAAGGCTGATATTGTATGTATATATGTATAAAAGTGTAGGTATAGTCAAGTCTCTAACACTTCATTCCCACCTCTACGCGCTTGCCCTAGTATAATGACACATCTCTTTCATTCTCACCTCTCGAACTCAAACGTCACTCCCACCTCTAGATGCTGGTCCTATTATAGTCAGGTCTCTACCACTTCACTCCCACCTCTCACTAATGGTCCTAGTAAAGGCAAGTCTCTAACACTTCACTCCCACCTCTAGATGCTTGTCTTAGTATAGGCAGGTCTCTAACACTTCACTCCCACCTCACGATGCTGTCCCTGGTATAGCCATGTCTCTAAAACTTCACCCCACCTTTAGATGTTAGACCTATTATAGTCAGATCTCTAACACTTCACTCCCACCTATAGCCGCTGGCCCTAGTGTAGTCAAGTCTCTAACACTTCACTACACCCCAACACACTCATGCGTCGTCACCCCCGCCAGCACAAAAGACTCCCCTCGCTTCAAAAAACTGAAAGAGTTGCTCAGCCTAGGAACTGCCCAACATCACGCAAGAAACCAAGTAAACGAGCAGGAGAAATGAGCATTAGGACCTACAAGCTGAGAGAGCCAGAAATTAAGACCAGATATCAGGGGCTTATTGCTGCAGCAGTGAGCAACACAGAAGAACGACCTGATGACTTGGAAACCCTCTGGATTAAATGCAAGGATATCATAAAGACAGCTGCTGCAGAAGCATGCGGTGAAGTCCGACTTGGGAACAAGAGAAAGAGGACACCTTGGTGGACAGAGGAAGTCAAAGAGAAAATAAGAGAGAAGAAAATGGCATGGAAACAATACTTAGGAGCTAAAAACACAACAGGACAAATGGAAAAATATAGAGAATATGTGACACTCAGAACAGAAGCAAAGAACAAAGTGCTAGCAGCAAAACAGAAGTCCTGGGAAGAATTTGGAGAAAAGCTAGAAAAAGATGCACAAGAAAACCAGAAATTGTTCTATAAGACCCTAAAGAACATGAGGAAGGAAAAACAATGCCCTCTCAAATTTATAAAGGACAAGCAAGGCAAATTGCTTACTGCCCCGAAGGAAGTAATGGGAAGATGGAAAGAATATTTCTCAGAACTCCTGGATGGTGAGCATGGTGAAGCATCAGAAATGATAAACATTAGCACAGAAGAGAAAACCAATGATGGTGAAGATGACATAAAGATGGAAGAACTGAAGGCAGCACTGGAGAAAATCAAGATGGGCAAAGCAGCAGGGCATGATGGTATAACACCAGAAATGGTTAAGTTCATGGGAGCATCAGGCGACCTACTACTCTTAAGGGTTTTACAGGCAGCGTGGTACAACAAGACCATACCAAAGGATTGGGAGATTGCCATCATAACACCAATTTTCAAAAAGGGTGACAATCGACAGTGTGGAAACCATAGAGGCATATCCCTTCTCAGTGTCCCTGGTAAAATCTACTCTAGAATCCTAGTCGAGACTCCGACGCCTAGCTGAGCCACAATTGGATCAGGTAAAGTGCGGATTCCGAGCAAACCGAAGTACTCAAGACCTAATCTTCACACTCAGACAGCTGAGTGAAAAGGCCCTTGAGTATAAGAGTGAGATCCATCTTTGTTTCATAGATCTGGAAAAGGCGTTTGACAGGGTCCCCTGGAGCAAACTTTGGGATTGTTTGGCAAGGAAGAATATTCCAGCACCTCTGATTCATGCTATACAGAGCTTCTACAAGTCTTGCAGAAATTATGTGAGGACAGCAAACCATAAGTCGGAAGAGTTCAGGACCACCACTGGTGTAAGACAAGGTAATATCCTATCACCTTACCTCTTCATACTCCTTATGGACGATGTCATCAAGGCATGTAAGGAGAGAACAAGAAAGTATTCAGTGGGGTACTGGAAGATGAGACAGGTCTATATTTCGGAGCTGGCATTTGCTGATGATGTTGCCCTGATTGCTAAATCAGAGGCACATCTCCAATCCAACCTGCAAGTCTGGAAGGAAGAGCTGGAGAAGAGAGGGATGGTCATAAGCAGCTCTAAAACAAAATCCATGGTGATATCACGAGAAGAAAGAAAACATCAGATTAAGCTGGGAGAACAGGTCCTGGAGCAGGTCGACCAATTTAAATACCTCGGAGCTATTATAGACCGAAAGGGAGGCATCAAAGAAGAGTTGGCCACTCGAAAAGCAGCAGCTGGGAGACTTTTTCAGGCCATAAATCGAGGATTCCTCAGCAAGAAAGAGGTTGGTAAGAAAACGAAGATGGCTGTATACCGCTCCACCTATGTCCCAGTCTTGACATACGGATGCGAGTCATGGGCAATGACTACAACCCATAAAAGCCAGATCCAAACCTCAGAAATGAGGTATCTGAGGAAGGTGGTTGAAGTAACAAGAAGAGACATGGTACGCAACCAGACGATACGTCAAGGCCTTAAATCCTACCCCCTGCAGACCCAAGTAGAACAGTCCCAATTAAGATGGTTTGGCCATGTTTGCAGAATGGGAGAAAATCGGATACCACGACAAGCATGGGAAACAAAGAGCCAAGGATCCAGACCCCGAGGACGACCCAGAGTCCGCTGGGAGGACAACATTAGACAATCTCTGAAGGATCGAGGACTAGAATGGAACCAGGCCAGGAGGAAGACAGCCGATAGGATAGTCTGGCGCTCTCTCTTTCAAACCTCTACACCTCACGGTAGAAGGGGAACGACTAAGTAAGTAAGTAAGTATATTTTCCGTCATTATCGATTTTTAAATATTATATATATAGAACAGTAGAACAGTCCCAATTAGGATGGTTTGTCTGCAGAATGGGAGAAGATCGGATACCACGACAAGCATGGGAAACAAAGAGCCAAGGATCCAAACCCCGAGGACGACCCAGAGTCCGTTGGGATTACAACATTAGACAGTCTTTGAAGGATCGAGGACTAGAATGAAACCAGGCCAGGAGGAAGACAGCCGAAGGATATTCTGGCGCTCTCTCTTCCAAACCTCTACACCTCACGATAGAAGGGGAACGACTAAGTAAGTAAGTATATATATATATATATATATATATATATATATATATATATATATATATATATATATATATATATATATATATATATATAACAAAAACACACCAACACACATTACAAAACAATACCACAACACACAAAAATCCCCCTAACCTACAACCGCCAGCTACACCCCAACATGCTTCGTCAACCCCCGCCAGCACAAGACTGTACTAGGCATATGGCCGGCACGACCGTAGTAGTGAAATTAGACGTCACCCTACAGCACCCATAGACCAGCTAACACCTCTTTGTCAATAAATATATATAAAATGTATTTAGTGTTTTCTTTTATATGACTATATAGTATAATATATATAGTCTACCCGTTGTAAATATATGTATAAATATTTTGTATAAACAACACAACAACAATTAAACTAATATAGGACAACAGGACGCAAGCTGATCGTCAGAGGAAGTCACTCCGACTAAAATATATCACTACACAAAAAGTCACGCGCATCCGCGTGACGCTCCAACGCCTGCATCGATCGGAGTATTTCCTTATATAAAAGTCACGCTCCAACGCCTGAATGATACCTGTAAACAACATTGTATACTACTGTCGGCACCCCATGCATGGAAACATAGGTGACATTAAGTGACCAAGAATAAAACGGGGGATGTCATGGATGGCACAGGTCTAGACACAGATTAAGCAGGTGACAACAGTTGAAAATGTATTCAAAGAGTAGAGTGCAGTAAGTCAGATGAGAACTGGATTAACTACCAGCAAGTCATCATCAGCTTTGACAGAGAGTGTACAACTTGGGATAATTGAAAAGCAGAACTGGAAATTAATCAACTCATACTTGATCATGCCGGGGATAATGATGCCATTGTGTATACAGATGAGTCTGTGATGAGAAATCAGGTTGGGGCTTCTGTGGTAGGGCTAAGGCCCGAATCGTCGCCGAACAAGCCAGGCTCACAAGTGTGTCCGGATGGTCTACGTTAACGCAAGATATCACGTTAACATTAGAAATAAGAATAGTATAAAACCTTGAGCAAGACTAGCAAGTAACAAAACAACACTAGTCGAACAAAAGGACCAATGAAATCGTCTATGGCTATTTGACAAACAGCAGTCAGAGCGGAGTTCAGTAATACAGTTCAGTTATGCAGAAGTGACTACATGTCAGTCTTCGACCTTAGTGAGGGTTCGTTTTTAGAAGGTTGTGTGATTAACCTTTGTTCGAAGTAAAACTAACAGCTTCAAAGATTTTCAAGATATAATATTTTAGGCGATTGTTTTCCAGTTTTGGCAAGTATTCATACGGAGTGTATGTTTTCGATTAATAGTAGAATAATTACTCAGCTATATCATATATAATAGAGATTTTAGTCGAAGCCTATCCATATCTACAGAAGAGTTCGAGCAAACGTTATATTTATGCTGATCTATTTTACAAAGGCATTCAGCTTTATTTAGCCAACAAGCGATCTGGACAGCTTGGTAGCCAGCTATATTGTCATGTATTTGAACATTTAGTCCCGTTGGACTCTATTAATCTACAGTTCTTTATGACTTATGGCCATTGCTTACTCATGTGTGTTGGATAGGGAAGCATTAATAGGATAAGAACGATCACTGACAGCCTGCTGTGAGTATAAAAGGATCTGGTCTCGAATAAAATTCAGTTGAGTAATTACATCTCTGGCAGTCGCCAGTTGCCACTTAAAAGATAGATCTTTGAAATAATAAACACAACGATCACTTTGAGATTTTTAACAAAGAACTAAGAAGAAAAATTCACCACCTGTCACAGACGGTTTTCATAGTGCAAGGTTTGTCATGTAGACGCGGTAGATTGCAGTTACTGTGACTTAATATTACATAATGCAGTGATAAAATCTTTAGTCCAACTGTGACACAAGATAACAATGTCTAGCATGAAAATGTGGATAAAGGCAGATACTGCAGACTAACGGTAGCTAACTGAGTCTTCATTCACAAAGGCAGTCATTGTGTCAGACTCTCAGTCCATGCTCCAAAAGGTTAATAATAGTTGGCTACCGCATGAATGGAAAACATTCATGGAAGCTTCAAATCTACAGGAGCTGGTGTGGATCTACTGTCCTGGTCATGTATCGGTACGCGTTAATGAGAGAGCTGACAGACTAGCTTCAAGAGCACCAACAGCGGGGACACTGGATATGGATAAGGGAGAGATGCTGAGAACAATTAATGATCGCCTGTTAGTGATTGACCCAGCAACAGATGAATCATTAAGGTTAAGACTGTTGTAATTTGACATCAAACGTAAGGCTAGCCGAGATGGACGAATGAAACAATGAATCTGTCGTGTGTACCACCAGCGCGCTACAAGAACAGTTAGCATTCACAATCTTCAACATATATTGAAACTAATGAGCACCTCCATGTAAACACATGGGTGCTCAGTCTCCCTCTGCTAATGTCAAAGTGTATGAATGCTAATTGTTCCTGTTGCGCGTTAGTTGTACACATGCCAGATGCGTTCTCTTATTCACCCATCCCTGCTGTTTTTACTAATTCCAGCAATCTTAGCCTTGATGATTCATCGATTGCAGTGTAATGCTCTAACAGGTGATCATAATTGCTCTTACTGTCTCTCCTTTATCCATATCCAATGTCTCCACTGTGGGTGCTCTTGGTTCTAGTGTGACGAAACCAAAATTCGTCCATTTGCTTCTTCTGTCTTTCTCTTATAACTTCGCCAATTGTCATTATAATTGTACTGTTCCATAATCTGCCGTCAACGCCTTTCTGGTCTTTCTTCACGCACATTAAGATATGTTAGAATTGAGAACAGAGAAGACTGCAGAGTCTTGGCTTTGCGATGTTGCATCATAACCGCACAACACGGTTAACACTTGACGTCAAGAGTCATAAGATGCCTCTCACAGATGGCGTAATTGATAAGATTCACCGACTCAGAAACTAGGAGGCGAGATACACCCGTTTAATTATTCGGTCAAGGAAGGAAACACGACATGTTTATTACCCAACATAAGGTTTCTGAACGGGGAATAGTTGACGATTCTGAGAACAGATGCAACAGACAGCGAAGTCCAGATAAAGGACAGGCTATTTTTGAGATAACTTCTGCCACTCTGGACCAACGCTTGCCTATTAGAAAATAGGAATATTTTTGACATTTTGAAACCTGCCCACCAAACACGTGATGCTTGGGGGAGGGAACATGACGGCCTGTTACATATCCGGAACCCTAAAGTTGCTGACAATCAAAAAAGAACCCAGACTGTGGCCCGGTCATACAGCCACGATTCATACTACGTACCACTTGATCTATTGAGAAGCGAAACATACAACGTGACAAACTTTGAAACCAAGTGATTACACTTACCTAATGTAACACTAAATGTGCAATAATGGTAGTATAACTGCGTAGTGGGATTCTATTTGTTTGTTTTTTTTCGTTTTGAAAATTATATTTTACATTTAAATAACTATACCAACTGTGTCTGCTTTACTTTGTAACTTGTCAGATGTATTGTTGTTGTCTTCAATGTGATAATAAGTTTGATAAGATACATTATTTGATATTTTACCAGAGAGTTCGAGCCGAAAACAATTGTAAATAAAATAACAATTAAATCAATCAGGCAAGAGATATAAATGTGACTAGAATACCAATATTCTGTAACTATTTCAGTCAAAGAAGAGAGATATACAGATTACCTTTCTACTAAATATTCCTTGCCAGTTTCAAGAAGAATGAACTACCCTGTTAGTGAGAAGAATTTCTTTGATGTGTCAGCAGCTATCAGACATTTTAAATAGAACATTTGTTGATTCTCTCACGGAATATGTCGCTTTCACTTTTTCACTATCTCAGTTAAAAAGTCTTGTTCCAGCTAGTCTGCCAGCTCTCATTACTGCGGACCCCTGCAATACCAGGACAGTAGATCCTCAACAGTTCCTGAAGTTTCGAGTCTTCTATAGAAGTTTTCCATTTATACCGGAGCCATCGACATTGGACCTTCCAAAGCATGAATTGTGAGTCTGATACTTCTTCTTCTTCCTCGTTCGTCCTGAAAAGGACGTTGGTTGCGTTGTGTCTGTTTACGCCGGAGCTGTGATATCTGCACCTTTCAGTCGACACATCCGACTTCAGCACGGCATTTTTTGGGACCGGGTTTGCCTTCCCTCTGCGATCCCTACTCTCTCAGCCAGACTGCAGTGATGCAGCCTGTTTCCAGGACCACCACGTGGAGGTGGAGCAGGGTCATGGTCAGCTCTGGTTTTCTGACCGTGATGCAAGCAGTCAAGCTATGGGTCGCTGACTGCATTCTCTATTGCTGTATCTTTGGGTCCCGAGTCCTATACAATAACTGCCTTTGTTAATGAAGTCTCAAACAGCCACCTTCTGGCTGCAGTAGCTGCTCTACGTCCATTGTCATGCTGGAGGTTGTCATTATCTAAGCACCGCTATGTTCTACAACGGTTCTGTATTTAGTTTAGCAGAGAAGCCCCACCCTGATTTCTCACCACGGATTACAGACTCATCAGTGCACACGATGACATCATCATCCCCAGCGTGATCATTTATCAGCTGATCAATTTCCAGCTCTGCGCTCCCATTAGCTCAAATTATGCACCCTCTAAAAAGGATGAGGATGACTTGTTGGCAATCAGTCCAGTTCTCATCTGACTTACTCCCCTCTTCCCCTTTGAACATATTTCAACTGTGGTCACATGCTTAATCTTTGCCTGTGCCATCCATGAAATTTACCGCTTTATTCTCGCTCCCTTAACGTCAGCTTCCAAGTAGGGGCGCCTTTAGTATGTGATTACTCGCATATAAGCTTTTGTCTGGGCCATCGCATATCTGGATCTAATCGACAGTAATTAAAGCATGTACCACATCGTCACGATGGGAGTATCTCGCGTATATCCCTAGACTACACGCATCCTTTCATTTTGAATGTGTTCCAATCGTTCACATTGTGATATTGACAGCGTGAGTATTCTCAGACCATAATCAATGAAAAACACAACGGGCTGATCACCCGTTTGCCAGTCACTTCGACTACGGAAACAACAGCAAATGGATTGATTTGCCGTTGCCCTAAAGACGCCATTAGGCATGATGGGAAACAATGGCAAAGAAAACCTATCTGCTGTTGCCCTAAGACGCCACTAGGCGTAATGGCCACTGACTGCTTTGACGGTCGGTGGCTAAGGACGGAAGAAGAATAATCAATGAAAAGGTTGGGAAAAGCTGGTCTAAGAATCGACAACTCGTCACTTTAGATTCCATATGATTTTCCTGTTTGCCCCTTGTGGAGCATGGAACCACCACTGTAGCTGGTTCTCCTTGTAGGAAGCCTGCGCCAAACTTTCTCATGCTCTTGCAGCGGTGGTTTGTTCCACATGATGAGGAAGACAGCCTCATGAACAACTTCATAGTAGTTGCTTTGTACAACTTACCTCAAGGATCAGTAGTGCTATTCTGTTTTTTCCATCATCAAAGACTCCCAGGGAACTACATGGTGCAATAATGTATAAAATCAAACAAACATTTATAAATCAAACACTGAAGTAATAAAGTTATTTAGCGAAACAAAAATGATGAAATTGTTGAACACACTAACGTCGCACACAAATAAAGTGATATTTTTTGGTGTCAGTGACTAAATTAAGTTTTCGGCAATAAAAGCTAGGAGTTCGAGAATGGAGTGACAAAATCTTACCTCCGCTGATTTGAAGAGAACAAAGCGAACTGACACCCTGGCCTGTCAGAATGACTTGTGTCACTCTTACGCCCATATCACAGTATATATCCATTGTGGTGTTGCTGACTTTTGCTGTTCTGACGTTTTTAGCTTTTCCACATGTGACCAGTAAGGCACTGTCGTTTGTTTTAAAGCTGACAGAAAACTCATTCAACTTACCTGTTGATAATGGAGATGATGTTATTAATAAGTAAAAGAAAAACACCATTATGTGGCGAGAACTAGATAGAATGCATCATGAGATCTGAAAATCTCGTATATTGGTTCTTCGGTTTTATTACATTTATAAAGCAACATATATACATACATACAACATATATACATACTATAACTACTGCAGATAATCATTGCTATCATGAACACTACTATCAGTACTTTCTTCCTTAATGTAACAAACACGACTACCAGACCCTTGTTCGTTAAAGTCACAAATACGACCACTTTACTTCCTCCCTTAATGACACGTACTTTACTAGCAGTAATTAGTGTCACAAACACTACCCTAAAACTAATGCCAGTACTGCTTACCTTAAAGTTAATAACACTGCTACCAACATTACTACCGTACTTCTTCCCTTCATGTCATAAACACTTACTAGAATTTCTGTCATAGGCGAAAAACATTAATACAAGATTTAAAACAGACAATACAGACAATACACAGGAAGCTAATTATTTAATTGCAGATATTACAGTAGAGGGAACAGAAACTGCTTTAACATGAAAACCAATAATATCTCTGAACAAGATATTCTCAGCTTTGAAATCATCAACAAAGTACCAAACACCACTCTCAGGGTGATTGCATCTCCGTACAACAAAATCTGGCACACGGGAAACATATCAAGCGCATGGTAGACAGCAGTAGTTATCCCTACACCAAAGCCAGGCAAAAAAAACAACAACATGATGTCAGCTCATACAGGTCAGTATCGTTAATATCGCATACAGGAAACATTTTAGAAAGAATAGTAAATAACGCAATACAATTTCATCTAGAAAAATACAACTTGTATACTCCAACTCAGGCGGGATTTAGAAGGTATTCTAGTATAATAGAGCAACTGCTGAAATTAGAACATGATGTAAGATGGACTTGAAAACGAATTTTTTAAAAGTAGCAATATTCCTAGATGCAGCACGAGCATATGATTAGTGCTGGCGGGAGGGAGTACTATGTAAGATCATAGAATTAAGTATAGTAGACAGAACATCTAAGTTTCTAGACAATTTTCAGCAGGAAAGAAATTTAACGGTACAAAGAAGTAATGACAATCCGATGGATATGAAAAGCAAAATGGATTCCCTCGGGGGTCAGTAATATGACCATTAATATTCACGATTGTGGTCAAAGATCTATGAGACGAATTTAAAGAATTTAAAATCAACTTATCTCAGTTTGCAGATGATGCAGCGATACGAAGAACAATAAGAAATCATCCATTTCTTATATAAAACAATGCACAACCAAAATAAATAAAGGTATCAGAGTCGATGCACGAGTGGGGATTTTATCTAAATAATAAAAATCAATAGGAATGATATTGAGTAGAGAGCTTGTAATCAAAAATAGCATAATAAAAATAAATGCGCACAAAACATTCACTGCCAAAACAGTTTTTTTTCTTGGTATGATACTATACCAACAACTAAACTAGAATAAACATATAGAACTAATAGTGGACAACAATAAGGGATTTATTAACATGCTAACAGATATAAAAGGATATGGACGGAGACCCTATATTAAGACAATGTTTGCTTTTTATAAATTATTTATAAGCAGCAAATGTGGTTATGCAAATGAACTCTATTTATGAGCCACCCGTAGCATTAATAATAATAATTTTAGACACAATCCAAACCAGGCACCCTCAGTAATAGCAGGAGCTTCAAGGGTAACATGTGTAGAGGTTTTAGAAGTAGCGCTAGGCATTAGACCCATGGAGCTACCTAGAAAATAGATGACATTCAGCTACTGAGCAAATGTGGCCAAATACCCAACCACCCAGACCACAAAAACGTTAGAAAAAATAACCACAACATAGGCCACATTCTACTACATTATAATAGATACTTCTCAGGGTGGAAAAAATGGAAGGAATATATCGTCAACAAAATCTTTTTAAATATAATAAACAGTAGTACTCAGTGTAAGGCAATCATTCCACCATGGAAAATAAAAGTGCCAGAAACTGTCTCCCACGTAACAAAAGGTAAAGGTAAAGGATCCCGTTGAGGCATATTGGGAATATGGTGTTAGGCCCATATTTTCTTGACCGTCGACACACTAGGGGTGATGTGGTCAGCATCACGCCGGCCACCTTAACCTTCCCAGAGTTGCTCTGGTACCCATTTGGGGCTGGGTCGACCCAGGAGCTGTTTGTGGCCTAAAAAATCCCTCTTCATCTGGGGATCGAACTATAGACCACTGAGCTAGGAAGCCAGTGCACTAACCACTATGCTTCCGCCACGTAACAAAAGCTCTACGCAGATCTGAAGACATAACCTCAGCGAAGAGTACAGCCACAGAGTACATAAAACAGTACATACATCATAGGTTAGCTATATGCACAGATGAGTCAAAAAATGAAAATGGACAATTAGGAGCAGGAATAGCAATACTGTGACGTATAATGGAAAGAGAGCGTACAGTAATCTGACAGGCTTGTAACCTCGTAGAGTTCTATGATTTGCTAGTAAAACCATGCATTTACAGCCTGTGTCTTCTCATTTTTCCTCACACATTTTTTTCTGTGAACACGAGCGAACGCGATGTTTACAAACTGCATGACCTGTCAGTAATAACAGGTAGCGAATCAGGTTTGTTTACCTGATCTCCTCACCCGAGCTTATCTGTAAATCATACGATACCTGACTGACCGTGAAAAACCATAGACCCTTTGAAGTTCGTACTCAGGGGAGTCAGAAAGACCCCTGGGTTCGTTGATCTCAGAAGCGGGCATTCGTACAGAGAAAATCTTCGAGAACCCAGTCGCCCGTATTAGTCTTTTGATGACGATCGAAAGCGCTCGACAGAAGACGGGCGAAAGCTTTATCTGGGAACTCTGTTTCTGATTCTCCGTTACTTACACAATAGTGCGAAAAGTAACATCATCTATAGATCAGTGAAACATAATGATATGAAAACTGTGTTTTCTTAAACCTGCTATCAGTTTTCACTCAGAATATTTGTATAGCCTAAGCACGTAGTTCTAGAACCATTGTGGAAAATGTGTTAATAGCATTCGTGGGGATGTTTCATTCTGATTTTTTGGTAATAGAAATTAGTGCGTGGGTAATTAAAAGGGTTACCTTTTACAAATTAAAAGTGTTAAGCTTTTATCACTATAATTCACTTCGATTTTCTAGCTGTTAAAACTAGTAAAATAAAATAACGCGTAGCTATTTTATACCAGATGTTCAGTTATCATGTTAATTTTCACACCCGCTTTCTCACACAAGAAGAGACGGGTTTAGTTGACTGTTTTAGTGCTAGACGCGACTGATAGTGACAGAAAAGAATTCACGTTATATTTCATTTTGTGTATTTATTATAAGTGACTATTATTTAATATCATACGATGACAAACAGACACCGACTATTTAATAGCTATTAACGACAGGCGATATTTGTGTAAATGCGCGTATGGGTAATTGAATAATAATTAAAATTGTACGCTTACTGCCGGTGCGAGAAGTGGCGGGAGAGTTGCATAACTCCATCTGATCTAATCTCAGCGCTAGCAAAAGCTGACCGTATAGGCGTAAGGGAAAACGCCTGTGCCGTTTAACTTTAATCAGGACTGACGGAGTGGATAAGAGATCGTCTTGTCCCCGTCTGCGTGCATATATATATATATATATATATATATATATATATATATATATATATATATATATATATATCTATATATATATATATGTATATATATATATATATATATATATATATATATATATATCTATATACATCTATATATGTATATATATATATATTACTTCTTCTTCTTCTTTCCTAGTTCACCTTCAGATGTCAACTTGAATAAGTTCAAAGAAAGCGGTGGTCAGCCTGAGGCTGTTGATATCTCCGTAGATCTTCTCCAGGAATGGTACTGGTGATGGCCATATGCGTCTTCTCCGCTCCTCATATGTTGGGCACCTCTGAAGCAGGTGTTCGGCAGTCATTTTACCAGTGCCACAGTCACACTCATCCGTAGTTCCTATCTTTAATTTGTTGAACAGATGGTATCTCAATCTGTTATGACCAGTGCGAAGTCTGAAGATTACCACTTGTTCACTTCTGCTGAGCTGGTAATACGGATCACTTTTTGTGTGGCCTGGATGCTCTTCTTCCCACTTGTGCCTGTATCTGCGCTTGATAAAACTCTTGGACTCCTCATAGGTTATATTTGTGTCCAGCTGAGGAAGTTTTCCCCCTTCCTTTGCCAATCTGTCAGCCTCTTCATTTCCAGGGATGTTGCAGGGAGAAGGGATCCACTGTATCACAACTCTTTTGTATTGCTGACATAGTCTGTGAAGTGTTACTCTTAGGTCATCCAGCTCAGCATTTATTTGACTTTTCAGTGTTGTAATCACTGACAGCGCATCTGAGAAGATAACTACTGGTCTCTCTGAGCTTTTTTCTGTCATTAGAATTTCTGATGCAGTTTTTATGGCCTCTGCCTCTGCTCTGAAGTTAGTTGAAAATTTCCCTGTTGCGACTATCTTTTTTTGTGTGCCATTGCTTAATCTCAGGAAGACTCCTCCACCCCCATCTTCTGTTGCATTAGTTGCTGATCCATCTGTGTACGCATGGATCCAGGTGTTGCTTGGGTAATGTTTCTCTATATATTTTGTGGTTAGGACTCTCCTTTCTGTTTCAGTTTGACTGTTCTTTCTCTCAATACCAGGAACATTTTCTATCATTTCAGGGAAGCACTGTTGTTTCCAAATTGGTAGCCTGTGTGCAGTAAATATTGGCGTAGCTGTTGATATTGCATTTATGGGGTCTGCTCTCATTGTTTTTACTGTCTCTACAAAGTTGCTTCGCTTCAGTCTTCCCCTTCCAAGTCCATTTATCCTCTGGTGCATTGGGTGATCTATCAGCCTCCTGAATTTCTCGGCTTGTTGCTGGGCTCTGCTATCTCTTCTATCCTCCATAGGCTGGAGGTGAGTAATCTTTTCCAACTCTTTTATTGGTGTTGATTTCATGCCCCCAGTTATGATTCTCATTGCTTGGTTTTGGGTTCTGTTTATTTTGTCAAAGTTCGACTTAGCGGCTGTTGACCATGCTGCAATGCCATATTCTAAGACTGGTCTCACTCGCCCAGTATATAGATTCTTTAGTACTCTCTCGTCTGCTCCCCAAACCGTGCCAGCAAGTTTTTTCATGATTGCCATTCTCTGCCTTGCTCTTGTCCTGTTTTTCTCAATCTGGGTTTTCCAAGTCAAGCGGCGATCAAAGGTAATGCCTAGGTAGTTTGGGTTTTCATCCAGATGAAGATTTTTCCCATTTAGCACCAATTTGGAGATCTGTGGTTTGTTTGAGAGAGAAAACACTGTGTATGATGTTTTCCCTTCATTTATCTTTACTAGCCATGCCTTGGCCCACTCCTCCAGTGATGTTAGAGCTTGCTGCATCCGAATGCTTGCCGTAGAGATATATTCCTCTGAGATCCACAGGGCTAAGTCGTCTGCAAAGGAGGCATTGTGGGTTCTTCTTGGAATATTCTCTGATATGTCATTTATATATGTGAGGAACAATGTGGGTGACAGGACTCCCCCTTGGGGAACACCCTGCTCCAATACCATCTTCCTACTGGTCTGTCCTTGTAGTTGGACTCTGGCCGTTCTATTTTCAAGATAGTGGCTGATCCATTTGAACATTCTCCCACACACTTCACTTCTTTGCAGCTTGACTTTCAGTCCATCTTTCCACACTTTGTCAAATGCTTTTTCTAGGTCCACCCAAACCACCAGTGTGTGCTTTTTTTCTTGGAAAGCATCCTCAATTTTCTGAGTTATATAAGTGATCTGGTCTTCAGTGGATCTGTGTTTCCTGAATCCTGCTTGCTGTGGGGCTAAGAGATGTTTTTCTTCTAGATGCCACATAAGTCGAGCATTTATTATGCGCTCCATCAATTTTCCAACACAACTAAGTAGACTGATAGGTCTGTAGCCATTTGGTTCTGTCTGAACTTTGTCTTTCTTAGGTATTGGAATCAGTATGGCATCTTCCCATGCCTGTGGTACTATTCCTCTTTTCCAGCTGCAGTTTAGGATGGCCAGAAGCTTCTTTTTTGCCTTTGTTCCTAGGCCTGTTAGCATTTCATTGGTTATCCTATCTTTTCCGGGTGACTTCTTTTTCTTTAGCGCCCTCATTGCCTCTTCTAATTCTTGCATTGTTAACTTTGCCATCATGTGTTCTTCTGGTGCAAGCTTTTTGTTATCGTGATTCCTTTGTTCACCAATGATGGCCTTTCTTCTGTCTATAGGGACATCAATGTGGTTTGCACCAGCATAGTGTTCCATGAGTGCATTTGCAGCTTTTTTTCCCGAGAGCATATTTTCACCTTGTTTGATTGTGATGTGATTTTTGTAAGGTTCTTCGTTGTTCAAAGCTCTAACTAGTTTCCACAGCTTGTTCCCTTCTTTATCTAGGTTGAGATTTTCTGTTGTTTGCTTCCAGCAGTCTCGTGTTGTTTGGTTTAATGTTCTTCTGTACTTTGCCGTGGTTGCTTTAAGCAAGATGTTTGCCTCAGTTGTTTGTTCTGTTTCTGCCTTGTCTCTGGCTTGTGCTACCTCATCTTCAAGTTTTTGCAGATCTTCATTCCAGTATGGTTTATAGTTTTTTCTTGCCCCTCTCGGAATAGTCTCAATAGCTGCTTGAAGTATTGCTCTATTAAAGTTTTCAACCATATTTTTCATGCTGTTGTTTCGTGTGTTGATGGTTTCGCAAAGGCTGTCAGTCAGCACTGCAAAACTGTCCCAGTCAGCTCTTTTGTAATTCCATCGGGGCAATGGTTTCACTTCATGGGGAACATACTCCATATTAACCACTAGCTTTATTGGTCTGTGGTCGCTGCCTGCTAGCGGGCCAAGTACCTGTCGGTCAATTTTGTGAAATATGTCCCCTGTGGCAAAAGCTAGGTCTGGAGTGGAAGTGGTGTGCCATCTTCTAGAGTAGAAACTGGGTTTATCATCTGGCCTGTTGATAAGGTGAAGATTTGTGTCTATCTCCCAGTCCTCCACTTCCTCTCCTCTACTGTCTGTATCCAGATATCCCCATCTTTCCGAGTGGCTGTTGAAGTCTCCGACCACAATGCAGTTTGAGCTCTTTATTTCCATACTTTCAAGTGACAGGTCTTTGCTCGGTGGGCCATACAAATTGTAGATACGCATGTTCGTGTCTTTTATTTTAATGTCAACCCCTACAATTTCCGATTGGTCGTTGAAGTTCACAGATACCTCGCTACTTGGTATTGAGTTTCGGGTAAGTAATAGCACACCTTCTTTGTGTCCTTCTCGATCGAGTCGGAAAGCCTGGTATCCTCTTATTGAGAATCTGTGGTTGTTGTTGAGATGCGTTTCTTGGATGCAAGCCACATCTATTTGATCCTCATAAAGGCGATTTTTTAGGGGGACTTTTGTGTTCAGAACTCCTTCTGCATTCCACTGCAGAATGTTGAGTGTTCTTGGTGTTTGGTCAATAGCTTTTGCCCTTTCCCTCTGTACCTTGACTCCACAATTCAGGGGAAGGTGAGCACCAGTAGTATTGGTTGGACCCCTTCGAAGTGGGGAGTCCGGCACTCTCGCCGCCTGGCGGGACTCCACGGGACGAGCACCACAACGCTTAAATTGTATTCGTGACATCTTCATTAGGTGAAGTACGTTGCACTGTTTCGTTGAGCATGTAGCCCAGTGCATCCGATTTCAACAAGCGTTTCTGTAGGGTTGCGTTCCTTAGCCCTTGACTGTCCCCAGCCTACCTGCAAGGCAGCAGGTTGTTTGAGATCAGAGTTTTCCTTCTCCTAGACGAACTGCCTTCCAAGGCTTACGAGCTTCATCTACCCGGGATTTTAACCCATGCCTGGGGTTTGGGTTGATGCTGGCTAGAGTATGGTCCACTCGCCGGTGGGCACTGCGCCTACACTGTATGGGGGCCCAAACTACTCCCGATAGACGACAAACAGTGAAGAATGAGGCAAGAAAGCATTTAACCCATGAAGTGGGGGTGGATTGGTGCAGACCAGAGCATGTACCACTCGCCGGTGGGTTCTGCATCTACACCTATAGGGTTCCACCCATATATATATTACAACAGTTATATTATATAGTCATATAAAAGAAAACACTAAATACATTTTATATATATTTATTGACAAAGAGGTGTTAGCTGGTCTATGGGTGCTGTAGGGTGACGTCTAACCTCACTACTAAGGTCGTGCCGGCCATATTTCTAGGAGCTCTCAGAGTCCGAGTACAGTCTTGTGCTGGCGGGGGTGACGATGCATGTTGGGGTGTAGCTGGCGGTTGTAGGCTAGGGAGTATTTTTGTGTGTTGTGGTATTGTTTTGTAATGTGTGTTGGTGTGTTTGTTTATACATATATACAAACAATATATATATATATATATATATATATATATATATATATATATATATATATATATATATATATATATATATATATATATATATATAAATCGATAATGACGGAAAATATAAAAATCGATAATGGTGGGTAGTACGTTACTAAATGTTTTTTGAAGCGAGGGGAGTCTTTTTGTGCTGGCAGAGGTGACGACGCATGGGTGTGTTGGGGTGTAGTGAAGTGTTAGAGACTTGACTATACTAGGGCCAGCGGCTAGAGGTGGGAGTGAAGTGTTAGAGATCTGACTATACTAGGGCTAACATCTAGAGGTGGGAGTGAAGTGTTAGAGACATGACTATACCAGGGATAGTATCGAGAGGTGGGAGTGAAGTGTTATAGACATGACTAGGACCAGCATCGAGAGGTATGAGGGAAGTGTTAGAGACTTGCCTATACTAGGGCCAACACCTAGAGGTGAGAGTGCAGTGTTAGAGACTTGCCTGTACCAGGTCCAGCATCGAGAGGTGGGAGTGAAGTGTTACAGACCTGCCATAGTAGGACCAGCAACGAGAGGTGGGAGTGAAGTGTTAGAGACTTGACTATACCAGGTCTAACATCTAGAGGTGGGAGTGAAGTGTTAGAGACTTGCCTTTACTAGGACCAGCACCGAGAGGTGGGAGTGAAGTGTTGCAGACCTGACTATAATAGTACCAGCATCTAGAGGTGGGAGTGACGGGCCAAACCCGAGCCAACAAAAGGAATTTCCTAGACGATCTTGCAAAACAGGCAGAAGAGGCAGCACTGAGAAATGAACAAAGCACAGTATACAAAATAACTAAATTCATCAGCGGAAAACAAGGTGCAAACAATATTACATTAGTAAGAGATAAGCAAGGAAATCTCATCAAGACAGCAGAGGGACAGGAAACAAGATGGGCAGAGCACTTCAGAGAAACTCTGAACAAGGAAATACCGGAGACACAATTGAATGTTTCTGAGGCTGAAAACGATCTAGATGTAAATACAGACATTCCACGAAAAGAAGAAATCATCACAGCAATCAAAGGGTTAAAGAACGGTAAAGCTCCGGGCCATGATAACTTAAATGCAGAGCTATTTAAGACAGACCCTGAGCTAGCAGCAGAACTATTAGAACCACTATTTGCACAAGTGTGGAAAACGGGGACAACACCATCAGGTGGAACAAAGGAATAATTGTCAAATTGCCCAAGAAGGGAGATCTTTCAGACTGCAATAATTGGAGAGGAATCACTCTTCTCTCAGTTCCCAGCAAAATACTAGGCAGGATAATTATACAGAGAATTTCACAGGCAGTAGACACACAAACTGAGGAAAGAACAAGCAGGATTTAGAAAGAACAGAAGATGTGTACACCATATATTCACTCTCAGGAACATTATAGAGCAGTGCTCAGAATGGCAAAGACAGCTCTACATAAATTTTGTTGATTTTGAAAAGGCTTTTGACAGCATACATAGGGACAGTTTATGGAAAATACAGAGGGGTTATGGAATTCCAAGCTGCATAGTGTCAATCATAAAAAGCCTCTATGCCAACTTTACGTGTAGTGTTGGGCAGAGCAACCTAACCTTTGAGGTGAAGACAGGAGTACAACAGGGATGCCCCTTATCAACCACTCTATTTTTAACAGTCATAGACTGGGTGATTAGCCAGACAACAGAGGGCAGTCCAAGAGGAATAAGATGGACTACATTTTCAACATTGGAAGATCTGGAATATGCAGATGACATTGCACTGCTGGCACATTCACATCAACACATCCAGGAAAAAACGGATAGACTTAATAAATTTAGCCAGCAGGTGGGCTTGAACATCAATTTAAAGAAGTCTGAGGTCATGACGCTCAATGTGAGCAACACTGAGCCCATATCAGTAAGAAATCAGAAACTGGTACAGACAGATACCTTCACATACCTAGGAAGCATAGTAACACCAGACGGTGGGGCAGGCAAAGACATCAACATCAGAATGAATAAGGCAAGAACAGCTTTCTTTAGCCTAAATAACATCTGGAAGTCCTCCCAATACAGCACAAGCACAAAATTAAGATTATACCAGAGTTGCGTGCTTTCTGTGCTTCTCTATGGTGCGGAATGCTGGAGAGTCACAGAGAAGGAAATGTCAAAATTGTCCTCTTTTCACACAACATGCCTATGAAAAATTCACCGAATCTTTTGGCCGAATACCATCACCAACCAAGATCTGCTTACTCGTAGCAAGCAAGAGGACATGCATACCATCATAGCTGGCAGACGCAGGAGCTGGGTTGGTCATGTCCTCAGAAGAGACCCCGATGCCATCACAAGAACAGTTATGCTTTGGACCCATGAAGGAAAGCGAAAGAGAGGCCGACCAAAAACAACTTGGCGGAGGACTGTGGAGGCTGAGATGCAAAGAATGAACCAGAGTTGGGGCACTGTACGAAGGATGGCCACCGACCGTGTAAAGTGGAATCAATTTGTTGTTGCCCTACAAGACGCCACTAGGCGTGATGGCCACTGACTGCTTTGACGGTCGGTGGTTAAGGATCGAAGAAGAAGATATATATATATATATATATATATATATATATATATATATATATATATATATATATATATATATATATATATATATATATATATATATATATATATATATATATATATATATATATATATATATATATATATATATAAATCGATAATGACGGAAAATATAAAAATCGATAATGGTGGGTAGTACGTTACTAAGGGTTTTTTGAAGCGAGGGGAGTCTTTTTGTGATGGCGGGGGTGACGACGCATGGGTGTGTTGGGGTGTAGTGAAGTGTTAGAGACTTGACTATACCAGGGCCAGCGGCTAGAGGTGGGAGTGAAGTGTTAGAGATCTGACTATACTAGGGCTAACATCTAGAGGTGGGAGTGAAGTGTTAGAGACATGACTATACCAGGGATAGTATCGAGAGGTGGGAGTGAAGTGTTATAGACATGACTAGGACCAGCATCGAGAGGTATGAGTGAAGTGTTAGAGACTTGCCTATACTAGGGCCAACACCTAGAGCTGAGAGTGCAGTGTTAGAGACTTGCCTGTACGAGGTCCAGCATCGAGAGGTGGGAGTGAAGTGTTACAGACCTGCCTATAGTAGGACCAGCAACGAGAGGTGGGAGTGAAGTGTTAGAGACTTGACTATACCAGGTCTAACATCTAGAGGTGGAAGTGAAGTGTTAGAGACTTGCCTTTACTAGGACCAGCAGCGAGAGGTGGGAGTGAAGTGTTACAGACCTGACTATAATAGTACCAGCATATAGAGGTGGGAGTGACGTGTTTGAGTTCGAGAGGTGGGAATGAAAGAGACGTGTCACTATACTAGGGCCAGCGCCTATAGGTGGGAGTGAAGTGTTAGAGACTTGACTATATCTACACTTTTATACATATATACACACATTATATATACAAAATATTTCATAATCGATAATGGCGGAAAAGATTTAAAAATCGATAATGGTGGATAAGTAGGTTACTAAGGGTTTTTCTAAGCGAGAGTGTGGGGGTTATTTATTTTGACTGGTGGGGGGTGATGACTCATAAGTGTGTTGAGGGGTAGCGCTGGAGTAAGAAAATGTAAAAGCGGTGTGGTGTAGGTGCTACTGGTTTTGGTCTTGTCTGGTAATTTTATGTGTAGGTATTTTAATTGTTGTGTGGTGTGGTTTAAATGGTGGGTTTGGGTTTTTATGTGCTGTTGTATTGTGTATGATTCGGCATTGTGTTGTGTTGTCTATTTATACAATATTTATACAATACATATTTTACAACAGATATTAATACGTATACACACGATATTTATACATACCATATTTAGACATAAAAGATAACAAAGACCAAGATTTTGTTAATAAATGTGTTTAATTTTTTTAAAAGAAGACGAAATGTCAAGCTAAAGCGCTAGTCTCAGCCGCTTTGTAGGTCGCTGTTTCTTTGGTGGTAGATTAGAGACATCGGCCAAGTGGTTGTCGGTGGTTGCTGTAGGGGGACAAGGGTTGGTGTTATGAAACCAACTCGGTTCTGGAGATATTGGTTGATAACAACTAGAGGTGATGTAGTGGTCAAACGTGTTACTGGGGCAAGTAGTAGGACAGGTATCCGTGTTTGATACCTTCGATGGTAGATTAGAGACATCGGCCAGGTGGTTGTCGGTGGCTGCGTAGGGGACAAGGGTTGGCGTTAGGACACCAGCTTGGTTCTGGGGATATTGGTTGATAAGAACTGGAGTTGATGTAGTGGTCAAACGTGTTACTGGTACAAGTAGTAGGACAGGTATCTGTGTTTGGTGAGTGCAGGCGGTCAAATTCGGCGAGGATTTCGCCCTGTAAAGCCAACAAATGTTCAAATTCAGGGCGAGTCAACGTAAGGCCGGCTTTGGTAGGAAACTTTATATATGATTCACCAAAGTATTTTCGCACGTGTAGTAAAGGTTGGCCTCGGTAAAAACCTACAGACGCGACCTTCAGCCCACTAGCCAACGGGTTAAGCATTTCATCACTTCTACGCAGGTACACCCAGTTTGTAGGAACAGAGGCAGGGGTAGTCATCTTCAGTGATTTGTGAACGTGACGATGCGGTACATGCTTGGATTACTGTCTACTAGATCCAGATATGCGATGGCCCAGACAAAAGCTTATATGCGAGTAATCACATACTAAAGGCGCCCCTACTTGGAAGCTGACATTAAGGGAGCGAGAATAAAGCGGTAATTTTCATGGATGGCACAGGCACAAGCAAAGATTAAGCATGTGACCACAGTTGAAATATGTTTAAAGGGGAAGAGGGGAGTAAGTCAGATGAGAACTGGACTGATTGCCAACAAGATGTAATAAGCGATTGCCCAGACAAAAGCTTATATGCGAGTAATCACATACTAAAGGCGCCCATACTTTCTGACATTAAGGGAGCGAAATAAAGCGGTTTTCATGGTCCTAGCATGTGACCACAGTTGAAATATGTTTAAAGGGGAAGAGGGGAGTAAGTCAGATGAGAACTGGACTGATTGCCAACAAGAATAGTAGCATCTTTCCATAAATGCTTTTTGGTCCTAGCAGACCTGATCAAGAGCGTCCAGCGGTATTTTCTTTACTGATTGGTTAATGTTGTCTTGTCTTGGCTTGTGCGTCACCAATTTAATTAATTTGTGAGGAAGGATTTGCTAACGATACATGAGAACAATTTTAACTTCTAATTTTAACTGGATTTACGAAACGCAGCAATATTTTTTTCAATTTTATCAGCCTATTGGGTTGTGGATAAAATAACCTTTATACCCCACTTCTGGCAGTCGTATTCAAGTGTAGCATCCAGAATTTACGCTGTTTCAGAATCGACACTCTACCATAGAGGCAGCCGATAGGATTATCATCATTTATCAATTGTAACATTTTTAGCAACCAGATGTTTCCCAATCATGGAAAAGAGTATTTTTTCCTCTTTTAACTGTGAACCCCCAAAATCATCTTTCTATATCAACTACAGGCGGTGACATTTGTTCATCCAGGAATAACCCACACCAGATTCGGCGTTCACCTCGCTAGTCTTTATTTGTTAGAGGATGGACTGGAGCCAATTTGGGAAATAAAACCTGCCATTTTATATAGTCAGGAAAAAATTGTAATTCCAAGGGATAACACCAAGAGTAGGTAAGCGTGATTGAGTGGCCACTGTATGAAAAAGAGAGTGAATAATTTTCTTCGTTACAGGGGTTTTACCAAAACTGGATTTGCTTAAACTTGTTAACTTTACTGGGTAGCCTATGGTAGGAACTTGTTTCTTTACTGTCTATTCTGTAACATAGTGCTAATCTTTGATCTTTAGGTTATAAACCTTTTTGGGTTCTTTCCTCCACAGGGGGAGGGCACATTTATTCTGTTATTTTCATATGTACTGTAAATCTGATTTTATTTCATCTTTCTTTAGATACTTTATGTTGTCAAGTTAAAAAGATAATAAAGAACATAAGAAACTTAACTTTGTGTTTTGATAAGACCTATACCCAATTAACCGTAGTTTTTGACATTTGTGTGTCTTGTTGTCACATAGCTGTGTGTGTGTGTAGTTAAACTTATATTTATATGTATGAGGAGTGCAAGGTTGCCTTGTACTAAATTATAGTCGTATAGATAGGTTAGAATAGATAAACTTACTCATTCCATAGATATATTTGTTCCTTAAATTATCACCCGTGAAATCTATATCTCACACCTTTTTCTCACGTACTTATCTACATCCACTCTACTCCGACGGGACCAAAAAAACTTACAACCTATCTGTACGACAGATTAGTGGCTCGTGTCCGAGATTTGATCTAAGTCTGAGTCTAGATAAATGACTAACTTCTGTTAGTGTATCTTAGTCTAACTCTAGATAGAGTGTGTTGTGCGTCCTGTGTTGTGAGTAAAGAATAGTAATAATAATTATCCCCTAGATAACGTTCCTTTTTACTGGGTTCTGACCACACAATTAGAAATTTGTTTCTTTCCACAGCATCCTATAGTTTACATACAGTTTGATTTTGAAGGTGATCTTTTTTGGAGATATGATCCGTAATAATTTTTGTACAAAAAGACCGCTGGTACGCGTGATTGTTTAACAATTACAATTTTATTGGAGCAGTGGAGCCTGAGCATAGGAAAGGAGGTGCATTGGGCAGTGCCATGTTAATCGCCTTCCCTAGCTCCAGACTGACTCCAGGTGTGTGTGAGAGTGGTGGAATAATAATAAGGAATTTTGTTTCCCCTTAATTTAAAAAAAAATTTTTCCACAGTTGTAATAGTGGATTTAGTTTTCAGCCTGATCTACCATCTCTATGGTTTAAGTCGTCTGCGTTAGGAGCCTTTTGCCAGTTAACAGCATCGATAGATGAGAGAACTGAGTAACAAGGAGAAGAAAACACAGTAAAAACAGGAAATGTTTTTTTCAATTCTCTTAATTATGTAGGAAGCAGTGTATCCTTGTCTTCTTTCTATCTCGGGTAATTCGCAGTCAGTTACTTGTCATGGCTGAGCGTGCAAAACTTAGAACAATGCTAAGGGAGAAAGCAAAAGAAACAGGAATACAAGAAGAAGAGTTGCTAGCTTTTCTGAACGACGAACTAGCCAAATATGAACTAGAGAAGACGGAAGCAGAAGCTAGAGAGAAAGAAAGAGAAGCTAGAGAGAAGAATGAAACAGTCGGTATTCAGAAAGAGAAAGAAGCTAGGTAGAAAGAGAAAGAAGACCGGCAATTGGAAAGTAAGAAAATTGAGGTGGAAATGGAAGCTCCCAGGGCGAATGAACGAGAGAAGGGGAGACAACACGAGGAACGAGAGAATGGCAAACGACGTCAGCACGAATTTGCGCTTAAGACTTTAGAGGTCCAAAGTCGTGGTGCAGCGTCTAGCTCCAGCAAAGGAGAGTCTTCGTCATCTCAGTCACCTTTAGCTAATCACTCCAGTAGCCAGTCTTTCCAATTAGCTGCTAAGTTTTTTTTCCTAGAATCCTTCCCAAGCCTCAACGAGAACATTGATACTTAACTAGAAACATTTGAGAGAATGGCAACACTGTACGGTTTGGAAAGTTCGCGATGGTGCTTGAAACTCCCACAGGCCCTCAAAGGCAATGCGTATGATGCGTATGCGAAACTGGGAAGCAGCAATCAAGGCAATTACGACACGCTTAAGAAATCATTACTTGAGCGCTTCGAAATGAACGGTCGTAAATTTTTGCAACTTTTCCAAAACGGCAGGAAAGAGAGAATCGAGACTTACGCTCAGTTCTCTTCTCATCTGATGAGATATTTAACTAAGTGTTTGGAGCTTTCAGAACTTCCTTGTACTTTTGAAGGGTTAGAAGAGCTTATTCTAACAGAACAGATCAAAAGCCCTTTGTCAAACGACACCCGTAGACTTCTTGCTGAACAAGGAGCTGCAAAGCTTGAAGACATCTTGAGTAAGTCCGAGCGTTATGCAAACGCGCGTAATGAGCTTCCAGACTTAAAACACAAACCTACAGATGAGCCTTCTCGCAAAAACAATCTAGAACAGTCTTTCCAATCATTTTCCCACCAAAACCCAAGAGAAACTACCCCAAAGCCCTCTCTAAGAGAAATTGAAATTCTTCAAAACCAGATATCCCACCGAAACCAGTGATTATCCCAAATGACACCCATGGCATCATAGCGAGAAAGGATACGACAAAGGGAAACCCCCTGGGCCAGGGATATATGATCAGGGACAACAAACTGGCCCGAATCGGATCGGTTGTTTACAAACAGCCTCGCAGAGGAATAGAAAGGTCAGTGATTTGCACCCTGAGGGTAAGAGGCCTTCTACGCGAGGAACTGTTATATTTAACGGAACTTCCACTTATTGTTTGTTTGATATAGGTTTGAGCTTTGATAGTATTGTGGCGTGGCATTTGGTCAAACCAGGTCAAGAAACGGAAGAAACCGTCAAATTATGTGGAGGTTTTAAAGGATATGCACCCATATCGCTTCTAGTTGCACTGGTGGAGATACACTCGGATTTCGTCCGTGGTGTTATTAAAGCGGCTATAATGGAGGATCCGATCTACGCAGTCATACTTGGTTGTAGATACGTGTTTATATGGAGACCGAAAGAGCCGACTGTGGCAGCAGTAACTACAAGAGCGCAAATCCAAAAGGACCGGGAGCCTGCTCCTAACATGTTGCCTAAGGAACTGAAATAATCGCAACAAAAGAACCCTACCTTGGAGCCCTGCTTTAAGAAACTGCCCATGGCCAAGGACCTAAGACACAACGTGACATTTTTTTCTAATGATGGTGTGCTGTATCGAAGAACGGGCGACCCTGAACATTGACATAATCAGCTCCTATTACCAACACAGTACAGAGAGCAAATTTTAGAAATGGGGCACTCTCTTCCCTTTAGCGGACATATTGGACAAAACGCCACTATACAACGAAAATCTACTCACTTTTTTTGGCCACGAATGTTAAATTCTGCGCCAAGTGCCAACGTGTGGCACTAACGCATTGGACACCCCCAGTTCCTATGGGAGAAATGCGGATAGTGGGGACTCTAATTGAACGGTTTTTACTTTACTTTACAAAAATTACAAAATTCACATAAAATAAAACTTCAACTCTACTTTGGTACATAAATAATTAAACATGGTTATGAAAATGAAACGCTGGGACTCATAATTGACCAACATTTAAGCTAAAATTCGCATGTTCAAGCACTGACCATACAAACGGCACAGAAACTTTACCAGTTAGCTAAGATCAAACATTTCCTTGATGAAGAGGCCCCTGAAAATGTTCTATACAATCCCAAATACAAGCACATCTAGACTGTTTCTCCACAATCTGGGATAGCTGCTCTGTGTTAAACACAAAGAGGCTCTATTCATTACGACAACGTGCAGTGCGTATAGTTTCTGATAAACACCTTACACAGTGTGTAGACCCATATGAATACCTTAACATATTACCTCTAAAAGAAAGGGCGTGCTTTTCAACAAAGCCAAATTCATTCACAAAATCCGATCATATATTACTCCAACGTACCTTTGGCCCATTTTCAAATACAATGGAAGACTTATCCAACGCTAAAACAAATTACACGTACTCAAGATTAGGCTTGACTTATTAAAGAAAAGTGTAGCTTTTTCTGCAGTTCATCTGTCGCATAATCTTCCACATGGCCTAAAAACAACGATTGGTCAATGTTCATACAATCGCAGACTTTTCAACTACAACATGAGTGCAGATAATATGCCACCCCAATTTAGTTATGTTCCTTAATCGTTATATGATGTCATATATAGGTTCCTTTGGTTCCAAAGGTTGTTATTGCCGGGAGTTGTAGCGAGGATAAGCTCTCACTGCAGATAAAATACTTCTATGGCACGCGCCTCAAACAGCCTCTGACAACCAAGTCCAGCTCCCGGCCTTCACGTGTGGCTCAATTTGAGCCCGGCAGAACTGTTTCCACTGACGGGAGAAGGGGCAAAGGCGAGCGACTGGCGCCTTAAAACCAGCAGCTTCGGGCAGATAGGGCTCGTGATCCTTGGTTGGTAGCTTATCTAAGAGAAGGAACTCTGAATTCAAACCACCGCTGCCTTGCGGGAATATCCATTTATGGAATTGGCTTCGGGAGTAAACCCTGAGGATAAATCCGGAGTCGGAGTCCCTAAGGCAGTCTAATGTCGATTCGACATTATTCTGGCAACTCCTGCGACATGGCTGGTACCAAACTGTATCGGCTACTGCCGTTCCTTTGGATCTACCGGCTGTGTGGAGAGGGGGAACATGCTGCATGGGCAACAGCTTGATCTCCATATAACTGTGCCCAAGCTCGCGCCCTGGAGAGGACACTCCAGCTTCACCCTATAGGTGTCGGCAAAACACGGGAAGTAGCAGTTACCGGTTATAAGCATTTTGCCCAATTAGCGTAGGGCATGGCGCCAGGGGCTACTTCCGACAGTGGGAGAGGTTCTAGGATCTCACTGGACAGCTACCGCCCGCTTCATGCTGGGCAGCCCCCAGTCAATAAGGTGTTGTCCCGCCACTGTCTGCTTTCCCCATTGGGTGCATGGGGATTAGGGTCAAACCCGAACTGTGGACAGAAAATTTTGCACCAAGCAATTATCGAAAAAATAGAAATAAGCAAACTCTCAGATTGGGATGCTGGAACGTCCGGACTATGTTGACTGGACTATCCGAAAACCTACAGGATGTAAATGATGTAAGGAAGACAGCCATAATTAATGATGAGCTTAAACGACTTCAGGTGGATATAGCTGCACTTCAGGAAACGCGCCTGGCGGGCTCTGGAACGGTGAGCGAGAAGGACTACACATTTTATTGGCAAGGGAAAGATCTTAATAAAGCTAGAGAACGCGGAGTAGGTTTTGCGGTAAAAAAATCGCTAACTAAAATGGGTGAACCAGGCGAGAATGGATCAGAACGCCTGTTAACGCTCCGCCTGCAAACTAGCACAGGTCCCATCACCCTTGTCAGTGTGTATGCTCCTACACTGTACTCTGCCTCAGAAGCTAAAGATGAGTTCTACGAGAATCTAACAGCAATTATCAAAAGCATACCTAGGCAAGAACAGCTTGTTCTCCTTGGTGACTTTAACGCTAGAGTGGGTGCGGATAATGTTTCATGGCCTTCATGTCTGGGCAGGTTTGGTATTGGCAAGATGAATGAAAATGGACAACGGCTCTTAGAGCTGTGCGTCCACCATGACCTCTGCGTGACCAACACCTACTTTCAGACAAAACCCCAGCATAAGGTGTCATGGAGACACCCACGATCCAAGCACTGGCACCAACTTGACCTGATTCTCGTCAGAAGGCCACTCCTCAGGTCTGTGCTCTCCACGCGCTCGTACCATAGTGCAGACTGTGATACAGATCACTCCTTGGTTTGCTGCAAAATCAGAGCACAACCAAGAAAACTCTATCGTGTCAGACATGAAGGGAAACCACGCATTGATACCAGCAAGATGTCAGACCCTTTCATGATCGCTCAATTCACTGCGACCTTCGAGAAAGTGCTCAGTAGCCCTCAGCATGGTGATACTATTACAGAGAACTGGGAGCATCTACGGAACACCATTCAAAGTACTGCACTTGCCACCTTTGGTAAGAAAACAGCAAAGTCAAATGACTGGTTTGATGCTTCATCAGATGTGATGGCACCTGTCATTGAAGCTAAGCGCAGTGCTGTGAATGAATACAAACGTTCACCGAGTGCCAGAACCCTACAGATCCTGAGGGCTACGAGAAGCAAAGTTCAACAAACTGCTCGACGCTGTGCAAATGACTACTGGCTCCAGCTCAGCGAGAGCATCCAGATCGCAGCGCAAACAGGCAACATTAGACAAATGTATGACGGTATAAAGAAAGCACTTGGCCCCCATAAAAGTAAGACGGCACCGCTAAAAACCATCAGCGGAGAGAAGCTAACCGATAAGGGTAAGCAGATGGAGAGGTGGGTTGAGCACTACTCTGAGCTTTACGCTAGAGACAATACCGTTACGCCTGCAGCCCTTGATGGTGTCAACAGTCTGCCAACTATGGAGGAGCTTGATGCCGAACCAACATTAGAGGAACTCAGCAAGGCCATTGATAGCTTGGCCTCTGGCAAAGCACCAGGCAATGATGGGATTCCTCCTGATTTAATCAAATGCTGTAAGAGCACGCTATTACATCCCCTGCATAGGATGCTGTGCCAGTGCTGGGAAGAGACAACTATTCCTCAAGACATGCGAGATGCCAAGATTGTAACACTGTATAAAAATAAAGGAGATAGAAGTGATTGCAATAACTACAGAGGCATCTCTCTTCTTAGTATTGTTGGTAAGGTTTTTGCCAAAGTCATCTTAATGCGACTACACAAGTTAGCTGAGCGCATATATCCAGAGTCACAGTGTGGATTCCGAGCTGGCAGATCAACAACAGACATGATCTTCTCTCTCCGCCAGCTTCAGGAAAAATCAAGAGAGCAGAAAAAACCATTATATATCGCCTTTATAGACCTCACAAAAGCATTCGACCTGGTTAGTAGGGATGGACTCTTGAAAATCCTCCTGAAAATAGGCTGCCCTTCTAAAATGCTGGAAATGATAAAGTCATTCCATGACGGCGTGAAGGGAACAGTCCAATATGCTGGAAGCACGTCACAGCCCTTTGATATACGAAGTGGCGTTAAACAAGGTTGTGTTCTGGCTCCGACCCTCTTCGGAATCTTCTTTGCCTTACTCTTGAAACATGCATTCAGAGATGCAACTGAAGGAATATGCTTTCATACTAGGTCAGATGGCCGTCTGTTTAATCTTTCAAGGCTGAAGGCAAAAACAAAAATCAGAAGGGTCACTATAAGAGACTTGTTGTTCGCTGATGATGCTGCAGTCGTCACTCAAAGCCAACAGGAGCTTCAGAGCTTGATGAATCGCTTCACTAAAGCATGCAAGGACTTTGGCCTCACAATAAGTCTAAAGAAAACGAATGTGCTGAGTCAGGATGTGGGTGCTGCACCAGTTATCACTATCGATAACTATGAATTGGCAGTGGTGCACCACTTCACATACCTAGGGTCTACCATCAATGACAAACTTTCACTGGATACAGAAATCGACAGCCGCATTGGCAAAGCTGCAGCTACCTTTGCCCGCCTCACATCGCGTGTTTGGGGAAACTCTAAACTCACAATGAAGACCAAAGCTGCGGTATATAATGCCTGCGTCACCAGCACACTCCTATATGGCAGCGAGACCTGGACAACCTATGCTAAGCAAGAAAGAAGGCTCAATACCTTCCATTTGCGGTGTCTACGCCGCATCCTCGGCATCTCGTGGAAAGATAAAGTGACAAATGTCGAGGTGTTGTCACGTGCTGGCCTTCAAAGTATGTATACGCTTCTTAGACAGCGCAGACTTCGCTGGCTTGGCCATGTTCGCCGCATGGAAGATGGTCGCATCCCAAAAGATATCTTCTACGGACAATTAGCAGATGGCAAGAGAACAGTTGGGCGACCACAGCTGAGGTTCAAAGATGTGTGCAAGAGAGATATGAGGGCACTGGACATGGATCCAGCAACATGGGAGGATGAAGCTGCCGATCGCACTAATTGGCGATGCTATTTACGGCGCCACCTCAGATTGGGCGAAGAGAGGCTCACACAAGAAGCAGAGGTGAGGAGAAAACGTCGAAAGGAGCACCAGGAAAATAAGCAGCTGAGGGCTGTCACCTCAGGGGCGCATTCCCATAGTCAGTTATGACTGAAGGGGCTATTATTATTATTATTATTATTATGATAGGTTTTAAAGTAATTGTTGCCCGGTTCAGTGTTGATGATGAAAAGGTACTGTATATGTGTGGTACTGTTATCATAGTGTCACAATGTTGGGATTTTACTTTATTTTAGCTCTATTTTGCTTATTTTATTTTTATTTAAATATACATTAACTACCGGAAGCCGCTGTCAGCGGCTCACAAAATAATCACATTTAGACCGCAAGAAGCTCAGAGCGCCAATCTAATTTTAGTAATAAAACAAATGAAAAATGTACTGAAATACTTTCTGATCTGGTTCGAAATTTTAAGTTGCCACCGGATAGGATTACAAAAAATGCGTGTAAATCTCGTCTAATGGCTGAATAAGATAGAAACGTGTTTCAACAATTGACTGATAGATCTAGCGTCGAGGACAAGAGTGAAAACGGTGTGCACATTGATTGAAATTGTGATTTTGGTAGAGATGGGGCGCAAGCAGTTATAATTGTGAAAATATTGCAAGTCCTCGGCCATCGGAGGGCCTTGAAATAGCAACAACCTTTATTAGAGTTACAACCGGTGTTTATTGTAATAGTACATTCATTTATCTTTAAAATGACGCGTAATTCATAAAAATTTGAAAACAATTACGAAAACTACAGCTTACTTTGTGAAAACACCTACAGGATGAAAATGGGGAAAAAATTTAATTCGACCACAGTGTGTTTTTCAATTCGGTAGTTAATGTGTTAAGAAGCAATTGAGAATAAATGGATTCAGTATGGAAGACGAGAGAAAGATAGTACAGAATGTTAGACCGGTGTGCATGCCCAATTCTAAAACGCTTTGAAAATAAAGTTCGTTCTTTCTTTTATCAATACTAGGAATCAAAAACAGAAATGAATGCAGCAGACCAAATATTACAGAGGAAATACTGTAGGTTAATATATTTCTTCACACCAGAGGATGCAGTGTTACACTAACATATATACCAATTGATGCGGGTAAATCTTAAGAATGATTATCCTTTCAGGAACCGTCCTCCCGACGTCCTGTGGTAAGAGTGCATTTGACTTCAGGCTTGACACTCCTTAATACAATGGCCTGCTGAATACCTTCCAGGGTTGTCCTTGCATATTCCGTTTCAGGAATTAATATATATATATTTTTATGTTTGGCCAGTCACACATAATCTCCCTGGCCCGCACCTCAGGTACTCAATAACAAGGCACAACTTCTTGGCACAATTCACATCCATTTAATATACATATTACTCCATTGAGTATCATATGACATCTTAGCCTTTACTAGCACATGTCTCTACTGTCCTTGATTTTGCTCCTCTCAGTTTTAATGGAACAGTCAACTTACGTGCCCAAGAATTTCTAATACATGCTGCTAAGACTAAACTGACATTATACTGTTAGATGAAAGCATAAGGCAGTGATGGTAATCGATCTTGCAGGTGAAATATCAAAATGCCCAAAGGCAATTAACACATTTTTAAAAGCCGGTCCTACTGGACACATTCCGTGCGTACTGGTCCAACGACACAAGCAGACTCCTCGTTCGAGACGCTAGCTCGTCCCACATCGAAACTGCCGTCTGCCGATAATTCAGGGCAGAAGTCAAGACGTCACTTCCTGCAACCACGGGATACCGTGTGTAAACAATATATATCAGGAAGTGATCGACATGATATGATATTTACTCATATCATTTACTCCCCCCCCCCTTCCCGGATTAAAATAATGAAAAGGAACTTTTCATTATTTTCATAGTACAATCTTACAAGGTCACTGGAGAAACCATGTGACAATATCCAAATACTCAACTGTCATCATTATGATAGCACCTAGAGACGTGCTGCATAATCGACAATTTAACACACAAGGTGTGGTATTTAGTAATAACATACTAAACCCATTATCGTTAGCAGACGCTCTTTTGACACAAATGTGAGGTAACTACATTAAATAGAAGGCAGTGAAGAAAAGTCAATATGTCAGTCATGGCACTCACACAGCATACCATGTCAACAAACGCCCTAAGTCGTGTCGGTATGTAAGTCTACCTATCTATCAAATGAGATGCATAATAGCAATCAAAGATAGAATAGAACATATGAGGCAGACAAGTTAAAATATAAGTGGTGACTGTGACAATATGTCAAAATAGTTATTAACATTTGTATGTATGCAATGTCATGTGGGGAATGACAATGTTAGTGAGATGTCATATGAAGATATATTACTTAATATCTATACATATGAAGGATATAAGTTATAATAAGTGGAAGCACCACTGTAATTCATTTGATATAATGATACATCAATGAACCAATGTAATGTATCAAGTGATAATAAAAATGGTCATGTTAGACCAAACACAGTTCTTCCTGTAGAAGTATTTAAAAGAACCAAAGTTTCAGTGAGTCATTAGTTTGCACATTAGTGATACATTATGCCGGAAAGGAATCGTTCATTGAAGAAAAAATCCAATTTCCATCTATGTTGGTTGTCGATGTTTGTCTTCCATGCAATATCATATGCAACACCGATACTATTGTTCATTCTGTACCTGAGAATTTCATACGTATGTGATGACGTGTCATTTGTTGGTTATGTCCCTTTTTGAACTTTGTAGTCAGTAATTTTAGTTACTTCCCTTTCTACACAATGTTTGAGATAGTCCATTCGTGCAGAAAGTTTTTTGAAAATGTAAGAAAGTATCTGAATTGCACCGACTTGGGTTGATATACTGCCAAAAGTCATTGTACACTGTGCATGAAGTAACAAAGTATTGTTCTTGAGCAATTGCATTAGACATCATGTGACGAACGCTTGAATATATATCTTGATTTTGGATGTACAGAAATTCATCATCATCATGTTGCTTGGCATAGTGTCTCTAGTTTTTCAAACGGTTTAAGTGCATGACGAAGCAATGTGGCTGTACTATTTGAAGTATGCAATATGAGTTAAAAGAAGGTATGTTCCTTAGTTCGTGATGCTACCTTTGCGAAATAATTCCTGACTTGTCCCAAAGGAAGTAGTGTTATTATTGAGCATCACAGTTGACTTGAAGCAGCATTTGCGGATACAACTGGCGATATTGGATGCTTCATACATCTGGATAGCACATCAGCCATCACGTTCAACTTTCCTGCGATGGGTTTAATCTGGTAATTGTAGGGTTGAAGGGCCAGTGAGGCACGCGCTGCTTTAGCATTCTTGAATCTCGCTGTTTTCAGGTAAGACAGTGCTCTCTGGTCTGTCTCGAGTGTGAAACTTGCACCAAGCAGGTAGCGTTGAAGTTTGGAGAAGCAGAACACAAGAGCCAGTAGCTCTCTCTCGATGACCGAGTAACGTTGCTCCGTCGGCGTTAGCTTCCTGCTAACATACAGTGTTGGATGTAAACAGCCTTTCCATTCTTGCAAAAGCACACCTCCAATTGACATGTTGGAAGCGTCTACTGTAAGAGTAAAATGTTTAGATGGATCAGGCAATCTCAATATAGGCAACTTGGAAAACAGACATTTTAATCTATTTAAGGCCACATTAACATCATGACTATAAACACACCTATTTGGTGACTCCTTCTTCACCAGTGATGACAATACAGACGTATACTCTGCAAAATTAGGGATAAACTTACGATAAAAGTTTAGGAGCCCTAGAATACTTCTAACTTGTTTTTTGGTCTTAGGCATATCAAGGTTTAGAATCCTAGAGATAGTAGTATCCTCTGTTTTCAAAAAAACCTCCTCCTACTTTATAACCTAAAAATGAAATCTCCTGAAATCCAATTTTAGTCTTAGATGGACGTGCAGATAGATTATGACGACGTGGAGTGGTAAGTAAGGATTGAATACCCCTCAAATGTTCATCCCATGATTGATGAAACAGACAAATGTCGTCAATGTAAGTAATAAGGTCGTCTCTGTCAGAGAAGAGTCGTCTCATCATGCGAACGAAGGTCGCAGGTGCGTTAACGAAACCAAACGACATATAGTTAAATTGAAAGAGTCCTAATGGAGTTGCGAAAGCAGTATAAGGCTTGGATCGTTCCGTTAATGGTACTTGAAAATAGCCTTTAGATAGATCAAATTTAGAAAAAAATGCAGCTGTAGCTAGTCTATCTAATAAAGATTCCAACACGGGCATTGGTTCCGCGTCTTGGATGGTGATCGAATTTAGACGTCTAAAATCTATGCATATACGTATAGATTTGTCTTTTTTCCTGATCAAAACCATAGGAAAACTATAAGGGGAATGAGATGGAGAAATGACATTTAATTTCACCATCTGTTCTAGTTCCTCTTTAACCTGACATTGTAAATGTATAGGAATAGGGTAAGGTTTCAACTTAATGGGTTGAAAGTCTGTCAGAATGATATCATGTTCGATGATATCAGTGTGTCCTGGGACATCAGTAAGGACATCAGTAAAAGAACGTAAGATAGAAGTAACCTGTTCTTTCTGGGAAGAAGATAGAGTTGAAGATATATCAACATCCTTCCAACTTTCAGTAGCCAAGTAGTGAAGACTAGGTAATACCAATAATGAGTCATTACCATCAGTCAAATCCGAATTTTCTTCTTGTATGACAGCCAAAGAAGAATGACGACAGACAGATTGATCAAGAGCCTCAAAAACTGGTCTCAGATATGGTTGACGTGTATGAAACTGCTGTAATATATTGATATGAAAAGTTTTCTCTTTTCCCTCTACTGAGACCATATAATCAACATCAGACAGTTTCTCCAGAATCCTGTAAGGTCCTCTCCATGAGACTAATAATTTGTTATCTCTCCTGGGTAATAATACGTAAGCTTCATCACCAGGCCAAAGTTGGCGTAATTTACGGTTTTGGTTAATAAATAACCTCGCCCTAAGCTTTGCCTTTTCAGATGAACCTACTGCTATCTGGCATGCGTCTATTATTTTTTTCCTCAAATTGACCACATACTGATATGAGGTCTGAACCTCCGTGTTCATCTCAGCACCAATTAAAAGTTGTTTTAATATAGACATTGGGCCGCGTGGTCGGGCGCCAAAAACCAATTCAAATGGACTAAAGCCTGTATGTTCGTTTTTTATCTCCCGATAAGCAAATAATATAGCTGGCAGGACTCTGTCCCAATTTTGAGGATATTTAATTGTAACCTTATGTAGCATTTGCTTTAAAGATCTGTTGAGGACTTCTATTTTCCCATTCGACTGAGGATGGTATATTGAACTAAGGGATCTTTGAATCCCAAACATATCCATAACCTGTTTCATAGCATCTGAAACTAACTGAGTTCCTCTATCAGATAGGATGTTTTCAGGAAAGCCTATTCTACTGAAAATCAAAAATAATGCATCAGCAATATCTACTGTGGTGATGGTTTTTAAAGGAATAGCTTCTGGCCAGCGTGTGCACATATCAATGCAGGTCAACACATATTGATGACCTCTGGCTGATGTCACCTTTAAAGGGCCAATAATGTCAATGGCCATCTTTGCGAAGGGACGCAAAGAAATATCAGATGCTTGAATGGGCGCATCATGTTTTGGTTTTCTTGTTGCCACACTTTGGCAGATGGTACATGTACGACAAAATAATTTGACGTCTTTCGTAATTCCGGGCCAAAAAAAATATGACAAAACTCTTTGTTTTGTTCTAGCAACACCTAAGTGTCCTGCACATTCAATGTCATGTGCATGTTGTAAAATGAATGGTCGAAAACAAGCTGGTACCATAATTTGTTTCTTTAAGGAATTAGCAAATTGATAGTTTCTTACTAAAATTCCATTTTTGATAGTATACCAGTGTTTTGCACAGTCATCTATCATTACATCATTCAAATGAGCAATATGAAAATATTTTTTTAAGGAAATATCATCCTTCTGTCTTTGTATAAAGGTTTCCTTATCAATGAGCTCCATCTGAAATAAATTGTCATCATCATCATTCTCAACAATATTTATCTTAATATCATCATTATTTTCCTGTTGATAATGACTTATATCATCATCATTATTTTCTTTTTCTACTTCATCTTCTGAAGTGATATCTTCAGTTATATCTTCAGGTAACACATCAATGACTGGTTTGTGATGATCATTGTCCATGCGAGACTGAGCTCTGATAGTCACAGCATTTGAACATAATAAGTGTTGTCTTTCCCATATCTCAATATCTTCCTGTGTACATTCATGCAATTTAGGTATGTTTCCCATAATAATTCCAGCAATTGGATTGTCCAAGAGGCATACTAGTGTTCGTCCTGTGAAATAAGGTGTGTCCAAAAACACTTCTGCTGTGGGGTAATATTCCACAGTTCCACCAAAAGTTATGCATTTCACTTGATTTCCTGTATAATCCACCTTATCAACCAAGGCCTTGCGCACTCCAACGGTGGTTGCCCCTGTGTCTCTGAGTAAAGAAGCTAATTTATTATTGACAAAACCTCTGTTCAAGATCAATGAACCAGTACTTTCAAAAGATGACATGACTGGGAGAGGGTGTCCGCATAATAATCTTGGCACTCCTTGAGGCTGAAATAAAGAATTGCAATTAGTGCAGTTATCACTATTTGCTAAATCTACACTGCATGAATTTGCATGTGATACAATATCATTATGGTTCTGATTATTATCATGAACAATGGCATTGGTACTTTCAGTGTTTCTTGATTGTCTGGAAGTATTGTTATGATAAGATCTTTTATTTGCATTTTGATCATTTCCTCTATAAAATGATTTCTGACCTCTATTTGCTTTTGAGTTATAATCTCCTTTATTTTGCCAGTTATTGGACTTAAATGAGGTTTGTGGATAAAAATTATCCTCCTGATATGAATTCCAATGTCTTTGAGGTTGGTATTTGTTAAAATTGTATCTACCTCTATTTTGACTGTAATTATGTGATGGTTTAAATCTTTGATTTCTATCCATGCTGTTAGATCTATACCTAGGTGCATTTTCTTGGAATGATCTGGCCGATGCAGCCGGTAATGAGTCTCTTACATTTTTTTGCTCAGAACTCTATTAGGATGAGCAACTTGATATTGACGTCCCAAGGTTTGTAATTTAGTCAGGTTCTCTGGTTTTCTTTCCTGCAGGAACGCAAGAAAATCAGAACTAATAGATGACAAAACCTTGTCTCTTAGAATTAAATCTGACAAACCCTCAAAAGTTTTTTTCAGTTTTGGATAGTTCAATCCATCTAGAAAAATTCAGTTTAACAGCTGAAATAAATTCAGTGAAATCTATTCCAGAATCAGGGTACAAAGATCGAAATTTCTGACGATAGCCCTCATCATCCAATTGATACCTCTGCAATAAAATGACCTTAACAGCTTCATAATCCTTTCTAGTCTGGTCATCCAAAGTGGAGACTACAGTTAATTGTTCACCAACCAATAAGTTCATAAGTCTACATGTCCATGTAGATTTGTCAATCTTATATTCTTCACAATAAGTTTCGAACCTATTTAGGAAGCATGAAATGTCATCTATGGATGCGTTAAATTTTGGCAAATTAATCCTTATGGCAGTAGTATGATCTTTATTTTTATCTTCACCTACCCCAGGATGCAACAGTGGTTGTTGTAATTTTAATTTTTCCAGTTCAATCTCGGCTAATCTTATAGCTTGAGCATGTTGAGATTTGATCTCTTCTTGAGATCTGGCATAGGCTAATTTTTCTCTTTCAAGAGCCAACTCTTCTGATCTCCTTTTTTCCTCCAATTCTTTTTCACGGAGCTCTTCTTGTCTCCTTAATTCTTCCTTATGGAGCTCTTCTTGTCTCCTTTTTTCTGCCAATTCAATTTCTTTTTCTTGTTTGTGAAGTTCCTCTTGTCTCTTTTTTTTCTGCCAATTCCTCTTTGCGAAGTTCCTCTTGTCTGTTTACTTCTTTATCAATAAAAGCTTGCAAAGCTGGACCCTCCAAATTAAGATCTTTTCCAATCTTCAATAAATCCTTTAATGAAGTCATGGTTGCTTATTTTTGTGTTTATCAATAATACACAATATTTTAACTTTTATATATATAAATATGTCAGCTATATTCAATATTCACTCCACCAATCTCAGATCAATTTATACTTGCAATAGTAGATGTATCCAGCTAAACAATATGGAGTAATGAAAAAAAAATAGAACCACAACAAGTGAGGACAGGGTTAGAGCAACTAAAGGGAATACAAATGGGAAAACCAAGGAATAACTAAAAAATATATATGAATTAATTTAAAATAATGCTCTATTACACATAGACAAGACAAGACGCATATCACAACAATTATGACATCTATGAAATAAATGATAGTAAGATGAGGCTAGACAATATTACAAACAAAATGTAACAAACTAAATAAAATATAACAATGACAGTACTTATGAGAACAAACAATAGATAAACATGACTACACAGCTAACAAAAATGGATCTGTTAAATTCAATAGAGGCAAACTTTTATACAACCAGCAGAGTATGCTGGGTCCTCTATCTGAATCACACAGATACTGCCTTATAGAACGCTTGATTTGCTCATTCGACCTAGCTTTCGCGGTATTGAATGATCACAAACCAAGTCCCTTCCAACCAGCCCGCTAGTTACAAAATCAAAAACACGTAATGAAAACACATATATGGCGAAGTCAGAGATCAGGCAAACAGATTATATTTACAGCCACGCTGCATGTAACAATAAATAGACTTATCTGTTGCCGAGAAACCACTCCTTCTTGAGACTTCGACAAGCAAAGGAGGTAGCGATGATTGAAGCCTAGTATCTGGTTAGGTTTAGAATGGCTTCATGCTGACATCGAAGGACATCGATATGGTCCATGATTTTTGATATAATATTTGCTTCTTGAATGAAGATAGTCAGTTCCTATGACTTCTGTGTAATAATAGGTCACTTTAATAACTTAGTGACAGCTTGAGACACATTTATAATGATGGAAATCCCTTCCATTTATTAAAACAGTCTGGCAGACGATGCGTGCCGCCATTTTGAAAAAATAGTCCCCGATTCGTTAGGCGCTGTTAGGCATCCAATGGCCTTGGCCCCCAGAAACTGATGGGGGTAAATCTTAAGAATGATTATCCTTTCAGGAACCGTCCTCCCGACGTCCTGTGGTAAGAGTGCATTAGACTTCAGGCTTGACACTCCTTAATACAATGGCCTGCTGAATACCTTCCAGGGTTGTCCTTGCATATTCCGTTTCAGGAATTAATATATATATTTTTATGTTTGGCCAGTCACACATAATCTCCCTGGCCCGCACCTCAGGTACTCAATAACAAGGCACAACTTCTTGGCACAATTCACATCCATTTAATATACATATTACTCCATTGAGTATCATATGACATCTTAGCCTTTACTAGCACATGTCTCTACTGTCCTTGATTTTGCTCCTCTCAGTTTTAATGGAACAGTCAACTTACGTGCCCAAGAATTTCTAATACTCGCTGCTAAGACTAAACTGACATTATACTGTTAGATGAAAGCATAAGGCAGTGATGGTAATCGATCTTGCAGGTGAAATATCAAAATGCCCAAAGGCAATTAACACATTTTTAAAAGCCGGTCCTACTGGACACATTCCGTGCGTACTGGTCCAACGACACAAGCAGACTCCTCGTTCGAGACGCTAGCTCGTCCCACATCGAAACTGCCGTCTGCCGATAATTCAGGGCAGAAGTCAAGACGTCACTTCCTGCAACCACGGGATACCGTGTGTAAACAATATATATCAGGAAGTGATCGACATGATATGATATTTACTCATATCACCAATTCCATTCATTGTCATCTAGCTTTCTATCTAATATTAAATTAAGTGATAAAATACTTTCATTTGCGGTGAGATCGAGGTTACAGTTACTTGAATGCGAAAGTCTTTTAATCTATACTACACAGTCATACTCGAAAAAGTGAAAAATATGTAACCACCCATACGAAACAGTGTCACATTTATTTATTGGATGTACCGAATTTCAAATCTTACACCAACAAAGGTACCAGCACATGTTAGTACAGCAGGAAATTAGTTTGCTAACAGGGAAGCCAAACAGTTAAGAACTAATTGCTGAACATTGAAGTAGGATTAGGTATATTTGAAAATAAGAGCTATGTACAAACGATAAACAAAGAGTGGATAATATCATGGGAATAAAGCTAAAAAAGAAGACACACATATAAAGTCCAGAAAAAAAAATTATCAAATAAGATGATAGGTAACTCTTTACAGAGCGATACAACAGGAAGCAATCTGATCATCAGAAGAAGTCCCACCGTCCGACAAGTGTTTCGGCCCTATATACTCCTTTACACTCTAAGGGGGGCGGGCCCACTTGGGTCATGACTCCCAAGCGTCTCAGCTTCCTGTTGTCTTGCATCGAAAATGAACCCATTTCACTTATGGTAGCAACTTTAAATTCCACAACTCCGCCAGCCGTGGAGGCAATTGTGAAAGTAAATACAAGATTAGCAAAAAACAGAAAAGCTAATTAATAAAAAACTGCTAGGACTCAAGATTACAACCGGATATTTCATGCTAGAGGAACCCAAATGCAAAGAGTTCAAGGACCAAATGCAACTGACCATTTTCTGGTAGATTATAGAAATATGAACAGCACAGGCAAAACATAAAAACATACTGCATGAACCACAAAGCAGAAATGAATGTAGAAAATCGTATAAGCATTAAACAAAGTAAATACAAATGTAAATATAACACTTTATTACAAAAACTAAAGCAAACATTTAAATCTTAAGACACTCCCAAAATCCTGCAGACCTTACCGCTCGCTAGCTGGTAGTGTAGCCGAGTGCGAATAACAGGCGACTTTATTTGTATGCTAGAACTACAATAAGTTTAGAAGCATTCGTACGCACTTGAAATTATAAAATAATACAGTCACCAAGAATTGAATCAAATAGAATGTCTGTCAACAGGCAGAGCAGCGTGTGAGAACGGTTACCAAAAGGTAGAATTAAAAAAAATTAGAACACGTTGATCGAGGGAGAGCAGAGTGACAGATCAAAGAGATAGAGACGGCAGTGCCAGTAGCAAGTAGAGCAACATTTCAGACTCCAAGCTTCAAAATTGTAAGGATAGAAACTGAAATCTCACCACACTAAGACAGCTAATCTTCAACATCAGGCACTACGTCTTCGGTGCAAGTTTTCCTAATAAAGGAAAGGTAACAAGATCTATATATTATTAGTTGTGCCTGCTCACTATAATGCCGAAAGACATTAAAAAACCTAGTGAAAGACTTATGTTCGTATAGTCATGCCAAAAAATAATGCTGTACTCCAAGATCAACAATCGGTGGTTACAGGAATACAAAATCATCGAGAAAATTGCGCCTACGAACTATATTATTTGGAATGAAGAAAAAGATGTGATAGCGAAGGCACATGTGTCACAATTAAGAAAAGATGATCGGCATCCTCAGTCCATCCCACAAATAAATAACTCCAGACCACTTCGGAAGTCCACATATGGCACCCCCCCTCCCCCACACAAATTCCAGTGATTCTGACTTTTCATTCACAGACCTTCCTTCAGTATCACCCTTCCCTAAGGTCCCTTATGAAAGTATACAGTGTGCGCAGAATATCAGAGATCACTCTTCTAGCGAAGACGACATTCCCTTGGCCGAGCTCATAGACAGATTAGTGCATCGGGAAGACAATGTTCTCCCTTTGCAATCACCATCGATATCAGATACGGTACCCTTTTCTACAAACATGGAATCATATTCAGATGACCCATTCTTCACTATAGTGCATAATTCTCATACCGAAAATCTTCGGAAGGTCAGTCATCAATCTCATATCGCCCTGCTTCAGACATAGCTTCCAACAGAAATCTTACTCCGGATTCTCCCGTTGATACTATGGATGCAAGCGCTTCTGAACCCTTCAAACACATTTATTCCTCTTCTTCCGGTGACGATATTCCTTTGGCTAAACTTCCCAAACGTCATGTATTACATGAGCATCGCGTCCGGAGAAGTGCCCGTTCTGCATTCCTTCGCACCAACAGAGGTTAATTGCGTGACACCGAGTCACAAACAAATCCAGTAGGCATGATAAATCATCAATCTTCTCCTAGCACACAGAAAGCGCGCTTAGTCAATACTTTGACTAGGCATTGCAACAACGAACTTTTGTATGACAGCATCCATATGGTAATGACGTTTCTAAACAAACTGTAATTCGTTCCCTTTCACATTGTTTAATTTCAGAATGTTGTATACTCCCATCCTGGCTTCTTCACGGTGTCCAGGCAGCTAACATGGAGAAAATAATATTGCTGGATACAATACTCTTTCCCCACATCAAAGATGTTGCTGACTCGTCTGCCAGTTAGATATTATCAGTCGTCACAAAATTCCATCTCTTTATACTGATCTAGCCGTTGTTGCCAAGACACTGTCATCTTTAGAACAGTATGTTAGCAATAACATCTCTACATATAATTTCAGTGACTGCGACAGAACGGTGCGGCCCTTTTTGATCTTTGTTTCATTGCGGCAGTATCGGTACAGTTGTGATACTGTTTTATTGTGTGCTTTCATTTGTTACACATTCTTTCTTTCCTTTTATGCTATGTGTAGCAGATATTATGTATTTTCCTATTTACATACATCTCAGGGATAAATAAACATTTCTGGTTGTTATCCATTTCTCATTGCGTTGCAAAGAATGGCAGCGACCTAACCATGCTGGCTATCGTGGGCGCAGCGATATCACTATACAGATTAACACGTCAATCGCCTCATCGCAGTGCTTAATCACTCATAAGAAGTGGGTACGCTCATCATCAAAGCGTGGAATACGGGAAGACAACTGATGGACAGACACAGATAAGAGATTACTTTCTGATAAAGTAATGTTTTTTACACCGCGAACACGTTGTTATATGAGGTTATCTACAGGTTCGTAAGTGTGCACCCAAGGGCAAGCGGATGTTCACAACCCATTTTCAGAAAAGTAATGTTTGAAATGTTGCATTAGCTGAGTCATGCAAAAGATTTAAATCAGATTGGCTGATCCTTTGAGGCGCGCATAACAAATGGGTGGGAAGGCAGTGAATATAATCTGACCATTTTCTCAAGCTATTTTACTTGAGAAATCGCTCGCCAAGATACCAGACCTTGCTAGACTAAAGAATTAGAATTCAGAATTCCTTCTAAACATGCCGGAGACCTTTCATTTGAGAATTTTGGACGGACTTTCAAAGCCCAGGAAATCTCTTTCATATTAAATACGGAAATCGGTACTGAGGAAAGTGAAGGACTAGATACGAAGACAGAGGGGGAACTTATTAAATTAACAACACCCCAGACGCATGTAAGAGGTCGATTCAAGTCTCTTTTATTCAACCGAGCAAAATGTCTGTGAGCCAGGATTGGCGTAAGTTGTGATTTACATATCCTATTTTAGTACTAACATGTGAACTAACTCACCCGTGTGTCACCGGGGCCCGAAAGGGGAGCAAAGAATACTAACACCATGCATGTCTTAAAATCTAACTAAGGATGGTTGGGCATTTGGCTGGTTACCCCTTCCCGTAACAGAACTTTTTAGCCTCAAAATCTTCAACAACCAAATATAGAATATTAATCAACGCAGCCGCCCAAGACAGAAGAAGGTCCTCTGGAAAGGAGGCGCATGAAGCAACTCAGAGAAAGCCGAAAGGAGTCTCCGTTGGCGACTAACCTTTTTTCGTCTAGGACAAACTCCACGATTGGCACCTGGAATGTTCGCACTCGATGTGAACAGGGAAAAACATGTGTAGGTAGCAGCAGAAATGACAAATTACAGGATTGATATCGTGGGTCTCTGCGAGACACGGTGGAAGGGCATAGTGAGGAGGAGATTCATCACAGGCGAAATGGTGTTGTCCTCAGGACATGAGGAGGAAAGAGCCCACCACAGTAAAGGTGTTGCTCTGATGCTTTCTATGGAAGCACAGAAGATGCGAAGTCATGGGCAATGACTACAGGCACAAAAGCCATATCCAGACCTCAGAGATGAGAAATTTGAGGAAGGTGGTTGAAATAACAAGAAGAGACATGGTCCACAACCAGACGATACGCCAAGGTCTAAAATTATACCCCCTGCAGACATAAGTAGAACAGTCCCAACTAAGATGGTTTGGCCATATCTACAGAATTGGAGAAGATCGGCTTCCACGACACGTATGGTAAAGTAACAGCTAGGGATCCAGACCTCCAGGACGACCCAGAGTCCGCTGAGAGAACAACATTAGACAATCTTTGAAGGACCGTGGACTAGAATGGAACCAGGTCAGGAGGAAGACAGCCGATAAGATAGTCTGGCGGTCTCTCTTCTAAACCCCTACCCCTCGCGGTAGAAGGGGAACGACCAAGTAAGTAAATACATCACAATTTTGATGGGGACTTAAACGCGACAATAGATGCAGACAACACCGGCTTTGAAAAAAAACATGGGAAAGCACGGATTAGGTATGATGAACAAGATTGGGGAACTGTTAGCTTACTTCTGTACTTCAAATCCACTAGCTATGGGATGCAGCATACTTCTACATAAAAGAATACATAAGAAACATAGATATCACCAGACCCCAGAACTGAGAAAAAGATTGATCACATATGCATAAGTAAGAAGTTTAGGTCATCATTGCATGATGTAAAAGTATGTAGAGGAGCAGATGTTGTATCAGACCACCATCTTCTGTTGGCTAAAACAACATTAAAATTCAAGAGATTTACAACAGTATATATCAGCGTTTCTCAACGGGTGCGGTACCGCCCCCTGGGGGCGTTTTCAAGATGTCTAGGGGCATTCTGATGGGTCGCAACGATTGGGGGTTGCTAATTCCATTCAGGGGGGCGTAGTATACTTTTTTACAAGAATCAATATGAAACAATTACAAAAGATATTCCCTTTCGCATAGCTTTTAACACGATATTTTTTATTTGCCCTGCATCCCATAGAGTGTTTCAAGGATTCCAAATGCAAAATTTTAGTACCTGTGATGTTACCATTGTCATTAGCCAGTAGGCGGAGATTTGTGTCCCTTCAACACTCGAAACATTCGTTAGCCTCTCGACACATACAAGCTAACCTTCTCTCTCCACTCTCGACACATATTTTCTTCTGGAAACACATTCCCGTCAAACATTGATTAGCCCGTGAGCACATCACAGCCCCTTCCCTACTCTGTCCACTTCCACAGCACGACTCCTTCCCAAAACATTCCCCGCACAATCATGTGCCCCACGTGTGCCAGCCAAAGCCCCCTTTTTGTTTAGCGAGGTTGATGTTACATTCACAGCACTACACAGAACTGTGTGTGACCTTTCTGTTCAACTATCTTTGATGCGAGTGCACCGTAAATACCTTCTCGCAACTGGGACGTTGTGGGCAGTTGTGGTTTAGTTTTAATGCATCTTTGGATGTTTCTGGTGTATTAATTAAACTCAGTCAGTTTTGAGGCTTGACGATGTGTAGATGTATGTTCAGTGATATTATACTAACATTTTCAATATGTCAGCAGTAAAGAGAAAGTGTCGACAATATTCAATTGAACATTTGAAACTCGGTTTTGTACCTTCGGCCGCAAATGAACAATTACTAATGGGTTTTGCTGTGTCAGCAAGGGTTTTCTAACGAAGCAATGAAACCGTCATGGCATAACGAGTATTTTACCAAGAAACACTCAGATAAAGTTGGCAACGATCTTTCTTACTTCCAGGATTCTAAAAAAAAAGTTTGAAAGCCGCAACACCTTCACTAGTATGTTTTAGAAAATGTATAATCACAATGATGAAGGTCTCATTGTATCTTACAAAATTGCACACATGTTAGCAAAATGTAGTAAACCTCACAACATTGGAGAAAACTTAATTTTGCCAGTTGTAATTAGCACAATGATTGAAGGAAATCCAAGTGAGATCGTTTCTTCTATTCCATTGAGCAATGATACTGTTTCAAGAAGAATAGATGAGATGGCAAGCAATGTTGAAAATCAGCTGTGTACTGATTTGCAGTATACTGAATTTTCACTACAGTTGAATGTAAGCGTCGTGCTTGATAACGAAGCTTTGCTGCTCGCATATGTGAGATACACAAAGAATGAAAATATCATAGAGGATATGTTATTTGCAAAACTACTGACAGCAGATACAAAGGGGTTATCAATATTAGAAAAACCCTTGAAACATCTTTGTTGGAAACAAAATTCCTTTTCCCAATGTCATCGCATGTGCGACTGACAGAGCACCAGCAATGTTTGGTCGTCATCGTGGGTTTCTGGCCTACTTAAAAAATGTAGCACCAGGTGTTTTGACAATTCATTGTGTTATTTATCGACAACATTTAATCGCCAAGCATCTTAGTGTCAGACTCCACAAATCATTGAACTGTGTTATCAGTGTTAATAACAAAAATAAGGCGCATTCGTTGAACAATAGATTATTTAGTGAACTTTGTTGGTATAATGGTGAAGAGTTTGAACGTCTTATCCTACACACGGAAGTACGATGGCTGTCCAAAGATAACTGTTTAAAAAGATTATGGGCATTATTTGATTCTGTTGTAGAGTTTTTGGATTCAATCAAAGAAGAATTTAGCATCGAAATTGTAATATTGCGAAACGATGAGGCCTATCTTTCAGATATATTTGAAAAGTGAATGAGGTTCTTCTTAAGCTACAAGGAAGTGAGATCAGTCTGATTATTAAAGTGAAAGGAATTATCATAGGGTTCATAAAAAAATTGACATGATATAAAAATAATCTTAGACGCTGAGAACTTTCTCATTTTCCATGTTTACTGCAGTTAGGTGGGGACAGGCTTAAAGATTCCGATTTAGAGGTTTATTGCAGTGTTATTAAAAATGATATGAGCATACGATTTAAAGACTTGCAAGAACTAATAATACCGAATTGGGTGAATAATCCATTTAAATCAGACGTGGAACAAGTTAGTCAACATTTACAAGAAGATTTAATTGAGCTACAAAATGATATAGAGGCAAACTCACGATTCAGTCATACACATTGCTAAATTGCTAATTACGGCATTCCCAACGTCGTATTTGGAAAAGAGGGGGTTCAGTGCAGAAGTGTTGCTGCTACAAAAGCAACGAATCCGACTGCAGATTTGTAATAGAGGAGATTTGAGACTTCTTTTTAACAAACTTAGAACCAAATTTTAGAAAACTGGCTGAGTCACACCTAGCGCAAGGATCTCATTAAGCTTCACTACTAAGTGAATTTGTATATAATTATATCATTATTATGAACTAAAAATTTTACCATTTTTTTCATGTTTAAAGTTGTTACATAAGGAGAGGCTTAACTATTCAGATTTGAAGATACATATGCAGTCATTTAGGCGCTATTAAAATGATATGAATATGAGAGTTATAGAGTTGTAAGAACTAATTTTATATCATTTGCTCTGACAATTTGTAATTCAAGGATAATGAACTTGTGGTGTATATAATTACGAACTTAAAGACATATTTAATATAACTATGCTTTTATAAATGTGCTTTCTCTGTTTCTTTATTTTATAAGAAAATATAACTCATTAACTCCGCCTAGGCGGGTCCCAAGCCCGGCTGAAAAAGGAGAAGGGCTGCCTGCATGGAGGCCTTAAGGAGGCAGACCCTCCACCATGCAAAGGCACAACAGGCCAATCACCTGTTTGCTTTAAACTTTTGATTACGAGAACTTCAAGAGAGAAAACCGGACTGATTCTAAAGGTGACGAAATGGAACGGACTACGAACTACGACTTATGGAACTTGGAACACAAGAAGTATAAATTGGAAGGAAGAGGAGCTGGTGGACGAGATGAGGAAAGCAAAACTAGAAATCCTGGCTATAACGGAAACAAAGAAAAAAGGACAAGGAGTCATGTATCTCGATGGCAACACGCTGTTCTACAGTGGTGTACCCACATCTGAAAGAGCTAAAGGGGGCGTTGGTTGCATTGTGGCCAAAAACCAAAAAGATAGTATCAAGGGATGGAACTTTGTCACGGAGCACAATATGGTTGTAAAACTAAAAAGGAGAAACCATAGTCAACCTGGTCATAGTGTATGGGCCAAATGAGGATGAGAGAGCAGAGGCAAGGAGGAATTCTTCAGGCTGCTTCAAAGGACAGTGGATGACTGCCTAGATGAAATTATCATGCTCGGAGATTTCAATGCCAGAGTTGGAAATGACCATGCTAGATGCGGTGGAGTTATCGGAAGACATGGAGAAGATACTCTCATTGACAATGGAAAGCCACTCCCTAGATTTTGCAGTAAGCAGAATCTGATAATTACAAACACAAAGTTCCCCCATAAGCGCATACATGCATACGCTAGATGTGTACCAACAAAGAATGAGAAGTCAGTGATCGACTATGCCATTGTTAGGAGAAGCTCATTCAAATATGTCCTGGATGCTAGAGTCTGGAGGTTGCCAGAGGTTGGAAGTGACTACTACCTGCTTACAATCAAAATAACAACTGAAAGAGTTGCTCAGCCTAGGAACTGCCCAACATTACGCAAGAAACTAAGTAAACGAACGGGAGAAATGAGCATTAAGACCTACAAGCTGAGAGAGCCAGAAATTAAGATCAGATATCAGGGCTTATTGCTGCAGCGGTGAGCAACACAGAAAAACATCCTGATGACTTGGAAACCCTGTGGATTAAATTCACGGACATCATAAAGACAGCTGCTGCAGAAGCATGTTGTGAAGTTCGACTTGGAAACAAGAGAAGGAGGATACCGTGGTGGACAGAGGAAGTCAAAGAGAAAATAAGAGAGAAGAAAATGGCATGGAAACAATACTTAGGAGCTAAAAACACAACATGGCAAATTGAGAAACATAGAGAATATGTGACCCTTAGAACAGAAGCAAAGAACAAGGTGCTAGCAGCAAAACAGAAGTCCTGGGAAGAATTTGGAGAAAAGCTAGAGAAAAATGCGAAAGGAAACCAGAAAATGTTCTATAAGACCCAAAAGAACATGAGGAAGAAAAAACAATGACCTCTCAATTTTATAAAGGACAAGCAAGGCAAATTGCTTACTGCCCCGAAGGAAATAATGGAAAGATGGAAAGAATATTTCTCAGAACTCCTGGATGGTGAGCATGGTGAAGCATCAGAAATGATAACCACTAGCACAGAAGAGAAAACCAATGATGGTGAAGATGACATAAAGATGGAAGATTTGAAGGCAGCACTGGAGAAAATCAAGATGAGCAAATCAGCAGGGCATGATGGTATAACACAAGAAATTGTTAAGTACATGGGAGCTTCAGGCGACCTATTACTCTTAAGGGCCCTACAGGCAGCGTGGTGCAACAAGACCATACCAAAAGATTGAGGGATTGCCATCATAACACCAATTTTCAAAAAGGGTGACAATCGACAGTGTGAAACCATAGAGGTATATCCCTTCTCATTGTCCCAGGTAAAATCTACTCTAGAATCCTAGAGAAGAGACTCCAACGCCTAGCTGAGCCACAACTGGATGAGGTCCAGTGCGAATTCCGAGCAAACCGAAGTACTCAAGACCTAATCTTCACACTCAGACAGCTGAGTGAAAAGGCCCTTGAGAATAAGAGTGAGATCCATCTTTGTTTCATAGATCTGGAAAAGGCGTTTGACAAAACAGTCCCAAAGCAATCTTTGGGACTGTTTGGCAAGGAAGAACATTCCAGCACCTCCGATTCATGCTATACAGAGCTTCTACAAGTCTTGCAAAAATTATGTGAGGACAGCAAACCATAAGTCAGAAGAGATCAGGACCACCACCGGTGTAAGACAAGGTAATATCCTGTCACCTTATCTTTTCATACTCCACATGGACGATGTCATCAAGGCATGTAAGGAGAGAACAAGAAAGTATTCAGTGGGGTACTGGAAGATAAGACAGGTCTGTATTTCAGAGCTGGATTTTGCTGATGATGTTGCCCTGATTACTAAATCAGAGGCACATCTCCAATCCAACCTGCAAGTCTGAAAGGAAGACATGGAGAAGAGAGGGATGGTCATAAGCAGCTCTAACACAAATGCCATGTAGATATCACGAGAAGAAAGCAAACATCAGGTTAAGCTAGGAGAATAAGTCCTGGAGCAGGTCGACCACTTTAAATACCTCGTAGCTATTATAGACCGAATGGGAGGCATCAAAGAAGAGTTGGGCACTCGAAAAGCAGCAGCTGGGAGACTTTTTCCAACCATAAATCGAGGATTCCTCAGCAAGAGAGAGGTTGGTATGAAAACGAAGATGGACGTATACCGCTCTACCTATGTCCCAGTCTTGACATATGGATGCGAGTCATGGGCAATGACTACAATTCACAAAAGCTAGATCCAAACCTCAGAAATGAGGTATCTGAGGAAGGTGGTTGAAGTAACAAGAAGAGACATGGTCCGCAACCAGACGATACCTCAAGGTCTTAAATCCCACCCCCTGGAGACCCAAGTAGAACAGTCACTTTCAAATGGTTTGGCCATGTCTGCAGAATGGGAGAAGATCTACTACCACGACAAGCATGGGAAACAAAGAGCCAAGGATCCAGACCCCAGGATGACCCAGAGTCCGCTGGGAGAACAAAATTAGACAATCTTTGAAGAACCGAGGACTAGAATGGAACCAGGCCAGGAGGAAGACAGCAGATAGGATAGTCTGGCGCTCTCTCTTCAAAACTCTACACCTCACGGTGAAGGGGAACGACATTTCTAAAGTACAGTGGTATGCGGGTGCATTCTCACATATATTCCATTATACGAGTTTACATGGATATAAAACATATTGTTCACTTAATAGAAAAAAAACGAGCGGAAGAGCAAAAGAAATGTTGACCTATGGATGAGATGTGGACAGGCAAATGCTGTTTCTATGGGGGCCAGAACATTTTGAGCAACTTCTAAATACATCAGCTCCAACTAATCCCCCAGTTATCCAGCTTGCAGAAGAGGAGCTACAAATCAGCTGTAAACGACCAAGTAGAGAAGAAATAAAGAAAGCCATAAAACTTCTGAAAGGCATTTGACAGTGCAGACAGAGAATCACATTGGAAACTGAAGGCATTATGGAGTTCCCATAAAGATCATTAACTTAATAAAGAAGACCTATGAAGACATGATATGCAGAGTTCTTCATGAAGGACAACTTACAGAGCCGTTTAGGATAAGAACGGGGGTGAGACAGGGATGCCGCTTGTCTCCATTTCTTGTCTTACAAGAAATAGATTGGGTTATGAAAACATCGACATCACACAACAGAAATGGAATCCAGTGGAATCTGACTAAACAGCTTGATGATCTGGATTTTGCAGATGACTTGGCTGTTTTGTCCCATAAATATAATCAGATGCAAGACAAAATGAAAATTCTCGATATAAGGTCACAACAAGTGGGCCTGAAAATGAACAGGGATAAGACACAAATTAAGCGAACAAAAAAAAGAAATGATAACAAGATTGAACTTGAAGAAACACCTCTAAAGGATGTAGAATCGTACCCTTTCTTGGCAGTAATATAGACAAAGTTGGAGGGACAGACAATTATATCAAAATAAGAATACAAAAAGTAAGAGGCACTTTCATTGCATTGGGAAAAATATGGAGCTCAAGAGAAATCAAGTCCAACACGAAAATAAGAATCTTCAACTCAAATGTCAAGTCAGTCCTATTTTAAGGCTTTGAGACATGGAGAGCAATAAAAACAACAACTAAAAAGCTACAGACTTTTATAAACGGGTGCTTGCGTAGAATAGAAGGACTGAAATGGTATGACAAAGTCACAAATGTGGAATTGATGATAAGAACCAGACAAGTGCCAGTGGAACAAGAGCTGAGAAGAAGACGCTGGTGATGGATAGGACACGCATTGCGGAATAGCATTGCAAGCCAGTCCTTGTTCTGGAATCCACAGGGAAAGAGAACCAGAGGTTGACCAATAAACACATGGAGAAAAGAACTGGATACAGAGGTGAAAATGATGAGGAAAACATGGAAAGAACTTGAGCGGATGGCACGGGCCAGGAGGATTTGGCATGTGTTTGTTGAAGGCATATGCTCCTCGAGGATTTAAGGATATTGATTGATTGATTGATTGATGTGAACTAACCTTTATATATGTATATGTGACGTAATGTTTTAATAAGAGTGGCAGATGTTGAAAATGTAGAAGACTAGACACGTAAATTTAGTCTAGACAGGTATATCCCAGTCTCGGAGAAGAGCACTGGTGTAAGGATGGCACAGGTGTAGCTATAGTTGTAAAGAGCACACGTCTGGATGGAATTAGTATAGATCAAGAGCTCTAGAGTGCTACCGTCACCTAACTATACTGTGACAACAATAATACAGCAAAATATAACTGTCAACAATAAGAAATTGACAAGTAAAAAAATTACAATTTACTGAATTATTTATTAATGTACATCTAGTTTCTTATTTCTCTTTTGAAAATCGGAAGATCTCAATTAAAATGAAAAATACAAAAATCAACGATATTTATAACTTTTTTTATAAAGTTCATGTCTACGTTAATCCTAAAGTCTTTTGTCTGCATTGGGTTAACACAGATTGAACTTTTCATCACCACACGATCTCTTTTGGGATCTCACAGAAGGTTTTGGAATATTTACACTTAGGACTTAGCTTTACAGTCCTGGACAATGTCTGGTAACACACGAGTGTAGTTGGAATACAGCTTCTTGGATCTTATGTTTGGCTAGCCAAGGAATGATGGAGCCAAAACACTTGAACTCCGTCACACACAGTATACGTTGAGTGGATGGTAGTTTCAGATCAGGCTGTTCCAAACTAGACCAGTAAACCCCTTTTAGGTAAAATCAGAAGTAGAACTGACTGAAGGCTTGGCAAAAGTTCAAACTGCCCGCCATAACAAATAGGAATGATCTTGCTCAGGTGTTGATCCTTCTCTCTCTCTCTCTCTCTCTCTCTCTCTCTCTCTCTCTCTCTCTCTCTCTCTCTCTCTCTCTCTCTCTCTCTCTCTCTCTCTGCCTTCAAATTCGTCTCTCTTCCGAGGTTTTAATTTTGCGTGTGTACACTGTCTGCCACGGTTCCTCTCTATTTATACACAGTCAGCGAGCGAACGAGAAAGCATCTCACGCCTGCTGCTAAATTGTTAGTTCCAACCGGCTCGCACTGCGGTTTTGTGTTTTTTTAATTTCTTCCTCCTTTTCGTTCCTTGTATCTTTTGTATGGATCACGTTTGTTGATACCTTACTGTTATGGTACCATCAACAGCTTCTTTCCCTCCAATAATTTCCTCTATTGGGTTGGTCTTAGAATTATATATATTTTCAAAGAGGCTTAACTTGATAAAATATGATGAAGTTGTGTGTTCTCAAGCGTCTATCTTCTTTTTGCAACAACGGTGTAATTAGTTGTTTGAAACGAAATTAATGTGGACTTCTCCGCTCCTAACGGTACTATTATCAACTCTTTCTCATCATCCATTCTTTTTTTATGAATTTTATTCGTTAACCATCTTAAACAAATATCGCTTCGTTTATGTAGCCAGTACACAGCGCTAGAAAATGATAGAGAGAGGCACTCGCGTCCGCTCGGTTTAAAAGTTTCACCAACCAAGAATGTGTCTTGCGTATTTTTTTCTCACCACGCGACATAGCCCTCCTCTTTAAGCTTTAGCTCGCTCAGCAGACCTAAAAAAAAATTGCCGAGACTAATTCTGGTAGTACTCTCCTTCCGCTGTAGTGGGTGTCTACTTAAAAAATCCGCACCAACATTCTGCTTTCCCGGTATGTAGTTTACCATAAAGGAATATGGTTGTAATAATAAACTCTATCGTAAAAGTCTAGAGTTGAGTTTTTTTGATGCAGCTAAAAATGTTCGCGGCTGATGATCACATTGTACTGTGAAGTGGGCTCCATAAAGATATGGTTGAAACTTCTGGATCGACCACACCAACGCTAGACATTCTTTCTCAATGGTTGAATAGTTCAACTCTGCTGCATTTAATTTCCGACTGGCATACGCCACAGGCAAAAGTTCTTCTGGCTGTTTCTGCAATAAGGTTGCCACAATTCCAATATTGATTGCATCCGTTCTCAAAATAATCTCCTGCTTTATATCTGGCAATTTCAGAATGGGTTTACTTGAGAGCTTTTGCTTCAACTTTGTGTAAGCATCCTCACATTCTGCTGTTCATTTTACATTGTCGGGTTGGCCTTTCTTTGTTAGGTTAGTTAGAGGGGCACAGAGTGTATTGAAGTTTTGGATATATTTTTGGTAAAACCCGCACAAGGAAACAAAAGATCTTACATCTTTCTTTGTCTTTGGTCTAGGTGCCTTCCTCAACTTCTCTACATTCTTGGGGTCTGGCAACATATTTCTCCTGGAAATTGTGTGTCCTAAAAATTCCAACTCCTGACAACCAATAAAGCATTTAGTTGGACGAGCAGTCAGCCCCACCTCTCTAAGTCTATCAAATAACATGGAGATGGCCGATAAATGTTCCTCAAAGGTTTCTGTGGATATGAGGATATCTTCCATGAAATTTGCAATAGAGGGAATCTTTAGTAGTCCCAGGAATTTTCTCAACATACGAGAAAATACGCTTGGAGCATTTTTCAGTCCAAAGGGTAATACATTAAATTCATAATGCCCGTCAGACGTACTGAATGCCAACATGTGCCGAATGTCAGCTTTTACTGGGATTTGATAATATCCTTTACTCAGATCCACTTTTGACAAATACTTAGCTTTGCTAAGAGCTGAAAACAACTGATTAGTATCAGGCAAGGGATCAGCCTGTGATTCAGGGACAGCATTAAGCTTCCTGTAATCTATGCATAATCTGTGTTCTCCACTAGCTTTCCTGAGTAACACTACACTTGCACTATATGCTGATTTTGACTTAGAGATGATCTTCTCCTGTAGCAGGTAGTCAATCTCTTCCCTTAAGGCTTGTGCTTTTGCATAAGGAATAGGGTAAGGTTTTACACATATTGGTGTGGGGTCAATTACTTTCATGTCGTACTCTAACAGGTGTGTACACCCTGGCTTATCTGTGAGCACTTCTGTATGGGTTTCTAACAACTTCTGAACCTGCTTCCTCTGTTCATGAGTTAAGTGATCACTGATTTGTACCTGATCAAAACTCTCGGATTCCTTTAATGGATATTCCATACAGGTGAGAGGTTCGTCCTTCATCTCTGTTGCAATGGCTAGGGTCATCATATGTGCTACTTCCGAAGATGACCTATCGTAATTCCTTTTGAGTAGATTGACATAATACACCTTTTGTTTTCCTTGTTTGTCAATCTTATAATTTGTTGTAGAGACTTTCTCCAGCACTACATATGGTCCCTGCCAACCTATTTGCAATTTATTATTGCTGCTGGGCAACACAAGAAGTACCTTCTCTCCTACAGTAAGTTCCCTATCCTTTGTTTTTTGGTTATAGTACTCAGCATGCTGTCTCCTAGCCTGTCTTAATTTGTCGTTTGCCAGTTTCCAGCCTGTTTTTAAACGAAAGGTTAACTCGTTTACGTACTGGTATGATGAGGTTACAGTTTCTTCTGCCTTCCCATCAGTCCATGTCCGCAACAATGCTTCCAAAGGACCTTTTATAGGTCTACCAAACAACAATGTCGCCGGAGCAAATCCAGTTGAGTTATGTGGGACTTCCTGGTAAGCAAACTTTGCTGCCGGTAAGTAAGTATCCCAGGTACCCGGTTTTTCCAATGCCAGCTTTCTCAGAATAGAGATTAGGGTCCCACTGAAGCGTTCTACTGCCCCGTTCCCCTGCGGGTGATAGGGGAAGCAGTGGTAGTGCCAGGCCTGAAATATCTTGAACACCTCTTCAGTTAGTCTTCCTCTAAACTGGGATCCATTTGCCGTCAGTATCTGGTGAGGAAATCCTAACCGGGTAAATATTGTGAGAAGTGCCTCTGCCACATGTTCGGAATCAATAGAAAACATAGCTACTGCCTCTTCCCACATCGAACATGTGTCCACTAAGGTCAGAATATAACTATTTTTCTTCTTTGTTCAGTTGTGGGGGTCCCACAATATCCACTGCAACACGTTCAAAGGGTGTTCCCATGATAGGCATTTCTCCCAGTGTTGCTGGTGCAGTCCTATGTTTAGGACCGACTCTTTGGCATTCTGGACAGGACCTCACATATCTCTTTATATCTTCCGTGATTCCTGGCCAGAAGTAGTGACAGGCTATCCTTTGTCCAGTGGCACCTATCCCCATATTTCTACTGAATGATACAGCGTGTCCTAGCTCCATAACCTTCTCCCTATATGAAGTGGGTACAACTAGCTGTCCATGTCCTTGTGGTCCAATTCCAGCTGTTCTGTATAACAGCCCATTCTTCATGTAAAAGTCTCCCTTGACTGGAGGGTTATGAGCTTTTGGCAGTTTGCCAAAACAAGGCTTCAATGTGCTGTCAGCTGCTTGAGCCTTTTTCATCTCTTCCGGGTGAGTATTTATAGGATTTTCCTAAATTTTCTTGGAGCTTGACCTGGTCTGAACTGTTGCCATAATTACAGGTTTTAACGGTTCTCCTAAGAAAACATACCTACATCCCAGGATTATTGGGTAAATAGGATCATCCATCACCGCTGCTTTGATCTCTCTTTCCACATAGCGAGACCTAACATTGATTCTGGCTAAGGGCAATGTCATTGTTCCTGCTCCTTTTACTGGTCCTTGGATTTCCACTGTTTCTGTGTTTATCTGTTTATGGCTCACCAGAGAAGAACACACGACCGAGTCAAACTCCAAGCCTGTGTCATATAAGCACAGTACTTGAGTGCCATTCACGGTCACTTCCTCATAGACAGGGTGATGATGGGGGTCATTCTGACTCACTGCCAGTTCTTTCTTTCCCGTGTTCCCTGTCGTAAGACATGCAGCGTGATGAGGAGGGTGTTTCCTTCTGCATTCTGCAGTATCGTGGTTGCTCATTTTACAAGTCTTATACCACTTATCTTCCTTTCTTGAAGGTCTCCTGTCTGATCCTAAATGGGTTCTTTCCTTGTAGTCCCATCTTGGCCTATTCTTGGATGCGAGGTCCTGGTTGTGGCCACTTCCTTCAGACATTGTATAGTTTTGTGGTTTCTTAAATACTTCTACATGTTTCTTCTTAGGTCCTTGATTCATGGACTGAGCCAGTTGATGGCTTTCTGCACAGGTGATTATGTCATCTAACCCATCTCTTTTATTCTCTATCAGGAGCTTTTTAGTTTCAGGGGATATGGAATCTAGTAGTTGTTCCATCAACAACATCTCCTTTAGCCCCAGAGACGAGCGTGAGCAGAGTGAAAAGAACCAAACCATAATAAGTAACAGAACCGTCGTTGGCAGCTGAGTTCAGATCTATGCTGCAACTTGAACTTCCTGTAACATTTTACAATCTATAACGACCGTGTTGATAATTATTCTTGATCCATAGCTATTCAAATTATTTTTCAACTATTAAAACTTAAGTGATTATTAAATTTTACTATTTGTAATTATACAAATTTAACTTTGATTTAATCATTTTAAAGTTACTGCGTGTTTCTCTCAGTCAATTTGCTGTACACGCTCTAAACAGAGCTATACTAAAATAATCGAATTCCACTGAGTAAATCAGGGTGGGGGCTTGAACGAGCTGACATTAATAAATGCTTACCTTCACAAAAGTGTTGGCAGAATTACAGAGTTACCATTCACCGCCAAAGCAGTATTGTTCTCGCCTATTCTGAATATCTTGTGAAGACTCCCGTGTGATAGAAGCGGTAAAGCCCTTCTTTCTACATCTCTGCCAAGAGTAATCTTGTGTAAAGATAGACTCCATTAAAGCCCATTTAGATACTCTTGACTTGTGGCCACTGTTGGACGCTACTGCAAAGCAGGGGAGGCAATACCGTCACAGTAACAACTTGAACTACGGGACATTACTATATTTACCTCGTAATGAAATCATTTTTTCTTACAATTATGCTGACATAACTTTCTAACAATTGTCCGCATTTATGAGTTGTCCCACGTGTAAATGTTCCTTGCTGCCGTTTGTATTTCATGTCTTGCACTTTTTATTTGGTACGTCTACCGACACAGACTATGACGAAGTTCGGTCCAGTATAAATACATCAGCCCAAAATCAGCAGATTATAAAACATGATCTCAGGGAAAGTCTTACGGTAGTCAATCACTCCCTTCAGGGGGTACAGATGAACAGGGATCACATGAACCAGCTTCAGCACGTCGTTACATACCTCACGAATTACCCTCTTAGTATACGAGCTAATTTCATGACTACCGTTACAGATTTTGCAATAAATAATTTATTTATAAAGATAACATAAAGTGTTATATATCAAAATGTGAAGAAATGAAACCCCCATATCATGCACGTAACTAACTTGTCAGTGGCTTTAAACGTGCATTCACCTCAACATTTTCGCTATTGATGGGGATCGATCATCGGCCTTTCTAAAAGGCTGCTCGTATACTAAGAGTTAACTTTTCTTTCTTTACTCTTCACCTGGAGATACGCACGACTGATTCCGTTACTATACTGTTTTTATTTGTTATTGTTGCTACTGATAAGGCTGGCGATACTTTGTCATGTATATTTCACGCTTTAACCACACTTTCCCAGACCATCAATGCTTTCCGTCTCAATGCAATACCCCCTTTCTTCATATCACCATCAGAGCTTCCACAAATATTTGCACACATCTGCGCACCATTACCTCTAGCCTGCATGCGTGATCCGTTCACTTGGCTCCTAATTTTACCGACTTTACAGAATGTTCGCAAACGATGTTTTATAAAAACATCTACGCATATTCCACTTTTCCATTTTTGACCCCATTTCAGTATTCTCCAGTTCTAAGACAGCCTCACTGACCATAACGATTCTGTCTCTCTATCTCAACATAACTGACACTATCATGTGGCGACCAGTAGTCGATTTCTTTCGTTCTATGCCTACTATAACTATACCTCGCTCTCTAAGCTCTGTACAAACAGTCGACATGAATGACTTTGTTAGTGAGTTGAATAAAGTCCAATCATTGCACATAACATCTAACTGTACACATACATTTAAGATCAGCAAACTATGCATTTTTATTATTATTGTTTTGATTTTCATTTTCGCTTGTTATAAGAAGCGGTATTGTTCTAGATTGCACATGCACCGCATCCCTCGCCTTTTTTCCGCCCGCTACCCCCAGCACACGTGGGGGCAAGCGTTTCGTTTCCCCAAAGGCGATCTTTGTCCTCTCAAGACTGTGTGTGGTCCCGGTTTCCGGGTCTTCCCAGTAAAGTAGAGGCAGTGCAATGTGACTGTGTCCGTCTAGATAACGTAGAGGCTCGGTCGCTGCTATCGAGACTGTGTGTTTTCCCGGGTTCGGGTCCTCGCAGTTGAGGTATGCAAGAGCTGTCCGTCTTCTTGGTAATACAGCTCGAGAGTGGTAGAGGCTTGGCGCCGGCTGCGCCTACGCCTCGATACGTCTAGTCACGGAGATATAACCCCCTTTGCAGGGTAGAGAACCTCTTTTCTCGTGGCATTGCACCCTCGCTACCCGATAAGAGGTTCCCTGGGGTTGCAACAAAGCCCACCTTTGACTGATTGCTCGTGTCAGTCTTGTCTCGGAGCTATACCCCCTTTGCAGGGTAGAGAGCTATCAAACCTCGGGTCAGTACACACACGCCAAAATGGGCCTGGTGTAGCCTGGTCTGAGTCTAGGATGCTCCCTGGGGTGAAAAAAAGCCTAAACCACTCCCCAAACAGTGCGTAGATGCGCGGCCGTTGCTTACTCATCGCTTGGGGGCACGATGGGTGGCTTTCCGGCCGTGTGGCAACACGGACCGTATGCAGAGGCGTGGCGGTGGCTGCGCCATCGCCATACCAAGCTGCCTGTATGCCAAGGGTATAAGAGTCTAGCTACTCGCACCCTCATCGGGGATAAAAGCAAGCAAGCAAGCAAGCACCCCCAGCACACGCGATACCTCGTTTTCTGAGCTGGTCCATCCCCATGAGCAACACGAACAAATTTCTATGATTGAGATTCATTGTCCAACATTAGCTGCCAGCACACCCTAGTCTAATCCCCTTTTTCCATATACTACAAATCCTACTCCTTCCTCTATATATCTATATGTTCTATTTCGTTAATGCCCACGTTTATTAGTGGTTTTGAATGTTTTTTCTGTGTGTTTTTATGTTATTTTTTTTTAATTGTTTGTTGTATAATTCGTTTTTTGTTTACGCATTTTTTTTTTAAGTTATCTTCCCGTTTTTATGACGGCACAGCGGGATGTAGACGTTCTTTCTGATGATTCCTCGAGCATGCCTCAACTTGAACGGGTGTACTCAGTCTCTTCATCGGCCTCCAGCTCTCGATCATCCTCCCCTCCCCTTCCCCCGGTTTTGCCGTCTCACCTGTTGCTAGAGGTGCAGAATATGTCCATCAACCGCCCCAAATATTGGCAATCTCCATCCACTTCTGTCCCACTTGTAATAATATATTTACCCAATCATTGTACCGCTTTCTTTCTGACGATCAACTTAAAAATGAGATATTTTCATATCTGGATCATCAGGACTTGGACTCCAGGTCCGAGGATGTAGTCTTGCTTCAGGTCCTGGACTGATGTCCTTGGTTCCATTTTCATGACCGCCGGAATTTTATTCGTCATGTTTTTTTCAGTTATATTTATTATACTGCTCGAGATTAGGATTATGTTGCTTCTCGTTTTGCTTTTAAAAGTTTTTTTTTTTAAATATTGTTTTGAATGACATGCTTTTGTTTGTGTATTTATGAGATTTTGGTTAGGAATTCCTGATATGTTTTGTAAGATATTTGTATTTTATTGATATTTCTGATTGGATGTTGGTTTTTAAGATTTGTTTTTAAAAATATTTTATGTTTTCGTAATGATTCTAATTTTTTTTTAAATGCTAATTCTTTGTAATTATTTTTTTTTTTGTATTTTGGTCATTTTTGATAGTGTTACCACTCTATATTTCTAGATATCGTGATAAGTTTTTTAAGTGCTTTTAATTGAAGTAATTTTTATATTTTTTTTGTAAATTTATTTTTTTATGATGTTTTGAATTTACTTTGGGTTGGTTTTTATTTTGAGTTATGAATTTAATGATGCTCTTTTATATAGGAACCGCCAGAAGCCGCTTATTACATTCTTTTTCAAAGAGGGTGACCTTTCTGCGTGCCACAACATTTCTGGTTTAATGGCAGCCCTCAAAATCAATTACATACCGGAAGAGTGGAGGCTTTTCATTGATTCATCCAAGACGAGTCTTAAAGCTGTTTTGTTGAATAATGGTAATATGTTACCGTCAATTCCATTTGGTCACGCAGTTCATATGAAAGAAACTTATGAAAACATTAAGCAGCTTTTGAAGTGTATAAAATACGATCATCATCATTGGTCACTTTGCGGTGACTTAAAAGTGGTCGCTCTTTTGCTTGGACTACAGGGTGGATACACCAAGTACTGTAGCTTTCTCTGTGAGTGGGATAGCCGAGAACGAAGTGACCATTACATCAGAAGACATTGGCCAATCAGGCAGTCATTGCAGCCTGGCAGTAAGAACGTTGAGAACCCAGCACTTGTCGACACCAGCAAGATTTTGTTGCCACCCTTGCACATTAAGCTGGGTCTCATGAAAAACGTTGTCAAGGCAATAGAGAAAACAGATGAGGCTTTCAAATACCTCATCAGAAAATTTCCAAGACTGAGTGAAGCTAAAATAAGAGAGGGAGTATTTGTTGGTCCGAAAATTCGAAAACTTCTTCATGATGACGAGTTTCTTTGCGTGTTGCATGACAAGGAAAAAACAGCATGGCTAGCATTTAAGTCAGTGGTGGACAATTTTCTTGGAAACAACAGATCTGATAATTACAATGAAATTGTAGAAAATCTCCTTCTGAAGTATAAGAGTCTTGGCTGCAACATGTCTTTGAAAATTCATTTTCTGGATTCTCATCTGGATTTCTTTACGTCAAACTGTGGAGCGGTCAGTAATGAGCATGGTGAACGATTTCACCAGGACATTGCTGCTATGGAGACAAGGTATCATGGCAATTGGAACCCTTCAATGCTTGCTGATTATTGTAGGACTGTGACCAGAGACACCTCATCGATTGACTACAAGAAGCAATCAAAGAGATCTTGAACAGTGACTGAATAATGACGGAATGGGTTCAAATGTGCCTTTTTAAAACATGATATGTGAACTTTAAATAACGTTTTTATTTTTTCTATCATTTTATGTTGAAATATCAATTAATTGAGTATGTAACCACAATTTTTATAATGCTAAAATAGAAAGACTAGCAGTTCACCCCAGAGAATTAAACAAGCATACATTATTTGTATTGCTGTAATGTAAATTCATCATTAAAAAAAAACCCAGAACCAATTGGTGAATTTCATTATGATATTTGAAATCAGCCTGCCAAAATCAATAAGAAATGGTATATTTAATTTCTGGTACAAATAACTTTTGAAAATTTGTTGACTAGTGTTATCAGGGAATTTATGGATTTACCATTGATGCTCCATGCTGTATTATGAACTGCCGTCCCATGATGTCTTCGTGAGTCTGTCTCGTCATAAACATGTATAACGTTGCCAGGTCTTACAACATTTCCTGACATCCAAGTTGCTATGGTGTGAGTAACTTATTATAGACACACTTAAAGAACCTATACACATTCACGTATGTTACATTTCCATAGTCACACACCGGTCGGCCATCCGTAAGCCCAACTTATGCTGATCGCCATTATCAGCGAAAGTAAATAATAACATTTATCTTATTGATGAAAGCCGCTATCACTTTAGAGTTCCAGTACCGATCACCATTGGATTTATTCAGACTGTGTGATACCTGATTTACATCATTGTTGTTGCTGCGGAGGCTGGGATTTTTTCCTTTTGAAGATAAGTGGTTTGTTTGTTTGTAAACTGTACCCCTGTTCGGTGTAACATTGAACCTTCCTCAGAGTATAATCTATTTATTCTTTCACATGTTATATATTATATGTTTCATGTTTATGTGGGAGGTTGGTGCGGTGACTTATGAAGGGAATATCCCAGGTCACACAGGGCCTTCATGAGCGTTCTATAGGATCGAGATTGTGAGTTTCAATTGAGCGGTAATTCCGGTTCAAGGCTAAAAACCTTGCCGAGGTTCAGACCATTACTTGTCCCTCACGACAGTAATTGTTTAGGTGTGACAAAACGTCTCAGTGGTGTTGTCATTATAATTTTTCTCTGTACCTTAGTTTTTGATTAATGGGTTTGTGAGTGTCTTCCTCCTCTTACTATCTTTGATTTATATACAACCTTTTCGTTTTTACGCTGTATTGTCGCTTGTATTGTCTTACTTTTCGCAGTGTCATTGCATTCTTTGCAATATTTTTTCTTTGGTTTTGCTTTGAGGTTTAGTTGATTCTGTGAACGTGGTCATTTGTGCTTTATATCTTGTCTTTGTCACTTTTGTTTGTACTATCTATTTTGTCATGCACTGTCAATATTATAATGCATAATATATATATATATATATATATATATATATATATATATATATATATATATATATATATATATATATATATATATAGGTAATTAATAACATTATTAGTAGTTAAAAAGGTAATTGTACAAGTTCTTAAGCAAGGACTTGTCACCCACGAAGATGGGATAGAGTGAGTGTCTCCTGGATATCTACATTACTTACATAACTTGTAAAACACAGTATAATGGCTAGTTTGGATTATTTCATTACACAAGGGAAATACCTTTGTATGACTACGGAGAGATTAGAAGAATTCGCACTTGCCGAATATGCAGAGTCAGAACAAAAGAAACAGAAATTGGAGGCTGAAAAACAGAAATTAGAAGCTGAAGATAGAAGATTGCAAATGCAGGCAGAAGAGAGAAAACTTCAGTTGGAAAATGAAAAACAGAAATTAGAGGCCGAAGATAGAAAAATTCAACAGCAAATGGAAATGGAAAAACAGAAATTAGAAGCTGAGGTGAGAAAAATTCATCAGCAAATGGAAATGGAATAACAGAAATGAGAGGCTGAAAAACAGAAATTAGAGGCTGAAGATAGAAAAATTCAACAGCAAATCGAAATGGAAAAACAGAAATTAGAGGCTGAAGAGAGAAAAATTCAACAGCAAATGCAAATGCAAATGAAGGAGAAGAAGCTACAGATGCAAGCTGAAGAAAACGTTAGACGCCACGAGCAAAAGTTGTTAGCTATGGAGCTGGAGAAAATGAAGGTAGTGAATGGGATTAATACACAGAGTGCGACGGACAATCAAACAACTTCTAATAAGGCAAATACTAATTCTTATAAAATCAGATTGCCTCATTTCAACTCTGCCTATGACGATATTTCATTCTATCTGAATAGATATGAACTTTCATGCAAATCTCATACGATAGACAAGTCGGAATATTGAGCACGACTTATGGAAATAATTAAGGGTGAAGCTATGAACACTATAAGTATGTTGGAGGGCCCTGACAATAATAACTATGATTTTGTCAGAGCGATCTTGTTAAAAAAATACCGACTGGATGAAGACGCTTATCGCCTACGCTTTAAGTGTTTATTGCCAGAGACAGGGAAAGATTTTTCAGACTTTATAGCAAATATTCGTCTTCCTTTTTCACGTTGGGTGGAACTTTCAAAAACTGAACATACATATGAAGCCCTCATGGACTTATCGCTTCGTGACGAAGTCATGTCGTCTGTAAACGCTTCTTTTCTTTCCTTTTTACATGAGCGAAAACCTAACAAACATCAACCCTACAATAATTTTTCTCGAAGACAACAAAATCCATCGAATAGATATTTTGATCAAAGGGAAAAGAGTAATCGCGACATTGCTAACTGGGGTTCAAATCAGAACAATAGTTTCAATAGAGGAAATAGCAATGGTTCCAATAGAGATTATAGTCGCGATAGATCGTGATATGACAGTAGATCTCCAAAAAATAGATCGCATCACCATGCTAACTCTGCTCAACAAGATCCCCAGTTTATTAATGATCAAGGTATCAATGATAATAGTGTCTCTAATGCTACTGCTTGCTCTGCTTTCGATTTCGAGAGAGCATCTCAGTGCCCAAGGTGCACAACGTTGTTCCAACCTACAGCTATAACTACCTTGTGTTGCGGTCATCCTCTACCCACTCTTCCTGCCTTAGCTGCGCATGACGGAAGAGGGTCTCTTATTCTACATAAGGGTTGGTGAAAAATAATCCAGTCTCAGTTCTCTTTGATTCTGGATGCACAACTGTTGGGATTAAGCAGTCTCTGATACATCCTTCTTGTGCCACTGGTGATGTAGTGAAATGTGTGACATTTGGTGGGACAGTTGAGACTTTTCCAACTGCTGTTATCCACATAGCCACTCCCTTTTTTACGGGACAGGTCCACGCATGTACGCTCCCCAATCCTATTGCAGACCTTATCGTCGGACGTATACATTTAATTAAGGATTGTACCCCTCAACAGATTGCTATCTGGGAAGAGCAAAACATTCAGGCTGCGTATGCAGTCACTACTAGAGCACAAGCTCAAAACATTTTACAGACTCCATCTGCTGAAGTTAATGAGGTACATAATCAGGATGCTCACTCCTTGATTTCACGAGAGTCTTTTATCAACCTTAAGCAAAATGATACATCATTACAAACATTTTTTCTCCTAGTTAAACAAGATAATGCAAATTGTGACACAAATCTTAAATAGTATTTTTTAATTAAGAATGGAGTACTAGTTCGAAGGGTACGAGATTCTACTTCGTTCATACGTTCACAAATTCTTGTACCTACCGGCATGAGAGTTCGGATCTTGCAACATGCCCACGATTCTCAGTGTGCAGGGCATATGGGATTTTCCCGTACTAAATCTAAGGTTCTTTCTTCCTTCTTTTGGCCGGGCGTAAACAGAGATATAACTATTTATTGTCGCTCCTGTAAGATGTGTCAGGAGGTTAAGTCAAGAGGTCCAAGCCATGCAGCACCTATCCATGCTGCGGATATTCCTATTCGTCCTTTCCAAAAATGGCAATTGACATTATCGTTCCTTTTAAATACAAATCTGCCAGATGACATCAGTACATTCTTACATGTATTGACATGTGTACACGTAGCCAGAGGCTTTACCTCTCAAGAGCATTTCTACTGCAGATGTTGCAGATGCTCTTTGGTTAATATTCTTACGTCTAGGGTTTCCCAAACAAATCTTATCTGATCATGGCACACAATTGGTATCAGACTTGATGTCTCAGTTGATGGCTATGCTCGGCATTGAAAGGTCTCTAAGCAGTGTTTTTCACCCGATGTCAAACGGGTTAGTCGAGCGTCAGAATAGAACGCTTAAGAATTTACTTGGAAAGATAACTTAGGACCATCCTCAGGATTGGGACAGAGTTTTACCCGCTGCTCTTTTCGCGTATAGAGAAGTGCCAAATGACCATACGGGGTTTTCACCGTTCGAGCTCGTCTTTGGTGAGCAACCCCGCGGTCCCATGTCTTTGCTTCACGGCCTAATAACTGCTGATGTTATCAACGATGACACTCAATCTTCCTACGAATATGTCATTTCTCTGAGGAAGAAAATTATCGATTCATGTAGGTTAGCTACTTCTGCATCTGAGTCTGCTAAGGAGAAGGCGAGGCTCTTCGCAAATAGATACAGGTGTCTACGACAACTCTATCCTGGTGACGAGGAATTTGTATTACTATCTCGTAGAGACAATCGACTTCTTATTTCCTGGAAGGGTCCTTATACTGTTATATCAAGAATTTCGGATGTCGACTATGTCGTGGATGTTGATGGGAAGCATAACACCTATCATATTAATATGCTGAAAGAATTACATGAGCGTCTAGACTACCTACATTCTGTTTTTCAGGCGAAGACGACCCTCCGGTCCGGCATAGTTACTGTGCATCTCTAACGGTTATTCAGGAGGAAGAGGCTACTTTCTCCGATGTAAATCTTCTTCTTCCTGTTGTTCCTTTACACTAAAATGAATCATGGGAAAATGTAACTATTTCTTCGGAGTTATCTACAGCAAGTCTCTAATTTATTGCAAACTTTTCAGGACGTCCTTACTGAAATTCTTGGTCAAACATCGATCATTACACATGACATATTACTCACTGATTATAACCCTATTTGAGTCCGACCTTACCCAATTCCATTACATTTTCAAACACAAGTCGTAAAAGAATTGGATGAAATGCTACAGTTAAATATCATTGAACCATCCACTTCGGCATACTCCTCTGCTATGGTTATTGTCCGGAAGAAAGACAATAACATACGTCTTTGCGCCGACTATCGTAAATTAAACAAAGTGACTAAATTTGATGCAGAACCAATGCTTTTGTTGGAAGATCTGCTCATCAAGCGTTCTGATTCTCTATTCTTTACTAAACTCGACTTGTCCAAGGGATATTGGCATGTTCCTCTTACTGAACGCTCGAAACTCCTTACTGCCTTTTCTACACCTCGGGGTTTGTTTCAATGGAACGTCATGCCGTTCGGGCTCGTCAATGCTCCAGCTACTTTTTTACGCATGATGCGTTGTATTCTTTCTCATAGTCCAGATGTTATTGCGTACTTGGACGATATTTGGCTTTTTAGTGATTCTTGGGAAGATCACTTTAGAGGTCTTTCTGAACTTGTGTCTACACTACGCTCTCACAATTTGACGGCTAAACCGTCTAAAGCCCATGTTGGTTCAGTTACATTGCTTTTTTGGGCCACCGGGTTGGTCATGGTCTCTTACAGACGGAGGACCATAACACTTCGAAAATCCTCAATATCACTACTCCTAAGACAAAAAACAGGTTCGTAGTCTTCTAGGTCTAATCCAATGTAATGGAAGATTTATCCCACACCTATCATCTATCACGGCACCTCTTTCTACTCTGTTGAAAAAGGGGTCGCCTAACTTAGTACACTGGTCTCCGGAATGCCAAACCTCTTTAGAGACAATTAAGCTATTATTTTCTTCTCTTCCTATTTTACGTCTACCCAATGCAGAGAAGCCTTTTATTCTTCGCAGTGACGCTTCATCGACAGGGATTGGGGCCGCATTGATGCAAGAGTATTCTGAAACATTGCATCCAGTGATGTATGTCTCTAGGAAGCTGAAAGCTGCAGAACGGAACTACTCTCTCCTAGACCGAGATTTATTAGCTATGTTCTGGGCGATTCTTAAACTTCAGAGATTCCTTCTTGGTGCGCATTTCATAGTAGAAACTGACCAAAAAGCTCTAACTGTGATGGCAGACATACGGTCTCGATGCCCACATGGTTCTGCTTGACTGTCATTTTCTAGATTTTCTTTTGGATTTTGGGGTTACTTATATACCCACGACTTTATTATACATTAACGCACTAAGGTAGAACACTTTTATGACCCTGTTAATTCTTGATTCCTAGTTTGTCTGTGCATCTTTTGCGGTCACCCTTTCTTGAGTAACGGAGGAAGGTTTGATTGACATCGTACAGGGGCCGGAAGTTTACACAGCCACAGTTCATAGATTTAATGTAAAATTAGCTGTTGCCTGTCATAAAATCTTACCTTTACCAAACAGAGATTTTCATTTGAGTTTTTTCACAGCCACGGCTTTGCGAAGAGAGCCAGAGCTGCTATATTGATTTATCGCTAGATTTGCTGTTCCAGTGAACCCTGTCAGCAGTTTGACGCCACTCTAGATGTTTTTGTATCTACGTAATCTAAGGATGTTCCAACAGAGTTTTTCTTAGTATATGACTTCTTGAGGATAGTAGACAATGTTGTATATTATATAGTATTGTATTAGGATATGATATAATTTCTTTAAAATAGTATGTTGGTTGATTTTTATGCACCATTTCATTACCATATTATATATATATATATATATATATATATATATATATATATATATATATATATATATATATATATATATATATATATATATATATATATATATATATATATTTTTTTTTTTTCCCATAACCAGCGGCACTTGGGCTTTCAGCCCTTCGGCCCAATGACATGTCATTGCGAGGCTGGGGAACCTGAGGACTTTCCTTCCAACCCGGTCAGGAGCTTCGCTCCTTCCCATCCACAGAGGGTTTATCACAGGAGCCGTTCAGGCTATTCAGTCAAATTTCCGGCCGTAAACATTTCTTCAAACGCCGACGCCCGGGTTTGAACCATGAACACCTGGTCGCCAGTACAACGCCGAAGCCATTACACCAGCGCGGCTCCGTATATATATATATATATATATATACATATATATATATATATATATATATATATATATATATATATATATATATATATATATATATATATATATATATATGTACATGTATATGTATATGTATAAATTTTTTTGGGACAAGAAAATGAAAACAAAAATATTTTTTTCTGACACTGTGATGTATTTTTTCTTTGCCCAGCGCTTGATTGTGCGCTAGGGGTAACTATGTATAGTGATATTAGTAGATTAAAAAGTATTTTTTCTGAGGTTGTGATGTGTTTTTTCTTTGCCCAGCGCTTGATTGTACGCTGGGGTAACTACGCATAGCGATATTGTTAAGTGATGTCTGTATTTTAAGTTCACTAGTTATTTGTTTTTGGTATAGATATGCATTGGTTAACTTATTGTTTACCGTGATATATCATTTTTTTTTATCTATTCTGATTGCATTGCTTTCTTTCATTGCTGCTCATTCTTCTTGTACTTCATCTGGTCTTTTCACTTTTCACATATGATTGCATAGCTAGTTTATTCTTGATACTTCATATATCTTTGAACTTGTTGATCTTCATATGCTTATCTCATCATCTTTCTATACTTTATTTTACTTTACACTTACCTCTATCTCTCTTTTGTTCTTTTTTGTTAACATGACTTAACATAGGGTAATCCTTATGGGTAGATATTATGATTGCACCGACCTCAATGTTTTTTGCTCGATGTAATTTAAAAAAAAAATGATGATTATATCATTTTCCCCCCCGGTGGTCGGCGTAGTCTGTTAAGTCATGTTTTATTAAGGGGAGTTAAGTGTTAAAAGACTTGTATGTACAGGTCGGATTTTTTGTAAACACGCTAGTACACACGCTCTGTGTGTTGAGAGATTTGTCTTAGTTGGGAGCTGTATGCTCAGTAATTTTTGAACACAGCTCTTTTGTCTAGCTGTTAGTTTGCTTTTTAAAAATAGGATAAAGAGAACCTGTGGAAAGTTCTTTGAATTTGTTTTGAGGGGGAAAGGCGGATGAATTCTGCTCACATCTGCGAGTTTGCGCTGGATTTGAATTGGGGACTGAGCTGTTTTAAGCAGGGGATTTTTCGAGACAGTTTTTGGCTGGCAGAGATTGGAAATGGACGCTTTACCATTTTTGCTAGTGTGTCCCAGCATATGTTCGTATTGTGGAAGAAATATTTAATAATTGTAGAATGTACTTTATTGAGAATATTTTGAGGCCATAGAATATACCGGCCAGGATTGTTGTTGATGAAGATTTTGTGCAAACCTGTATTCCTAATGGATGTTTACAATGGTTTTCTATGAAAATGAGTGTTACTGCAAGCTGCTTTGTTATGCAGCATATTTTTCCCCATGGATGTACTGTCTAGATATTTAAGATGTTGGAAGGTCTGTTCCTGAGGAATATTTATAGTAACAAGTGTACTTTGCTGAGGCCTGTGGTTTATGCAACCGATGTAACAGATATTTTGCTGTATTATTATAAGATGTTAGCTGCTATGAGCTGTCATTCATGCAGTCCTTTCGAGGGATATTTTGCTATATGATCTTAATGGATATTTTGTTTGATTATCACGGAATTTATGGATCTACCATTGATGCTCCATGCTGTATTATGAACTGCCGTCCAATGATGTCTTCGTGAGTCTGTCTCGTCAATAAACATGTATGACGTTGCCAAGTCTTACAACATTTCCTGACTTCCACTTTGCTGTGGTGTGAGTGACTTATTATAGACACACTTAAAGAACCTATACACATTCGCGTATGTTACATTTCCATAGTCACACACCGGTCGGCCATCCGTAAGCCCGACTTATGCTGATCGCCATTATCAGCGAAAGTAAATAATAATATTTATCTTACTGATGCCCCCACCAGTATCTTCAATCAAATAAACCTTTAACAGCCATACTACCCTATCGGCTGTCTTCCTCCTCGCCTGATTCCAATCTAGTCTTGGTTCCTTCAGAAATTGTCTAATGTCCTCCTAGCGTACGTTGGTGGCAGACCTTGTCTTTTCTTATTACTTGAACCACCTCGTTCAGATAACTAATTTCTGAGGTTTGAAGCTGGATTTCGTGGGTTGTAGTCATTGCACATGATTTGCATTCATGGAAGATCGAAACATAGGTGAAGTGGTATACAACTATATTCGTCTTCTTTGTAAATTTTTTGTCACTGAAAAATCCTCTATTTTTGGCTTGAAATGGTCTCCCAGCTGCTGTTCTTCAATAAACCTCCAATCAATGTCAAATGCATGTCAGTATAGACACAAACATGCTTATGAACAACACAGCTCTTTGAACAATAACTAAAATCTAAAATCTAAAAACACCGAGAGCAATAATACAGTATAGAGCGAGCAGTATACAACATCTAAATAGAAATATCACTCTTTTGAAAGGCGCCCTGACATAAGCAACAGTTCCATGTATATAGTAAATTGTTGAAATGGCGTGCTACGAAGAAAATAGAAAAAACATAACAAGAAACTTTTTCTTCCGTGAATGTCACCAAACTTTTACCAATGATTCGTGTCTTAATTTCACAACCACTATCACCAAAACTTATGCTGCAAGTATTTTTATTATTATTGTAATACTTATCGAGTAGCATGTTCATTAGAATATTTCATTAGCAGTAATAGAAGGAACTTACTTTAACAGGCAGATGCAATTTACTGAACTCCTCAAGGCACATCGTTTATTTCACAGAAGCCAACCATCTTTTTGAATTGGAGTCAGAGTGGCTGAGAGATATTGCATCAGCCTCAAATTTTAGGGGTACCGGGTTCGATTCCCAGTTGAGGGAATATAATTTAAGGGAACTTTTTCTTCAGAACCAGTGGTCCTAATGATGTCATACTCCCTCCTCGTCTCCTGGGTAGTGAGATCAGATACCTAGCCTTCTCGGATAAAGGCGAAAAAAAGGAGGTTCTGTGTGCACGTTGGGCACGTTAAAAATCCCACTTCATTTGGAAATCGGAAAGAGTAAGCATGGCAAGATTTGAAAAATTAGAAACTTACCCACAACAAAAATATTTATAGATCAGATGATTCCTATAAAAACGCATTGGGATTCTCGCCAGTGTTACGGAGTTCGTGCACTGTGCTGAGTTCCTCTTTGTGGGATCTAAGGGACGAGGTTAGATCGCTGATGGAGTAGGCCGTGTGCAATGAAGAAAGGCGTTAAAAAACCAAACCATATCAAATTGTTTGAATTATTTAAAAAAAATGTCATATCCAAATGTAAACTTACCGGCGTCACGAACACCCACTCTCAGCCAAGTAAATTGATAAGGCATATTCCATGTCACTTTTACTTCTTTCCTGTGGCTGTCAAGACATGTATTGTTATCACCATCTGTAACTGTCATTAGTGCCTGATCTTTGTTAACAACAGTGTTGCTCTGTGCCAGGTCAACTGTATATTTCAGAAATTGCAACTTTAATGTATATATTTTGTTCTTGTATCCGTATATCTAAGCAGCAAACCTCACAAGTCATATTAAGTATTACATACTATATAATTCTCTAAAAGTGTCCTGTCCTGTTCCACAATATTTTTTCGTGCATTCAGAAAATTATGTAACAGTAGTGTGCTTTTAGCCTTTGCACAAATTGAACGACGCTTTATACATATAGTGCTCACCTTTTTTCCCACCAAAGTTGCAGTTGTATTTTATGTAATAAATAGAAAATACAAAGTAAAGTATCAAAAAATCTACAATAAATTTTATTATTATTTCTATTTGTTGCTTGTTTCCCGTTGATAGAAAATAAATTGTGAAACAAGCCAAAATTAACTTGTTCACATCAAAGTTGCAGTGTAAAAATTACGTAAAGGTGGTGCGCTTATGACTATAGTTCTAAATTGCATGCATCCGAAATTGCGCGCTTTCCTTGCTAATATTCTTCAGTATGCGCAATCAACGTAAATAAAACAGTTTTAAAACAGGTCAACAGATTGAAATACCTGGGCATGTTAATAACATTGCACAGATGTTGCATTTCATTAGTGAAACGTAGAAGATAATGACAATAGAAATTATGAATGGGTATATTTATTGTACCATTTTAGTTCCCTATCTCTCAACAATATGTATAGTCATTGTAAGATTTATGTTCCCTATCTACCTGCAATGTGCATTGTTCTTGTATGGTTTTAGTTCTTTATCTCTCTGCAGGGACCGAAGACGCAGCAAAAGAGATGACTGCAGTCACCGACTCATAGCTTGACTGCTTGCGTCAGGCTTATCGAACAAGAGCTGACCAAGAACCTACTACATTTCTCAATTTTTCCTTCCATGACATACCAAGGATGTGAACAAAAATTAATACCCTTCATTATGTACAAAGTAATCGGAAAGAAGTAATTGGCTGCTGTCAAGATTAGGTGATCAAACCAACACATTTTTCGTTTTGTTTTATAATTCATAAATTACGTCCCCCATTTCAGGTTGTTCATTCATTTATTTATTTTCTTTTGTGCTCCCTATGGAGCATAAACCACTGATGCAACATACCCTCTTGCAGGAAACCTGAACCAAGCAGTCACATTCTCTGGCAGCAGTATTGTCTATCGCTAATTGTTTGACATGGAGACGTTGCAAGTCATACACGATCTAATATTAGTAGCCTTGCACAACATGCCTGAAGTACAGTAGTCATATTCGTTCTTTGTATTTTCATAGATCCCCCACCCCCAGGAACTACACGGGGCCATTTCAAGCTGTGGCATTAGTAAATTAGATTTTCGCAATGAAGAATATTGATTTTGACGATTCAGTATGATGTCTTGTGTTGCATATTCCTTCTATAATTTATTATCGTACTTATATATATATATATATATATATATATATATATATATATATATATATATATATATATATATATATATATATATATATATATATATATATATATATATATATATATATTTATATATATATATATATATATATATATATATATATATATATATAACTATCTGATTGGCTTCAAAATCTGTTGACTCCCTTATTACTGCGATTATTACGATGATTAGTTTAATATTGATTTACAGTACGTGTTTGTGTTTCATGTAAATTTAAGAATTGTAATGTAAAAAAATAATTTTAACGAAGTTGTGTTACAGAAAACCCACCATATTGGCACGCTGGACCAAACCATCCTTGCTGACATTTTACGTTTGTACAAGAACCATCTGTGGCACAAAATTTGTCTTCCGAACATCGACACTTGTACTTGCAGATTGGACCAAACCAGCCGACGTCACATCCTGCAAATTGAAAAGAATTAACAACTCTTTAAACTCATGTCCTTGAAAAAATATCCGAATGGGTTAGAGAAAATAGTCGAGTTTCACAGTGGATCACTTTACAATTAAAGTCTGCGTTCCTTTGACAAACGCATTCACGTCTCAACATTTCTGTCCAAGCTGTGATGAAATCACGAATTTCAAAATTTTATTTTGAAAACGCAATTACCTGCATAAAACATAAATACCTTGTACAAATCTCATTTCATGACTACACTAATACCGTATTTTTTATTATTTTATTTATTTATTTTTTTCTCTCACTCTTTTCCGGTCCTTGTTTTCATTATTTCTCTTTTTTGTTTTTAATGTACTATTGACTTCCGCTTTCCGGTTTAGTTGCAGCCATCTTGCTTCACCGTGTGACTGGACATAAGGGAGGTTTTTTTTCCTCTTATTTTTATAGTTTCATGTTCTCTACTTAATTCTCATTTTCTTTCTCTCCTGTCTCTTGTTTGTCTGTCCCTGACGAAGGCCTTGTGGCCGCAACGTAGGTTTTTCTTGTCCTTTCTCCTTGTAAGACGTATTACTATTTGTGTGTGTGTTTTTTTTCCCATTCAACTGCTTTACCCCCGTCTTACGGCAGTTCTCCTCATATACTTATATCATACCCCATAACTGACTGCATTGTCTACCTGTTTGCTCACTTTTCACTTTTATCTCCTCTCTTACTTTCGATCTATCATCTACTTTCATTGATTATTATTTTTTATTTATTCTTTGTATCTATAAATTTAATTATTTTTTATATTTAATTCTATTTATTTATTTATTTATTTTTTTTATTTTTGTGTGTGGTCTCACTCGATTTGCCACTATGCCTTCACTGAAACACTTCATTAATTCACTTCGGTCTTCTATAACGACCTCCTTCAGCCTCTTACCACCTGATATATCTCGCACTGCAATTGATTTTGCATTTGCTACATTCAAGAAAACTAGATTCACTTGCCATCTCCACTTTATCCGCACCTGCCTCCGCCTTAAAGTTCTCCCTCATGGATTCACTTCTAATTTCAACCCCTCGGCTGGCCAACTTCACTCTCGCGAAGTTACAGCGCATCGAGACCACACGTGGGTTCCAGCGTATGCGGGCTGTCGCAGCTATCCATTCCCGCCTCCTGGCAGATGTCAGTTCTCAGCAGTCTCCCCTTCTACTCAGCTTACGTAGTCTCACCTCCAGCTATTTTCCTGCTTTTCCCATTATCCGTATCATTATCCATACACTCAACTGACAACTGTATGATTTTTTTATCCGCCAAGAAAAAAGACAAACTTTCCTGCCTCTGTCCTACCCCTGATACTGTCCCTGCCTCCTCTACTCCATCTCGTTCCCAGGTTGTATGTATTCCATCTGATCTTGCCCTCTCTGAGGGTGAGCTTTCGATCTTCAGCAAGGGCTTGCACTTTGTCCCTCTCCAACCATCATCTGATCAGTTCAATCTCTTCCAAGATGTCCATCGTTTTCATCGCCTTCTGCGACTTCAGTTCCATTTCCGCAACAATGATAGTCCTCATAGATCGGAGGCTGAATCGGATGATGCCTTTGAACGCTTCGCTCCTTCCAAGAATAAGAAATTTACACCCTCTCATGGGGCTTCCCACGCTCTTGATTTATATATTCAGAAAACCCTCCATGACATTCAGCAACGCCAACCTCAACGTCTGCGTTATTCCAACCTGTCTGCTGATGAGTCTCATGCCCTCTCGAAGCTCCGCTACAGAGATGACATTGTTATCAAACCGGCAGACAAAGGACGTGCCATTGTGGTATGGCGCAAGGACTCTTACCTCAAGAAGGTAATAAGCAGCTCACCAACAGCTCCTTCTACCAGCGCCGTGACAATGATGCGACAGTCCTCAACAATCGTCTGTTCCATGACGCTATCAAAAGTCTTATCGCTCACAAGTCCTTACCTTCTAGCGCTTCTCATCTCTATTGACAATAGTTGTCTGGGCAAGCCTGTGTTTTATATGCTTCCCAAAATTCATAAACCCCCTAACCCTGGGAGACCCATTGTCTCTGCCTGTGCCTGCCCTACCGAACATATATCAGACTTTCTCGACGGCATCTTTCAGCCTATTGTAGAGCAGCTTCCTTCCTTCTTAAAGGACACCAACCATGCTCTTACTACTTTTTCCTCTATCCAGCTTTCCTCAGACTGTACCTACCGTTTATTTCTGTTAGATCTTTGCTCGCTTTGCACTTCCATTCCTCACTCTGATGGTCTCCGAGCTCTCCGGTTTTTCCTGGACCAGCGCACGCACCCCTCTATCACTACACAGACTCTCCTGCGCCTTGCAGAACTTGTCCTTGGACTCAATTCCTTTGAGTTCACTTGACAGTTCTTTGACCAAATTAGTGGAGTTGCCATGGGCACCAAGATGGGTCCCAGTTATGCCTGCCTCTTCATGGGCTACCTGTAGTATCAGGTGTGGCAGCAGTATCCTGGACCTTTTCCATTGATGTATCTTAGATACATAGATGATGGCATAGGTCTCACTGATATGCCAGAGGTTGACCTATCTAGGTTCATTAACTTCATTAATAACTTCCACCATGCGATCCAATTCACCTCTAACATCTCCACTGTCTCTGTTAATTTCCTCGACATCGTTGTCACCATCACTTCCCCCCACCTCACCACTTCGGTGTACTACAAACCCACCGATGAACACATTTACCTCCTTTATACTTCCTCTCATCCTCCGGCTTGTCGTGACTTCTTGCCTATCTTACAACTTCTCCGTCTCCGTCGGCTATGCCAAGATGATGACAACTTTCTATGCCGAGCACAAGAAATGTTGGATTTCTTTCGTAACAGACAGTATCCAAAGGATGTTCTTACCTCTGTGTTACGACATGTGTTAACGATGTCGTCTGCTATATTTGTTAGCGCGTTTAAAGTACGCATTAAAGGTTGAGAGGGTTTTAATATAGAATGTTTTTATGCTTCAGGGTTTTTATTGAACGCAATCGCATGGTTCGATTGGGACGTGGTAGTATTGATAAGGTCACGCTTGACTACGAATCTAGTTCACCCTTCCGAATCTGAACTTGAAGCAAGTCAGATGTGTTTTCGATTCACTCCCGTATATAGTATGAAGTGCAGAAGTATTTCTTTGAGATTAGGCTTGATGGTCAGCCGTATTAATATTTTAAGAAACAATGAATCAGGAATTGGTTAATTACAATCATTGGTTATTGAGTCAGGAACTCAGGGAGTATTGATAGTTTTATATGATTTGTTCTCACAAACTAGTTAGTATCATTTCTAGTGGTCTGCATAGCAGCAACGCATGTATACAGCCTACTATGTTTTGTGGACAACGCTAATAATTACTCTATCCGACTGGAACGGACTGCACGGGACAGATATGAATAATGAAATGATTCCTGCAACGCCATGTATTGTTTTATGAATTAACTGTGATGTGATGTATTCGTACAATGTATTAAATCGATGCTCGTTGGACTCAAAATACCAGGAGTTATTTACTAAATAAAGTTTGGAAGTTGGCTGGAATATTAGCCAATATTTATAATATAAAATGCACGATCCGCTCTTCTATGATGAAGGACATTAATAGTAATATTAATTAGTTGGAGTTAAAAGGGAATACGAACGATGTCAACCATTATGCTAACCAATTTAAAACAACCTAATCATAGACCTTCAACAAGGAATGGAAGCAAGAACCCGCTTCAACACTCTGCCTTAGAGCGTGTTCTCCCTATCTCACGTCTAGAGGCCCTCAAACCCCGCTTAAACACCTCCTCTGATAGAGTCAAGTTAATAATGACCTATCACCCTCACAACTTTGCTGTCAAAAGGATCCTGTATCGTCACCTACCTCTCCTCAAAGATGACCCAGCGACGCGGGAAGTGTTTAGTAAGCCACCCTTGTTGGCATATAGACGAGATGAAAATTTGAGGGATCTCCTAGTCCACAGCCGTTTGAAAACTGTCAACGATGGCCACTTTGGGACCAAGCCATGTAACCGGACTCGATGTAATACATGTCAGTATGTAATCGAAACACGTTCAGTCTCGTTCCATAACGCCAAGTTCACCATCACCCATGGCTTCACATGTGAGTCACGCAACGTCATTTATGCTATTATATGCAAACGTTGCACCATTACTTACATTGGCCAAACGGGCACACGACTGGGCGACCGATTCTGCAGACACCTCTACAACATCTCTCAGTTTAAATCCACACCAGTGGCCATCCACTTCAATGGCCCTGACCACCACGGTGCCACTGACATCCAGGTGACAGCCATCAGATCCTGTTCCTCGGAAGCCAACAGTCGGTTTCGACAGGAACAACGCCTCATTCATCTTATGGGTTGCCTTAAACTACACGGTTTGAATACCCAACATTTTTTCGTCTGAGACGCCTTTCTCTATCTAGTCCCTATTGTATTATGACTGTCTACTTTGATGCGATCACCCATTTTTTTTTTAATTTAACATTTTTTTTAATTTTAATTTTTTATAGTTTTATTTATGTTTTTTTATTTTATTTATTTATTTATTTTATTTATTTATTTATTTATTATTTTTTATTATTTTTTGTTAAAATCGCTTTTCCCTCATTTGATATATTTTAATTTTAATATTATTATTATTATTTTTTTTAATTATTTATTTTTTTTATTTATTTATTTATTTTTTATTTTATTTTTTTCTCATTATTTTATTTATTTATTTATTTTTTCTCTCACTCTTTTCCGGTCCTTGTTTTCATTATTTCTTATTTTTTGTTTTTAATTAACTATTGACTTCCGCTGTCCGGTTTAGTGGCATCCATCTTGCTTCACCGTGTGACTGGACATAAGGGAGGTTTTTTTCTCTTTTTTTTATAGTTTCATGATCTCTACTTAATTCTCATTTTCTTTCCCTCCTGTCTCTTGTTTGTCTGTCCCTGACGAAGGCCTTGTGGCCGCAACGTAGGTTTTTCTTGTCCTTTCTCCTTGTAAGACGTATTACTATTTGTGTGTGTGTGTGTTTTTTTCCCATTCAACTATTTGACAACTAAAGTAAATTTCCGTTATATGACGGAAATTAAGTTCAAGAACACCAATACTAAACGGCTATTTTATTTATTCAAATACTTGTGTGAAAATAATGGTAAGTGTGAACATCCGATTGTCCATCAGATGAGCAACTTGATTTTCTGCTGTTTTGATCGGCCAGATAGATTATAACATAATTGGGATCTTCAGATACTTTAATAGATCGGAATTATAATAGATCTTTAGCTTACTAGAAGTTTTGTTATGATTTCTCTAATCAGATCTGAAGTCTCCTTATTCTTGGTGCACAAAATGACTAGTTGGAGGAAAACAACGTTTGTAAACATTATGTGTGGGTATTTATACATCTCTGAGCACTTGTATACGAAGATACATATTTAAACAATTTCGCTGCAGTTGTCTCTACATCAGATACAATTCACTTAGATGGTAACAGTGAGAATAGTTAACAACATTTTCTTCTATTTTTTTATTCTCACATTAAAAACCAAAATATTTGTTTTACATCTGGTGTTAGACAAAGACTGAATATGCACGCCGTTCATAGAGAGTTGTTATTGGCACATGTACACCGTCCTTTGCGCATTTTTCTTTGGTGAGTGTTACAAGTTACAGGAGTTTTACAAAAGCAAAGAATGACAGCATGCGTTAGAAAACTATATATAAACTAGCAATATCCCGTCATAATTGACATGTTTTTAATGATGTTTCGTATTGTAGTGGCATTTCTGCTTCTTCTATAGTATCGCTTGCTCGTTGTGAATGACACGATCGTCTCTTCCTTTTTAGCATCTGCAGCTCGTTTTGCAGCCATCTTATCATTTTGATCCATAATAATAAGTCTACAATACTTTAAATTAAAATTTTGTCTTGAAACAATCAGAAACTTAAATTTTAAGGTTATTTTAAGAAAATGAGGAGTTAAATCCGTGTCCCGAATGAAACTGGACTGAAGAGTATCTTGATCGTTTGTTGATTTAATTTGCATCTCCGCACCTTCCTGTCTAGAGTTCATGTACTGTTTATAAATTGTGTTGTTGGCTTCTTCCCATAATCGAACTGTTCATGCACACCGTCATTTGCGCACTTTTCTATTTTCAGGAGAGTACATATAAGAGAAACAATACAATTATTGTCTAACTTTCAACCACAGTTGCACCCCCTTAGCCGTGGTTGAAAGTTAATTTACTCTCTCAAAAATAGAAAAGTGCGCAAATGACGGTGTGCATGATGTGACCGACCGACTTGCGTACTTACGGCGAGATTTATGGTATTTGATATGATTTTGACAAAAGGACGACACGTGTGCCTCTACAGAGTCAAGATCATGAACACATTGCTGCACATTACAGGCTGGGTAAGTAAGACGTTTAGTACCACGTGTGCAAAATCAAAGTATGACAAATATTGAGTTAAAAAATTACATTAATTTTCGTTCCTGCTTTTGAGGCAAGTCACTCTTTAAGTGCGTTATATGGAAGAATACGCAATCACAAGCATGTTTATGTTTTCACATAAGGATGATTTAGTCAGTGTGGTGATTGCCCATAATCATCAGCTGCCATCTCCACAACAACAGATCTCCAACGTCTTCTATCTCTTGTCTTGACGATGCACTCTGGTAGACTCTTTCCTGTCCATCTCTCTCTCTCTTGTTATCTTCCCACTTATAGCGCTGTCATTCCCTTAAATGTTTGCCTTCAACTCTCCCTTTTATTATGGTATTCTGCAAGGTGTTATGTTATTTTATGTGGCTAAAATATCTTAGCTGCCTAATTTTGATCTCATTCGTCAGTTCTTTTTTCATACCTAGGTTTTCTAGGCGCTCCATATTTATTTTTTCTCTTTCCATGAGATGTGCCCTATTCTTCAAGAATAAAGAGGGGGATGTCATGAATGGCACAGGCAGAGTCTACGATTGGTCAGGTGACCAGGGTTGAGATTGTATCCAAAGGGAAAGAGTGGAGTAAGTCATTGGAGAACTGGATAAACTACCAGCAGATCATCATTAACCTTGGCAGAGCGTGCATAGCTTGAGGCACTCCACAAAACCAGGGGTATGTGGCAATGAGAGAGCTGACAGAATGGCCCGGAGAGCACTCATACTGGCAACACTGGACATGTATAAGGGAGAGATACTAAGGGTCATTAATGAACACCTGCTGAATAATGACACTACAGTGGAAGAATCAACAATGCTGAGGCTATTGGAATTTGGCATCAAACGTGGAACTAGCAGAAATAGAAGTGAGAGAGGATGCATGTGTCGTATGTACAACCAGTGTTCCAGGTACAAGTAGCATTCATACTCTTTGACATTTGCTGAGGGAGACTGAGCACCTATGAGTTTGCCCGGAGAGCAATGAAGTCGATTCTGATTAACAATAACATTAACATTAACGTCTCAAGAGCCTCAATTAATTCTCCCAATTGCTTATTGATTTTCCATATTTCTCACCATACAGTGATGAAGAATATATATATGCTTTATGATTCTCAGTTTTAATTTGTGATTCAACTGTTTAGATGTCAGTATTTGTGTCATATTGTTGAATATTACAGTGGTCAGATGTCACGAAATTTTTTGAGGGTATTTTGCATGTATGAATGTTCCCATGCTCCAGCGGGAGTGTAATTAGTCATTTGAGTTGTTGTGAGTTGGGTATGCTTGCCTTGAATACTTTAGTTATTGTCGTGAAACATTCTAAATCCACATATATAAATTAAAAGTTACATGTAAAGCCTAACACATAAATTCAATAAAAGGAAAGAGAAATGGTTAAAGACCCGTGCTTTCCAATAGCGTACGCCTGTGTTAATAGAACGTCATGCTGGTTGAACAATAAAAACCCCTTTTTTATGCTTCGTCTGCATATTCTCACGCTTTCACGTTGATAGTAAAGCCTACTGCATCAATACACGCTTTCTACAATAAAACGTGTACTGTATTTCTAAGAAAACCTTGAGCTAGGCACACTGCGTAATGACCTAAATTAATACTTCCATTAATTTCATTTTTATACACTACGTTAACATAAACGGAAGGACAGATGGAATTAGGATAGAGAGAGTGAGGGCTGAAAGCAGGAACGCATGCAACACTAACACGCGTCTCGCGATAATTAATGCCACCCCCAAGCGTAAGGCCAGAAGCACTAACTTTTTTCAAATCGACAGTGATAAAAAACACTACCCATACGAGAGTTAGGTTTAAAAACCTGTAAAATGCTTATTAGGAAACATGACATTATACTGGTTTACGTTTGAAAGCCTGACAGAACAGCAGACACCCTAAAGTTTGGAAGTGAGGAGGTGGTAACAGCACGACTATCCTAGAAGAAAATACATATTTTGAACGCCGCCACTTAGCTCCCTTAAAACTTATATATTTGGGTTCCTTAGGACTTGCTGACAAAGAATATGTTAAGTGTTACGCAAATAGTCTAGGAATTAACAAATTATAGCCAAAGGAAAATAGTGAGGATGTCGGACAGCACCAAATCATAATCGCACAGTGGCATGTTTTGAAACCACCATTGTACGGGAAATAGGTCACCATGTTAAATCCAATTTGATTGTCGGGAATGATATGTAAGGCTAAACACGATTAGTCGGACTACAAATACTAATTTTGGTTGTTAGGGGAAACGTGAGAAGGGTAACATTTTTTGAAAAGCTGTGTAAATGAACAGGACGTGTCGGAGAAAAGTAAAACTGCATGGAATTGCCAAACAGTACACTGACACCTATCTTATTGTTTAGAAAGAACTAATGCTGGAATTGCAGAGGCGTAGTAACCATTAGGGAGGAGTATACTGGTGTAAATTGTTTCAGATGAAGCTAGCAGTTGGCCTACCGCTCTGAACTCAGTGTTTGTTATGTATTGTGTTCAGTGTGGAAATAGATTATAAATTAGTTCTGAAGTAGGAGGTACAACCTTCTTGTTTCAGGGACCGTGGTCCTAAGTTATTGAAGCAGCACCTGGTCTGAGCTTTGCTGAATCCAGAGGCTGACAGCATACTTCTTGGTCCAGATAGCGACCAGTGAGGTGTCTCCAGAACACAGTGAAGCAATCGAGCAGAGGAGTCTTTTCCTGCCGCCATCACGAAAGATAAGCTTCTGTGGCCAGAGCAGCTCAAAATTATGTGCCCCCCCCCCTTCTAAAATTGACATTATATTAAACACAGAGGGACAATAAATTGTGTCAAACGACAGGAACTGTGAACTTTTCCAAATACTATTTCCACGATAATCAAACACTTGAAGTCATGATGATAACCAACAATCTAGCTTGAAAAACAAAACCAGTATTACCTGATAGTACTACTTCACAACTTACACACATAGGATAATACTAATAAATTATGTCAATACAAAGATTATATATATAAACTGTGTACATACTACTTGTAATTACCCTTGATTGTGATTCCTGGTTCACTGTGTAGTTGAATCAGGATATCTATTATTGAAAGGAATTAATACATATATATATTTGAAACTTTACACTTGACTCAGTTAAGATAGTCTTATAGAGTGTTATATGTGTGTGAGTGTCACAGTGTTGTAAAGTGGTGTGGAATAAAATAAATTGTTTATCTGTCTGTTGTTGTTGTGACTTACACTACATCATTTTCATAACCCTAGACATTTAACGAAGTCATCACAATATTCCAGAATAATTCTGACTGAGGTATAAATGTGGTAGCAAGTAAGGTCATCTGTAATACACCACACTTATTAGATACAGATACCTTCACAGCTGATCTCAGTCAGTACACTAAGTCCCCTATAATATTTATAACATCCCACTTTACCACATATATTGGGGTCTCGCTCCCGGGATATTGAACTTTCTCCTATTATATATATTGGGAATAATAAAAATTTAAAAGGTATCCTTGGGTGAAAATAAATAAGGTTGAGCTCTCAGTGCCTGTGGTTGTCCTTAGATAATTAATTACAGATTGTATTGTTTAGTTAGATATTGTTTACATTTACCTGTTAGAAAATGGCGGACCTGGCCAAATTTCGATCTGCTGCTGTGCAGACTGCTAAAGAGTTAGGAATGGACGGGCAAGTTATGATTGCCTATGTCACTGCTGAATGTGACAAATATATTGAACGTGAAGAAAGCAAATTTGAAGCCGAAAGAAAGTTAGAGGCTGGAAAAGAAATTAAGAGGCTGCAGATTGAGGCTGAGGCTAAGAAATTGGAGGCAGAAAGAGAAGAAAAAAAGGCAGAATGGAAAACCGAGGAAAGAAGACAGGCTGCAGAAAGGGAAGACAAGCGATTAGCTGCAGAGAGGGAATCAGAAAAGGAGGAGAAGAGATTACAAAGGGAACATGAGTTATGACTAAGGGAGTTTGAGTTTCAAGGCCATGCTCCTGAAAATGGTGCCAGTCCCTTTACCTCCGATGCTACTGCTAGTCAGGGAGCCTCAACCTCAGCTATGAACTTTCATTTAGATCATTCTGTTGAGAAAGACGATGATATTGAGAGCTATCTAAATAGATATGAACTATTAGCTACCACGTTTGGGTTAGAGAGAGAAAGGTGGAGCTTAAAGTTATCTCAAGGGCTTCGTGGGGCAGCTTATGAAGTTTTTGCCAAAATAAGCAGAAGTAATCAAGAAAATTATGACATGCTAAAGCAGGCTCTTTTGTTAAGATATGAAAAGAACGCAGAATTTTATAGGAAAAAATTTAGGAATGCTAAACTACTGTCAGGTGAAACCTATCACCAGTTCTCTGCACGGTTAGAGACATACTTGGAGAAATGAACTTCTCTGGGGAAAACCCAAGATCTTAACGAAATGGTCCTTATAGAACAACTAAGAGAGTCCATGGCTCCAGACCTGAGAAAGTTTCTCATGGAACAAGGTGCAGAGAGACTGGGGGAGTTACTAAATGTTGCTGAAAGGTATCAGGCAGCTCAGGCAGAGGTATCAGGTAATAAAAAGAAACAGGTAGAAAATTTTAGGGCACCACAGAACTTTAATAAATTTGATCCTAGAGATCAAAACAAAGGTAAGCACCAGTTTGATAGGCCACGGTATGACAATAAAAATAAAACCCCACAATTCGATGAAAGGAAATATGATGAAAGAAAATCTTTCAACCAAGGAAAGAGATGGTGTAAAAATTGTCAGATGGACAATCATGACACTGACCGTTGTAGAAGGAAACCTGTGTATATGGCCACACTTCAGGTCAGGTTGACCTCTAGAAAGGAGGAGGATATCCTGATAGATACCACTCCAGAAGAGATGAGGAAGGCACAGGCTGGGGATAAGACCCTCAAGCCTTGTTTCAGGAAATTGTCAACTTGTCATACAACTCCAGGCAAGGGAGACTTTTACATGAAAAACAAGTTGATTTACAGGAAGGCAGGAACTAGATCCAATGGTTACAAACAGTTGGTTCTTCCAAAGACATATAGGGCAGACTTAATAAGGAGCTTACTTGTGAAAAAGGATGGGGACCATGAGAAAATTGGTACCATCATCCAAAAGGTAGCTCACAATTATTATTGGCCCAAGGCACGATGGGACATTGAGAATTTTGGAGAAAGGTGTAGCATAGCACATGAGGGAACACCCACAAGTGGGAACATTGATCAGGACCTGGACACGCCACGGGGCAAACTTAGGCCTGACAATAAAAATTAAAATAAATTTGATAAAGTGGACCAAAGGGAATGGGAAGCCCCTTTTCACGGACAAGCTTCAATTAACTGTTTTACAATGGCCACTATGCAGAGAGTGCAAAAAGATGTCTTACCCCAGGATAAGCCGAAAATCCCTCAATCGGACTTAAACAAACTGGAGGAAGAGGATGTAGAGAGGAAATCTCTCATCAAGAATTCTAAGTGGGGAGAAAGCCCCAAGAGAAGAATTGGTAGCGGTCGTTTTGTGAATGATAATTCTGGGAAGAAAAATCATCACTATAGAGCTTCGAGTGGAAAAGACCATACCGGTGCATGGACAAATAGGTCCACAAAATTAAAGGTCCATATGAAGCGCTGTTAAGAACGTGGACTGATAAGAAGGCAGAGGAAAATATTACATCCTCATACCAATATGTGAATGAGCTGACCACTCGTTTAAAAACTGGCTGGAAACTTGCCAATGAAAATTTGAAACAGCCAGGAAGAAACATGCAGCCTATTATAACAGGAAAGCTAAAGACAGAGATTTGGCTGTGGGAGAGAAGGTACTGCTTCTTCTACCCGGTAGTCAGAATAAGTTACAAATTGGATGGCAAGGTCCATATACAGTTCTAGAGAAGGTGTCTAGAACCAATTAAAAGATAGATAAGAGGGGGAAAGAAAAAATCTATCATGTGAATCTCCTGAAGAAATACTTGGACAGAGAAAATCAAGAAGAGACACACTTGTTAACCTTGTCCATTGCCATGGAGATGAAAAAGGAACCACTTTCACCATTTGAATATCCATTACACCCCTGTGAGACAGCGGCACAGGTGAAAATCAGTACACATTTAACGAAAAATCAGAAAGAGAGAGTGCAACAGGTTCTAGATAATCATACAGAGGTGTTAACAGACCGACCGGGGCATACAAACTTCTTGGAATATGATATGAAACTGATAGACCCCACACCTGTCTGTATGAAACCCTATTCGATTCCTTTTGCTAAGGAGAAAGCTTTGAAGGAAGAGATAGACTATTTGTTGAAGGAAGGAATTATTTCACACAGTGAATCGTCGTATAGTTCCAGTGTGGTGCTCTTAAGGAAACCTACTGGAGAACATAGACTCTGTATAGATTACAGGAGACTGAATGCTATCACAGAAGGACAGGTGGATCCATTGCCGGATACAAATCAGTTGTTTGCCAGGCTTAATAAAGCTAAATATATCTCAAAAGTGGATCTGAGTAAAGGATACTATCAGATTCCAGTAAAGCCTGAGGTTAGACCATACCTAGCTTTTAGTACCTCAGAGGGACACTATGAGTTTAACAGATTGCCATTTGGATTGAAGAATGCGCCTAGTGTAGAATGATGAGAAAATTGTTGGATCCTCTGAATAACCCATGCTTCACAAATTTCATGGATGATATCCTTATAGCAACAGAAACATTTGAGGAACACATTGACTCTCTGAACATGCTGTTTAATCGATTTAGAGAAGCGAATTTAACAGCCCGACCAACCAAATGTTGCGTTGGATGTAAAGAATTAGAATTCTTTGGACACACAGTCCATCAGGGAAACATGACCCCTGACCCCAAGAATTTAGAGAAACTAAAGAAAGCCCCGAGGCCACAAACAAAGAAAGACGTGAGATCCTTTGTCTCATTATGTTGTTTCTACCAAAAGTATATCAAAAACTTTAATTGCTTATGTGCACCGTTAACTGATTTGACACGCAAAGGAAATCCAGATCGAATTACATGGACAGCACAATGTGAATTGGCATACCAGGAATTGAAGGAAAAGCTTACAAGCAAACCTATTTTGAAATTAATTGACTTAAGTCAAGAATTCATTGTGAGAACGGATGCAAGTAATATCGGGTTGTGCGCGACCTTGTTACAGAAATCAGATGCACAGAATGGGGAATTAACCCCAGTGGCATATGCTAGTAGAAAGTTGAATAAAGCTGAAACTAATTACTCAACTAGCGAAAAAGAATGTCTTGCAGTAATATGGGCGATAAAGAAATTCAATATTTATCTGTATGGGAAGGCATTCAAGTTGCAAACGGATCACAAACCCTTGTCGTTTCTAGCGCAGGCTAGGCATGAACATTCGAGGTTACTCAGATGGTCTTTACTTTTGCAGCCATTCCAATTCAGAACAGAGTATATTTCTGGAAAAACCAACCTGGGAGCGGATTTTCTAAGCCGCCATCCGTGTGATGAGAATCACCGTAAGCCCCAGAAATAATAATAAATTTCTCTATGTGTATATAGAATTATAGACTGACATATAACGTCTGTTTTAAGAGGGGAGAATTAGTCGTGAATCATTCTAAATCCACATATAAATTAAAAGGTACATGTAAAGCCTAACACATAAATTCAATAAAAGGAAAGAGAAATGGTTAAAGACCCGTGCTTTCCAATATCGTACGCCTGTGTTAATAGAACGTCATGCTGGTTGAACAATAAAAACCACTTTTGTATGCTTCGTCTGCATATTCTCACGCTTTCACGTTGATAGTAAAGCCTACTGCATCAATACACGCTTTCTACAATAAAACGTGTACTGTATTTCTAAGAAAACCTTGAGCTAGGCACACTGCGTAATGACCTAAATTAATACTTCCATTAATTTCATTTTTATACACTACGTTAACATAAACGGAAGGACAGATGGAATTAGGATAGAGAGAGTGAGGGCTGAAAGCAGGAACGCATGCAACACTAACACGCGTCTCGCGATAATTAATGCCACCCCCAAGCGTAAGGCCAGAAGCACTAACTTTTTTCAAATCGACAGTGATAAAAAACACTACCCATACGAGAGTTAGGTTTAAAAACCTGTAAAATGCTTATTAGGAAACATGACATTATACTGGTTTACGTTTGAAACCCTGACAGTTAAGCAGACACCCTAAAGTTTGGAAGTGAGGAGGTGGTAACAGCACGACTATCCTAGAAGAAAATACATACTTTGAATGCCGCCACTTAGCTCCCTTAAAACTTATATATTTGGGTTCCTTAGGACTTGCTGACAAAGAATATGTTAAGTGTTACGCAAATAGTCTAGGAATTAACAAATTATAGCCAAAAGAAAATAGTGAGGATGTCGGACAGCACCAAATCATAATCGCACAGTGGCATGTTTTGAAACCACCACTGTACGGGAAATAGGTCGCCATGTTAAATCCAATTTGATTGGCGGGAATGATATGTAAGGCTAAACACGATTAGTCGGACTACAAATACTAATTTTGGTTGTTAGGGGAAACGTGAGAAGGGTAAAAATTTTTGAAAAGCTGTGTAAACATGGCCCGATTGGTTAGACCCGCTGATATAGTCAATGAGGAGCGTCTGTTCAGTGCCACATTTTAAAATAAACTTACTAAGAAACAGTGCGTTGAGAACCAGTGCATATTTTTCTAAATAAAAGCCTGGGACGGCGGCAGATCGGATTTTGTGCCATATTCATTGCCAGTCAACGTAATTGTGTATTATTTCCATGAATTGTGGTAAGCTTGACATATTTGATATCTTTTTAATGAATATTGAATGTAAATTGATAATTTATGTATGTATATGTGTGTGGTTCAGTAGCAAACATGAGGCAAAGCCTAGATATTGCTCCAACCTGAACAGGACGTGTCGGAGAAAAGTAAAACTGCATGGAATTGCCAAACAGTACACTGAAACCTATCTTATTGACTAGAAAGAATTAATGCTGGAATTGCAGAGGCGTAGTAACCATTAGGGAGGAGTATACTGGAGTAAATTGTTTCAGATGAAGCTAGCAGTTGGCCTACCGCTCTGAACTCAGTGTTTGTTATGTATTGTGTTCCTTTTCGCAAAGTTGGCCCTCACCTGCAAGTCGAGTTTCACTCATTTCTGCTATGTCAATGTTGTACCTGGCCAGTTCTCTCCCAATCAGGGCAGTTCGTCTCTCAGGTCTGTTTGCTTTAAAGTCTTTGTCAAGGAGAGTGCGCACATTCCATGCGCCTAGAATGAGGGGGAAAAATCTGTCCTTTCTTTTTCTTAAATGTCGCCGCTGAAGTAGGGTACCCACCAACCGCGGTAAGCTGGTTAGGTAATGGTGGAGCAGGCAATGTTTAGGGCACCTTTTCTAGCCCCTTCCTCATGCCATGGAGGTGAGCAGTGCTTTCCTAAAGAGGGCTGCTCAGACACTCAGGGGGCTGCCGAATCCCACTGCTGCTCCGATCAGTGGAAGACGACCATATGGCCTGAGCCGCCTGTGTGTAGGTCTGCGACTGCGACTGCCAGCGTACCCACGCCTGCCGCTTCGCCGCTCACCCATCGCCACAGGACTTGTTGTGAGTGGATGGATGAATGGATGAATGGATGAAAGAGTGACTTGCGCGGTGATTTGGATTAAAGTGAGGAAGAGTTGCGCAATTCGTCGACCTCACTCTCTCGCCTGGGTCCATCTCAATCCAGTGGCAAGACAAGTCAAGACTGGAGATGAAGTCAGGTGCAGTGGATGACCAGGGCTTTCTACGTGCCTCGCCGTGCTCCTTACGCTCCACAGCGCGTTGCTGGTAATCGCCGTCATGCCCGTTGAACCAACAGATGGTTTCTTCCGCACAATCTATCGAATCCAGTCTTCGCATGCATGGGTAGGCAGACCCTAACTCACCGAAGGCTATTAACCATTCGGCTACCCTCACCTAGTTTAGCCGGCCTGTCAAAGCCGTTGCCCGGGGGGTGGCCGCTGTCGCATGTTGACAGTACGAGGAGCCACAGGTGAGAGCTGGATGCCAGGTTTAGACCAAAGGTGGCCGAGCTGCCCTCATAATGGCATGACAGCTCCTTCACCAGAGGTACTACCAATACCTGACTTCCCAACAACCCCACTTGCTTTTACTAGTTAGGGGAAATACCGTATAAGGAGATTAAGATACAATGTTTGCATATGTTCTATCTAAAGCTGTGCTATTCCTGTATATCGTCATTCAGCATCCCTGCTGTGTTTTTTTTTCTACACATTGCTTACATCTGCTCTGCCTATAGCAGTGCCATATCTATTTGACATCCTTCCCTCTAGTTCTCCAGTTTCTTTTTCATTTTGTTCTAATAGTTTTAAATTAGATACTGTGTATTAACATATTTCTCATAGAAACTGTTGTGGTGTTTGTGCTTATCAAGTAACTGCTGCAGAGGTGACTTGAAGACAACAAATCAGAGCAGTTTATTGTCATAGTCTGCCATTCAGTACACCATGAAAAGCTACGTAACCCTAGTTTGTTTTGGATCATCATTCTAAAACCATATGTAATTTATTTGTCCAGGCTGCTCTAAATGCTTCCCTCTGCATTTATTGTTTCAGTGCTGTTGTTGGACGTGGCGATTATGTTATTTATTTGTGTTTTGATTTCATCTGTAAGATTTTGTGCTATTTATTCTCAGAAGGGGGTTCTATCCTTTCGGCAGGATCTGTTGTATTGCCCTTCACGAATAAAGTGTGCATTTTTACATTAGTTGTTTACGTGCAGTTTGTTGTTGGTTGTGTATTATATTTCCTCGTTGGCGTTCTGTGAATATATCTTGTATTCTTTAGTCATTTTATTTCTTACACTATTAAATACGTTAATTGTTTTTTCAATCTCCTGTTTTCGTGCGTTATAGAGGTCTGGTTCTGTATATTTCAATATTACCTCTGTCACACATCTTTCCTTTTTCTTGTTACCGACCTTCCAGGTTGTTGTTTGTTAAAAAAGGGTGTAGTGTTTATCATCATCATTTGTGTCATTGTTTGTTTTGTAGGGCTAGTAATTATTTTGGGTAGACATTGAGTACAGTAAGGTGTCATCTTAGTAGTTTTTTAAGATATTACTTTGGAGTTTGAGCTATTTTAACATTTTGTAGAGTATCTGAGGTGCACATATCAGATATATTGATAATCATGTCAACACTTATGGATGTTATCCTTGTCGGTGAGAGGATAGGAAAATCCGGAGAAGATCTCTTAGCGTTTGCACAGGCTCAATTTAAAGATGCACAGGAGAGACAAGAACGACATGAGGAGGGAGAGAGAAAGAAAGCAGAGGAATAAACTAAGAAAGTAGAAGCAGAGGAAGAGACTAAGAGATTAGAGATACAAGCACAAAAAGAAATAAAAGAGCTAGAAGCACATATTCGTGACTTATGCTGTTTACTCGCTTCACGAGTTCTTGTAAATCCATTCAGCTAACAATACGGTATCATCTGCATAACTAAGATTGGTTATTGATCTTCCACTGTAGCAGTTTACCATCTATTCTTGACTGTGAAAATGACTATGAGATAGCAGTAGATCTACCTGGGGGAGGAAACATTTCCAGAAAGTATTAGAAGATCTGGAAGACGACCAGACATAGTGCTAGATTCCTCAGCATCTCACAAGATTAAAATGATTGAGTTGACCGTGCCGTTTGAATCCAGGTTGGATGAGTAACAGTCGTTCAAAGTGGCCAGGTATAATGATTTGGTCACGGACTTGAAACAGGACGGGTTCACTGCAAGGGTCATGGATGCTGAGGTAGGTGCAAGAGGTCTAATGGCTTCCTCAGTGAATGATCTACTGAAACTGTTGGGTTTGAAAGGACAGTAAAGATCAAAGGCACTTAAGAGACTCGGTGAAACTGCAGAAAGGACACCGTGCTGGCTCTAGAAAACCGAAACGGGCTATGGAATTCAGGACAGTAATTTGTTTTCAACATAAGGGTTACTTTCACAATTCTGTAACATATCTGTAAAAGTTTATGAGTTATCTATCTTCAAAGAGAGTGAGTGTGTTCCAAAAATCGCTGACTTTTAGTCCTAAAATATGTTTTTTTGCTAACCTTCAAATTGGAAGGTATACCAAATAATAAACACTCCCTAGAAAAAAATATACTCAATACAACGAATACAGTGAATACTCCTTTTTCATCAATCATGGCGAAAAAAAAATAAAAACATAAATGTGATTGGAACTTTGAGTTAATTTGTGAAAATACGTGAATATATTTGTGATAATTATGCCTTCAGACAAAAAGTTCGGTAAAGGTATATCAAAGAAGCGTAAATTTCATGGCAATCAAAATACGGCTGAACGAAATGAAAGGAAAACAATCCTATAGAATCCATCGACATTCGGTACTGAGCCATGTGTTCATAGTTCAACACCATCGATGCAGACTGAATGTTTTGATATTGGAATGAAACGAAATGCCACGCCCCTTTCACGACCAGAGCAGAAAATTCTGGACATTAGCAACCTAACACATGACTCTGATGAGGATATGTTTGAGCGAAGCTGTGACACAGATTCTGCAGAAACTGACGAGGAAGGTAATTATAATGTTAATGATACTGATTTGCTTGAGGGGTACAGAATTATTGACATAGGTCTTTTTGGTCAGAACATTGCTGAAAAATTGTTGTGTACCATTTGCCAAAGTTCTATACAATTAGTTGAAGTCAAAAGGCAAGGACTTGGGAGTGAATTTGTATTTCATTGTAACAGTACAAACTGTCATGAACAAAAACATTTCCCTTCAAGTATCAGCAACCAAGAACTACATATTTGGAGTAACCAGGAGGACATGCACACCATCATAGCTGGCAGACGCTGGAGTTGGGTTGGCCACGTCCTCAGAAGGGACCCTGATACCATCACAAGAACAGTCATGCTATGGACCCCCGAGGGAAAGCGAAAGAGAAGCCAACCAAAAACAACTTTGCGGAGAACTGTGGAAGCTGAGATGCAAAGAATGAACCACAGTTGGGGCACTGTACGAAGGATGGCCGCCGACCGAGCAAAGTGGAATCAATTTGTTGCTGTCCTACAAGACGCCACAAGGCGTGATGGCCGCTGACTGCTTTGACGGTTGATGGTTATGGATCAAAGAGAAGAAAAAGAGAAGAAAGTGAGTTCTCAGTGGGAATGCAAAGATAAATCTTATTAATCGGCGTGCAGCTTTTGCCATGCGCTGTATTGGCTGCAGTCACACCGACTTAAACACTTTCTGTGGTATAATGGATTTACCACCCCCAGTTAGACACAGCAGCAATGCTATTATACAGAAAGGAATGGAGGATGCTGCTACTAGAGTGCAAATTATTAGCATGAAAAATGCTGCTGTTCAAGAGTATGGGAGTGCAGAAGAAGGTGACAACAAGTTCCGTGACACTGATGTATCTTGTGATGGTACGTGGATGACAAGAGGCCATTCATCTATTGTTGGTGCCACAACTGTGATTGGCTTGAAAACTGAAAAGGTAATAGTTACTCAGACAAAGAGTAAAAAGTGCAAATCTTGTCAGTACTGGAAGAAACAAGATGACAACACAGGCAAATTTCAACAATGGAAACAAAGTCATGCTGAGGTTTGTACGATGACCCATCACGGATCCTCAGGGTCAATGGAAGCAGCAGCAGCTTGTAACATTCTTTCTTTCTCAGCAGACAAGTATAGTCTCAGGTATACAAAGTTCATTGGGGATGGAGACACTAACAGTTTCAAAAAGGTGTTTGAATCCAAGCCTTATAGAGAGGATTGTCTGATAGAAAAAATTGAATGTGTGGGTCATGTTCAGAAAAGAATTGGTACTCGGCTGAGAAATCCTAAGAAACTTTCTAAAGGGAAGTATTTGCCTGATGGTAAATCCATAGGTGGTAAGGGTAGACTAACAGATAGTGTCATTGATAAGCTACAGGTATACTATGGAAATGCCACACGAGCTAACAAAAACAACCTTTGCAAAATGCGAGAAGAGGTTTGGGCGGTGTATTTCCATAAGACATCAACAGATGATAATCCTGTTCATAACTTTTGCAACATTGACTGGTGTCCCCACAAACAGGCTGTCAGAGATGGCATAGCGACTGACTTTAAGCACAAGGGAAACCTTCCAATTGCTGTCATGGAGGTTATTAAGCCCATATTCAAAGACCTCTCCAAGACAGAATTACTGAGAAAGTGCCTGCAAGGTTACACTCAAAATTCTAATGAATCATTGAACAGTTTAATATGGAAATATTGCACTAAAAATAAAAAATCAAGGACTTTCAACTGTAAATACAGCTGTTGCAATTGCTGTGTGCATCTTTAATGATGGAGCTAACAGCCTGAAAACAATCCTTCAGGAATGGGACATTCAGCCGGGAAAATTTATGCATACATTCTGTGTAGAAAAAGACAGTCGTCGCATAAAACATTCACAAAGGAAAGTTTAAGCTGCTTCTCTTGAAGCAAGAAGAGCCAAGAGACGTAGGAGGCTTGTCCTAGATGAAGAGCAGACACAAAGAGAGGATCAGCCGTATCTTCCTGGGGGATACTGAGCTCTTATCAGATAAGTGTTTTAACATTTTAAAAACTAAACTTTAACGAAAACAGGGCCTGCTATTCATAATTCCGGTGATTTTTCCACAGTTTTAAAGCTATAGCCTTCATATTTTGCACACTTATAGCCCATGTTATCCTTTATGGCATGAACCTCCACTTTTTTCTTACATGACATAGAAACAGAGATATTGCTATACAAATTTCTAAATTTGTGCTATTTAAAAGGGTCATATTGCAAGAGCCATATCTACAAAGCTAATTCGGGTAGACATTTTTGGGTGGTTCACGCCATAGGTAGGGATGTTGTGCGCATCATCTGCTGGTTTGGCATTCTTTGCACTTTTTATGTGAGTGAAATTCATTCCCAGGTGCACTGGGGGTTTTCCTTTCATTTTTTTCATCACTTCATGTTAATTAATTATTTTCACATAAAACATCAAAATGTATAACGTAAACTTTATTCATCATAAAATATAATATTTTTTATTAACATGTGGCCAAATTTTATGTCAACAAGTTTGTTAGTTATTTTTCTGTTAATTTTTTTAAAAGATAACCCATTTTTGGATAGGTGTGCCCCCTTAAGTAAAGTGCTTCCCATTCTTCACATTTTGAGAAAAATCCTCAGTTCGAAAAAGCGGAACTGTTCAATCTGAGTTTAAGAATTTGTGGTTAATTTGAAACCTCCACGAATTCTAACAGTGCCCTTTGGTTTTCGTACAACCACTAATGGTGCAGCCAAGATGATGGAGGATACTGGTTCAATTATTCCTAATTCTTTTAATCTTTGAATGTATTTAAGAATTAGAATGTGGTATTTAACCCCTAACACTTGTCGACAATGTTCACACGGTAGTCCAATATACATATTTACTATATCGACGATGTAGCCTTTAACTGAATAATATAGGAACATCCAGATAGAATAATATATGTATATCCACAAGAAATAATTTACTGATTTGTTTACTCAAAAACTTGTCTTGGTATCCTCAAAGACGAAGTTCTCCTAACGCTATCAGTAAAAATCCTCTAATCTAAAATCATTGTATCCTTGGAATCATAAGTCCTGAAATCGCTACCTATCGCCCACAACTCTTCTATTTATACTATTTCTTCTTTTTTCCGCCTTTTTTCACACGACCCGTCCTTTTTTCACACGACACAATAGTTAACATTTGCACTCCTCTCCTCAGCTTTTAGACCTTTTTGCACACGACATTCTGTTATTTCGACTTTATTTTCACATGTGTGATCTTTTCCAACTTAACAATAGCGACAAGGAAGGCGACCCGACAGAAGTACCTATTAAATTGGATGCACTGTGCTACATGCTTAACGAAACAGTGCAATGTAATTCTGTTAATAAAGACATTACGAATATAAATTAAGCAGATTAACGTTCCTCCCGTGGAATCATGCCAGATGGTAAGTGTGACGGACAAAACCTCCTCTCCTGCATCAAAGGGGTTCAACCAATGCTACTAGTGGTCACCTTCACCTGAATTGTGGATTCAACGTACATAACGAAAGGGCAAGAGCTATTGACCAATGTTCAAGAACACTCAAAATTCTGCAGTAGAATGCAAACGGAGTTCTCAACAGAAAAGTTCTCCTGAAAAATCGCCTTTACGAAGATCAAATCGATGTGGCTTATATCCTAGACAAACACCTCAACAGCAGCCAATGATTATCAAACAGGATACCAGGCTTTCCGATTTGATAGAGGACTCAAAGGAGGCATGCATAAACTTACGCATAACGTAATGTAACCGGGAAGACTCTCGAGGGCAAATGGTCTAAGGGAAGTAATAAATAGAAATATAGATTGGGGTTAAGATGAGTCTTACATCCCGTGTTTAAGTGATAGAGTTTGTATTTTGTTCTGTTTGTTGATGCGGGGATCCGCAGAGAGTTCGCGCATTGTATGATAAAGCCCAATGTATCTGGGTTGACGTGCGGTTTGCAGAAGATACAATATCATCTCGAATTTCTCTCCATGCCACTCTGGTCGTATGACAGTGTTTTATTTCTGTGAGATGACAAGATGTCAGTATATATTTCTTAAGTAATGAATGTGTTGTGTTCATAAGACCAAGTACGTTGAAAGTTATGAACCTTTTTAGTTGTAGTGAAGTTCAGTAGAAATGCAGACAGTCGAATAAACAGAATGAGCTTGGTAAAGGCACATCCAAGGCGGTAGGCCAGTTCTCTTAACAGAGATACGCCAAGACAGCTACAGCTGACTATAACTGAACTTTGAGATAACCAGTTCAAGTAAGGAGATATTGATAGTATAGCAACAACAACTGTGGTTCTCAACTTGTGAACCTAATAGCCACTAGAGACAAATTATACAGATAGAGCGACAGACTGTGAGGCATAACGTGATATATTGAATTTCGTTGTACACGTCACCGCCACATGGGGAAGGCTGGGCATGTTATTGAAGTCTGTCAAGAGCCAGAACCTGGCATATTTTACTTGTTTTATATAAATAAAGTCTACCTATGAGTTATGAAGCCTGCTGTCATTATAGTTCATTTTGTCAACTGTTGTTCAGAACGAAGTCATCGTATGTGAAGATTACTTACTATCTAATACAAGCAGTCTACTGACCGGACTGGGATACGAAATCTAGCATACGATCAACACAAAGTAGAAGTATAATACAAAAGACAAGCCAGTCAACGGCTACAGCATTACCAAGTAGCGAGATACTTGTAAACCTCAACGATCAATCGGAAAAAGGACATGGGCATACGTATCTACAATCGGTAAGGCCAACTGAGTAAAGACCTGTCACTTGGGAATATAGAAATAAGGAGCTCGAACTGCATAGTTTTCGGATACTTGAACAGAAACTCTGAAAGATGGGGATACCCAAGTACAGGTAGTAACGGAGAAGAGGACCAGGAAATCGTCACCTTATCAGCAGGCCAAATAAAACACCGAGTTTTTATTCCAGAAAATGGCAAACAATTTCCACTCCAGACCTAGGTTTTGCATCAGCGAACATCATTCACAAACCTGACCGACAGGTACTTGACCCGCTAGCAGGCAGCGACCGCAGACCAATAAAGCTGGGAGTAAATATGGAGAATGCAGAATGGGAGAAGATCGGCTACCACGACAAGCATGGGCAACAAAGAGCCAGGGATCCAGACCCCCCAGGACGACCCAGAGTCCGCTGGGAGGACAACATTAGACAATCTTTGAAAGACCGAGGACTAGAATAACCAGGCAAGGAGGAAGACAGCCGATAGGATAGTCTGGCGCTCTCTCTTCCAAACCTCTACACCTCACGGTAGAAGGGAAACGACTAAGTACGTAAGTAAGTAAGTAAGTAAATATGGAGTATGCTACCCTTGAAGTAAAACCATTACCCCTATGAAATTACAAAAGAGCTGACTGCAATGGGACAGTTTTGCAGTGCTGGCAGGCAGGTTTTCTTAGACTATCGAGAAACGAAACAACAGTATGAAAACGATGGTTGAAAGCCGTAATGGAGAAATATGTCAAGCAGCCATCAATCCATTCCCGGAAAGAGCGGGGGAGGGGGGGGGGGTAAAGAACGAAATGCAAACCGTACTGACTGAAGAAATGCAAAAGATTGAAGATGAAGGAACAGAAGCCAAAACACGGCACAGACAGAACAAACAACTGAATTAAATAGCCCACTCAGTTCCAACTTCAAAATACAAAATAACATTGAATTAAACAACAAGAGACTACTGGAAGCAAACAACTAAAAATCTCTACCTATATAAAGAAAGGAACAAACTGTAGAAAATAGTTAGAGCTCTGAGCAACGAAGAACCTTTCGAAAATGTACCAAGATGAAAATATGCTCTCGGAAAAAAAACTGTCAATGCACTTATCGAACGCTATACCAGTGCAAACCACATTGACTCCTCGATGGACAGGAAAACAATCAGAAGAGCACATGATGGCAAAGTTAACTATGGAAGAAAAAGAAGAGAGAATAAGGGCGCTAAAGAAACAGAAGTCACTTGGAAAAGATGGGATAGGGAATGAAATGTTAACAGGCTTAGGCATATAAAGCAAATAAGCAGCTTCTGGCCATCCTAAACTGCAGCTGAAAAAAAGGAATAGTACCACAGGTAAGGAAGATGCTATACTGATTCCAAAATCCAAAGGAAGAAAAATCGGACATAACCAAATAACTACATAACTATCTGTCATATTTAGCTGTGTAGGAACATTTATGGAGCGCAGAATTAATGCTCGACTAAAGTGGCAGCTGGCAGAAAACATCTCTTAGCCACACAGCAAGCAGGATTCCGAAAATACAGACTCACTGAAGATCAGATCATACATACATTGCTAAGAAAGTAGAGGATACCTTCCAAGAAAAAACACACGCTGGTGGTTTCGTTAGACATGAAAAAAGCAATTGACACAGAATGGAAAGAGGAACTGAAAGTCAAGTTGCAAAGAAGTGAAGTGTGCGAGAGAATGTAAGTATTTATCAACCACTACCTTGAGAATAGAAACGCCAAAGTACAAACACAAGGACAGACCAGTTAGAAGATGATACTGAAAGAGGGTATTCTCCAAGGGATAGTCTTTTCACCCACGTTGTTCCTGTCGCACGTAAATGACCCATCAGAGAATATTCCAAGAAGAACCCACAATGCCTCCTTTGCAGACTACTTAGTCCTGTGATCTTATCATAAGGCACCTATATTTATCGCCCTGTATCTTTTCCAACATCTTCCTTATTTTATTTTCCTTACGTAATATTGTTAAACCCAGAAGCAGCAGATGATCTATTACTACTAAGGGTCCTATAGGCAATGCAAGAGAAAGGGTTTATAGATAGATCCGTGCTTAGTGACCCAGGTTAAAATTTACTGTAGAATCCTGGAGCAGAGACTCAGACCCCTGGCTGAGCCACAAATGTATGAGGTCTAGTGTTGCTTCCCAGCAAATCAAAGTACTTAGGATCTCATGCAGCTGAGCGAAAAGGCTCTTGAGTATAAAGGTGAGATGCATCTTTGTTTCTTGGATCTGGAGAAGGCGTTGGACTGCTTGACTAGGAAGAACCATTCAGCATCTCTGATCCATGCAATTTAGAGCTTCTACATGAGTTGCATAAATTATGTAAGGACGGCAAACCATTAGTCAGAAGAGTTCAGGACCACTACTGGAATCAGACAGGTATAAGACAAGGTGATAATCTATCACCTTATATTTTCATACTCCTCATGGACGATGTCATCAAACCATGTTATGAAAGGACCAAAAAGTATTAAGTGGGGTACTGGAAGATTAGACAGATCTGTATTTCAGAGCTGAATTTACAGACGATGTTGCCTTGGTTGCTAAATTAGAGGCACATCTTCAATCCAAACTGCAAGTCTGGAAGGAATGACTGGAGAAGATAGGGGTGGTTGTCACGTAGGTCTTTATATCATTAAATTACCTACATCTTCTTCCTATTCTCTCACCCAAATCCTTTTGTTTTATTATCTTTCCTTACTTGTTTTTCCTGTATTTTTCGCATCACTCGTTTGCGAAAAATATTTTCTTCAGTACGCTAAAACTTTACCGGGGTTTTTTTCTCATACTGGGATGCGTAATTTTATTACATAGATGTCAGTCAGACGTAAAGTGCGATTTAGTTGCAGTCCATCTCAGACATCGAGCCGACTTTGGTCTGCACCTTCAGATGACACGACACTCCTGAGTTAGATTCTCGACGTAAACGCGTGAGAATGCTAGGAGAGAGCCGACATCCGTCTGCATTTTCAACGGTCAACAAGTAGTTGCATCGGCCAAACGCTTAAGCAGGAGCGAATATTTACACCTTATAGTCGCAGTTTCAGACATCTGTCGTCTGGAAATCCCAGCTGACACGGCTCACTGTTGGCCGGGTCAGCGCGAGGTGCGGAAATGCAGAAGTGTCAGTTAGGTAAGACGTCTAGTAATGGTAATGTTAAACGTAAGGTGTTTTACACGGGAAAGGGGAGATGATTTCGGAGTTTGAGAAAATGTGGGATTGTTTGCCCCTGTTTTCAAATATCCACCCAGGAGCTGAAATCTGATTTCATTTCAGTCTCCAACATCTCCAGTAGACGGAACACACGTGCTTAGCGAATGAAGCTTGTATAGCAAATTTCATAGTTCTCGTCAGATTTGTGACGAGCTTCTAAATACCTATCTAGTGAATTATCCTAGTCGTGGCGTTACCGTAGTGCTGTGGTGAGATTAATAAAATAGATATCTAGTATTTTGGAAAGTGATTTAGTGTTAAAATCGCCTATTTCATTCTAAACTAGTTCTGTGTCCAGAGTGCTTAATTTATAGTTTGTATGATTTTTCTAGTGACGCATACAGTGGAAATACATAATAAATTATATCTTTAGCTTACTAAAACTAGTAGCTATAAGGAATTTAATTTAACGGCTAATACTCAGTGACGGAATACGCAGATATTCCTGAATTCATGATGATTGATTTTATAACTTATTTCACCGGAAAATTTAAATGATAAGTCAAGCAGTACACTTGCGGTTTAATAATGTAAGTTATCGTGGGTACATATTGTAAAATTATTTGATATGTGTTCTTTCTTTTATATAGTGAAACGGTGGTACCCAACTTGCCAGCGTTTAGTAGCCTGAGAGACATATTTGTGAGAAGCATAGACATTTCCTATCTTTAATAACGTGGGGTTTTTTTTTTTATTTCAAGTAACACGGGTCTGACAGTGCATAAGCCATCAGAGAGAGACAGTAATAGCAATCCCACTAACGGTTTCTAAAGACTAGAAATATATATTGGGCTTTTGAGCCAGTTCATATTGCTCCACAAATTTAAATGTACATGCTGCCTGGCGGCGAGAATATTACAAGATTAACATTCCGACAGAGATTGTGACTAGTATTGTGGTGACCAAATATAGTACCTGCCTGAAAGAAGACACCGATCTGACATTCCTTAAATTCTAGAAACCAAAGCTAAATGACATTGTGCTCTGCTAACTTTTGTGCCTGGACAATATTTTATGTGACTTAATCAGACATTCGAAAAATTAGAACACCCAAGGAATCGTTCCCTGAGAGTTTAGTACGTCTTTTGGAACTGGGGATTTCTTGGTCAAGGACTGCATTTTCGGGTCTGTGTGAAGGTCCTAGAATTATTATGTTCCCAGAGGCAGCGAGCAAAGTTGTGAGTATAACTGTGTACCCATGGCCATGGCTGAATGAATGAGTGTACGCAGATCAGAGTGTTATTTTACAGTTGTATATTGTCACCCATTTACTGTCTTAATTCTTTTTGTTTAACCTGCAGAATTTGTTACTATTTGCTAGAGTTTCTTTACTTCTTAGGCTAAATCAGATTATTCAACTCTGTGCATACATTTACGAGAAAAGAAGAAAAACTCTTAGCCTCAACCCTACGTATCTATAACTCTTTGGGCCATCATCTGTTCTCTTAACGGTGCTGTGGGCTAAACCTAGAGTAAGATTCTAACGGGCTATCATCCTTGTATCATTTTCTTAAATTTTATGACTATATATATATATGTTTTCCTTGATGTAATTTTTGGTGTTGTGAGAAATTTTGATATGATAATTAAAATATCTCTCTTGAACAAAAGAAATCAGTGCGTTGGTCAGCTCGATCCCAATTATCTGTATATCATTGTTATAGTTTTCCCACGTCTGTGTGTTTACCTGTCGTCACGTGTATGTGCGTGCCCGTGAGTAGATAGAGATATATTAATATATATATATATATATATCTGTGTTTAGACTGTCTGACGCCTTTAAAAGCGGTCGTAGAAGATAGGTGAGAGAGAGAAGATTATCTCGATTCTCAAAGACAGCCTCTATATCACATCCTATCATCTCACGTGGGGAAATTCTATTGTGTTTTTTTCACCAGCTCTCACTGTATCTATCACTCATTCCAACCTATTCAGAAGGGACCAACCCTAGTCTTAATTCTCCTATCATAAATCTACGACAGTGGTATCAGCAGGTCCAAAAAAAATCATCGTCAAAAAGAAAAAAGCATCATATTGTGCTGGGAAAACAGATCCTGAAGCAGGTTAACCACTTTAAATACTTTGGAGCTAGAATGGAAGGGAGTCATCAAAGAAGAGTTGGATACAAGAGTGGAACGTGGGAGACTTTTTCAGGCAATAAATCGAGGAATCGTCAGCAAAAGAGGCAACAGGACGAATATTGCTCTATACCGCTTCACCTAGATCCAAGTTTTGACATATGGATGCGAGTCATGGGCAATGACTACAACTCACGCATGCCAGCTCCAAACCTCAGAAATCGAGTATCTGAGGAAGGTGGTTGAAGTGACAAGAAGAGGCATAGTCTGCAACCAGACGATATGTCAGGGTCTTAAAACTCAGCCCCTGCAGACCCTAGTAAAACAGTCCCAACTACGTTGGTTTGGCCATGTATGGAGAAAAGAAACAGTTCGGATAGCACGATAAATATGAGAAACCTAGAACCAAGGATTCAGGCCTCAAGGACGACCAAAGACAATCCTTGAAGTACTGTGGCGAAAACGAATAAATAATAATAGTCTAGGTTCCAAGTCCCGATGAAGCTTCAAAACTTTCTCAAACGCATAACTGGCCAACTGTATCAATAACATCAAGATATTCAGAAGTATCGTTCCACATATTCATATTTAATACGATACCACATGACATAATACATTGCACGATTAATGATCCACTATTTAAACTATAATGATCCATAAGAAAACACTTTTTACATCATGTATTCAACTATTCCGACTTGGTAGTTCCATTGTTAACGCCTTCCATAACTGCAAGACATGCAGCATACACTTACGATATACACAGCGGAATAAATAAAGCAGCAAGGCCAAAAAAAGCCACGTTATCTGCGACTTACGCATAGCAACACAAAAAGTGCAACACTTGTGAGCACTATCTTCACTTCAATTACAAAACTCACATGTGGCGTGCAACTGAGCACTATTTTTACTTCAATTATAAAACGCACATGTGGCGTGCACAAGACATTCGCCACAAGTATGTATAGTGTGTTTCACAATGTTTGGCGCTGTTTAATATTCATTATCTCTGCAACCACTTGATCGTAATTGTTGCAACTTTGCATATTACCTTATGATCGCTATGTCCCGAGAGGGACATTTTTTTCCTCGTTAACAAACTTATGGTTTTAAATTTTCTTTATTTATAATAATAATAATAATAATAATAATAGCCCCCTTCAGTCATAACTGACTATGGGAATGCGCCCCTGAGGTGACAGCCCTCAGGCAAAGGTAGCTGCAGCTTTGCCAATGCGGCTGTCGATTTCTGTATCCTGTGAGAGTTTGTCATTGATGGTAGACCCTAGGTATGTGAAGTGGTGCACCACTGCCAATTCATAGTTATCGATAGTGATAACTGGTGCAGCACCCACATCCTGACTCAGCACATTCGTTTTCTTTAGAATTATTGTGAGGCCAAAGTCCTTGCATGCTTTAGTGAAGCGATTCATCAAGCTCTGAAGCTCCTGTTGGCTTTGAGTGACGACTGCAGCATCATCAGCGAACAACAAGTCTCTTATAGTGACCCTTCTGATTTTTGTTTTTGCCTTCAGCCTTGAAAGATTAAACAGACAGCCATCTGACCAAGTGTGAAGGCATATTCCTTCAGTTGCATCTCTGAATGCATGTTTCAAGAGTAAGGCAAAGAAGATTCCGAAGAGGGTGGGAGCCAGAACACAGCCTTGTTTAACGCCACTTCGTATATCAAAGGGCTGTGACGTGCTTCCAGCATATTGGACTGTTCCCTTCATGCCGTCATGGAATGACTTTATCATTTCCAGCATTTTAGAAGGGCAGCCTATTTTCAGGAGGATTTTAAAGAGTCCATCCCTACTAATCAGGTCAAATGCTTTTGTGAGGTCTTTTGTCTAAGGCGATATATAATGGTTTTTTCTGCTCTCTTGATTTTTCCTGAAGCTGGCGGAGAGAGAAGATCATGTCTGTTGTTGATCTGCCAGCTCGGAATCCACACTGTGACTCTGGATATATGCGCTCAGCTAACTTGTGTAGTCGCATTAAGATAACTTTGGCAAAAACCGTACCAACAATACTAAGAAGAGAGATGCCTCTGTAGTTATTGCAATCACTTCTGTCTCCTTTATTTTTATACAGTGTTACAATCTTGGCATCTCGCATGTCTTGAGGAATAGTTGTCTCTTTCCAGCACTGGCACAGCATCCTATGCAGGGGATGTAATAGCGTGCTCTTACAGCATTTGATTAAATCAGGAGGAATCCCATCACTGCCTGGTGCTTTGCCAGAGGCCAAGCTATCAATGGCCTTGCTGAGTTCCTCTAATGTTGGTTCGGCATCCAGCTCCTCCATAGTTGGCAGACTGTTGACACCATCAAGGGCTGCAGGCGTAACGGTATTGTCTCTAGCGTAAAGCTCAGAGTAGTGCTCGACCCACCTCTCCATCTGCTTACCCTTATCGGTTAGCTTCTCTCCGCTGATGGTTTTTAGCGGTGCCGTCTTACTTTTATGGGGGCCAAGTGCTTTCTTTATACCGTCATACATTTGTCTAATGTTGCCTGTTTGCGCTGCGATCTGGATGCTCTCACTGAGCTGGAGCCAGTAGTCATTTGCACAGCGTCGAGCAGTTTGTTGAACTTTGCTTCTCGTAGCCCTCAGGATCTGTAGGGTTCTGGCACTCGGTGAACGTTTGTATTCATTCATAGCACTGCGCTTAGCTTCAATGACAGGTGCCATCACATCTGATGAAGCATCAAACCAGTCATTTGACTTTGCTGTTTTCTTACCAAAGGTGGCAAGTGCAGTACTTTGAATGGTGTTCCGTAGATGCTCCCAGTTCTCTGTAATAGTATCACCATGCTGAGGGCTACTGAGCACTTTCTCGAAGGTCGCAGTGAATTGAGCGATCATGAAAGGGTCTGACATCTTACTGGTATCAATGCGTGGTTTCCTTTCATGTCTGACACGATAGAGTTTTCTTGGTTGTGCTCTGATTTTGCAGCAGACCAAGGAGTGATCTGTATCACAGTCTGCACTATGGTACGAGCGCGTGGAGAGCACAGACCTGAGAAGTGGCCTTCTGATGAGAATCAGGTCAAGTTGGTGCCAGTGCTTGGATCGTGGGTGTCTCCATGACAACTTATGCTGGGGTTTTGTCTGAAAGTAGGTGTTGGTCACGCAGAGGTCATGGTGGACACACAACTCTAAGAGCCGTTGTCCATTTTCATTCATCTTGCCAATACCAAACCTGCCCAGACATGAAGGCCATGAAACATTATCCGCACCCACTCTAGCGTTAAAGTCACCAAGGAGAACAAGCTGTTCTTGCCTAGGTATGCTTTTGATAATTGCTGTTAGATTCTCGTAGAACTCATCTTTAGCTTCTGAGGCAGAGTACAGAGTAGGAGCATACACACTGACAAGGGTGATGGGACCTGTGCTAGTTTGCAGGCGGAGCGTTAACAGGCGTTCTGATCCATTCTCGCCTGGTTCAACCATTTTAGTTAGCGATTTTTTGACCGCAAAACCTACTCCGTGTTCTCTAGCTTTATTAAGATCTTTCCCTTGCCAATAAAATGTGTAGTCCTTCTCGCTCACCGTTCCAGAGCCCGCCAGGCGCGTTTCCTGAAGTGCAGCTATATCCACCTGAAGTCGTTTAAGCTCATCATTAATTATGGCTGTCTTCCTTACATCGTTTACATCCTGTAGGTTTTCGGATAGTCCAGTCAACATAGTCCGAACGTTCCAGCATCCCAATCTGAGAGTTTGCTTATTTTTTTTTCGATAATTGCTTGGTGCAAAATTTTCTGTCCACAGTTCGGGTTTGACCCTAATCCCCATGCACCCAATGGGGAAAGCAGACAGTGGCGGGACAACACCTTATTGACTGGGGGCTGCCCAGCTTGAAGCGGGCGGTAGCTGTCCAGTGAGATCCTAGAACCTCTCCTACTGTCGGAAGTAGCCCCTGGCGCCATGCCCTACGCAAATTGGGCAAAATGCTTATAACCGGTAACTGCTACTTCCCGTGTTTTGCCGACACCTATAGGGTGAAGCTGGAGTGTCCTCTCCAGGGCGCGAGCTTGGGCACAGTTATATGAAGATCAAGCTGTTGCCCATGCAGCATGTTCCCCCTCTCCACACAGCCGGTAGATCCAAAGGAACGGCAGTAGACGATACAGTTTGGTAGCAGCCATGTCGCAGGAGTTGCCAGAATAATGTCGAATCGACATTACACTGCCTTAGGGACTCCGACTCCGGATTTATCCTCAGGGTTTACTCCCGAAGCCAATTCCATAAATGGATATTCCCGCAAGGCAGCGGTGGTTTGAATTCAGAGTTCCTTCTCTTAGATAAGCTACCAACCAAGGATCACGAGCCCTATCTGCCCGAAGCAGCTGGTTTTAAGGCGCCAGTCGCTCGCCTTTGTCCCTTCTCCCGTCAGTGGAAACAGTTCCGCCGGGCTCAAATTGAGCCACACGTGAAGGCCGGAAGCTGGACTTGGTTGTCAGAGGCTGTTTGAGGCGCGTGCCATAGAAGTATTTTATCTGCAGTGAGAGCTTATCCTCACTACAACTCCCGGCAATAACAACCTTTGGAACCTTTCTTTATTTAAAGTATACAAAATCGACCACCTCCTAGTCCAACCGTGTATTGAAAGGGCTTACCCCTACATATTTGTGAGCTATTTCGATTTAACATCTTGAACGTATTTCACGAGATTTTCCCTGTATTTTAGCACACTACCACCATGTTTTGAACATTACATTGATCCTTCCGGTGTGTTCAGTGCATATGCGTATCTTGCGGTATTCTAGGTCTGTAATACAATGGGAAATGCGTATGTGGATGAAACTTGGATCAATGCTCAATATACGAGTGAAAAAGTATTGGCAGATATCAGACGGAACGATTAAAAGATGAGTACCCAGTGGAAAAGGACAACGTCTGATAATGGAACATGCAGGCAGCAGACACAATGGGCTAGTGAAAAATGCTGAACTTCCAATTTTACGGACAAACCGGACTATCATGCCGAGATGAATGGTAACATATTTAGAGAGTGGATTGAAAATACTCTTCTTCCGTCCCTAGACAGACCATCCTGTCTGATAATGGACAACGCATCATACCATACAACGCTGTGGCAGAAGAAGACAAAATCCCGACATCTTCGAGTACAAAAGATGCTATAACGATTTGGCTCAGAAAAGAAGACATTCTATTTAACGAGGGGTTTCTGAAACCTGAATTACTGTCCCTTGTTAAGAAATCACAAAAGACCAAGATATTCCATATAGACAAGTTGATTCAACAGCATGGTCATGTGTGTTTGAGACTGCCACCTTATCATTCACATTTAAACCCAATTGAACTCGTTTGGGCAAAAGTTAAAGGACAGGTGGCAGCTGATAATAAAACTTTCAAACTATGCAATATGAAAGAACTAACATATGCCTCCCTCTCGCAGATAGACAAAGATTATTGGTGTAAATGTGAAGATCATGTCTTAAAAGAGGAAAATGACTATTGGAAAAAAAGATGGACTGTCGTTCGTTCAGCCGAGAATAGTCATCAATATGTTAGACTCGCCTGACTCAGAATAAGTGTGTAAATACCTTATATGTTTTATATGTTTTCTCTCCATCTATGTGTATATGTAAACCAAGTCATTTCCTTTTTATCTCCGCGATTTCACTACTATTTTTAACATACACAGTACTTTCACCTCTTCATGCATCCATTCACGTTTTAGTATAAAAAGTAACATTTACAACGAATAGGCGTTATTGTTCTCTCAAATATTTCGAAGAAATAAAAAAGGACTTCACGTAGTAATCAGTTAACAAACCCTTCTAACATTCGAATTGTACCGACGCCGATGCCGACAATATGCAACTTCCTTCATTTACGGTAAATTTTTTCTTCCACGACAAAATTATTACTACGTTAAAAAAGATCAAAGGAATTAGCCGTTGCAAGAAAAGAACACTACCTGCATCACTGAATTGTATAAAAACTTTGGGACATTGAAAATGTAAGACCACGTGCAAAAAATCATGTTTATCACTGCAAGGAATATGGAGATATTTGAAGTCAATCGACGACCGATCTTTTTGAAACGTTATAGTACTAGATTGGAACGAGGCCAAGAGGAAGAAAACCGAGAGGATAGTATGACATTCTCTCTGGCAAAGAAAGTAGTATAAACTAATATCTTACAAATCTTCATAGCAGAATATATAGGATCTCATTACACCCCCATTGAAGCATATTGGGAATATGGCCTTAGGTCCATATTATCTTGACCATCTGTACAGAAGGGGTTAATGTGGTCAGTATCACGCCAGCCGCCTTAACCTTCACAGAAGGAAGCTCTGATACCCAATTCATGAGGCTGGGTCGGCCCTGGAGCTGTTTGCATTCTAAAAAAATCCCACCTCAACTGGGAATCGAACCATGGAACACCGAGCTAGGAAGCCAGTGTACTAACCACTGTGTTACTGCGGATAGGTTCAAAAAGTGTGCATGACTGCTGTTTATAATTGTAGCGTAAGTTGTAACCCATGCCTAGTAAATGCATGAATGACAGGAAAAGTATGGCATGTATGTAGGCCCCATGTTTAGTATTATTCTTGGAAGGCGAATCTAGGGCATCTAATCAAAAAGCTGATCGATAGTGGTATGGCATTTTAACATGGTGACATCAGTGTACTTTGTTTTGTCCGATCTTCTGCACGGATTTATTTTAGTATAAGCACATGTATTATCGGAGTTTTAATAAAGGTGGTAAGAGGATTTTAGAATAAAGAAGATCAGGATTGTCAGGCTTAGCAAAGGGAGACAAATAAATATTGCAACCCTTTGTAATGTTAATGAGTTCGAGTAGAGGGAAAAAGTTGCATGAGATTTTGGTGAAAATAGGTAAGAAGCTTCGAAGGTGTAATTTTAAATAGGGTTTCAGTTGCGTTGTCAGTGAATAGTGTTCACCCCAAATTTTGTTGCTTTCACGTGCGCGCAACATGAGCTGTGGTCAAAAATTGCGTCATAAACACTATTGACCACTGCGTTGTAACGATTACAAAAAAGAACGCAATTCAGGTCAACACGTGCATTTGACACTGTAAAGAACATTTGAGGCTGGTTTTTATATACCCTAGCACCAAATTTTGCTTACAAACTCATAAAAACGCGCCCTCGGATAGCTATGCGTTTCTTTTTTTGAATAGTATAATAAGACAGTTGAATTTTTGAACGCGTTAGCGAGCAGTCATTTTTGTAAACCTAGCTAGCGTAGACGAAAAAGCAAAGTTATTGCTGTGTTAAATAGTGTACAGTGGTTAGCGTTTTGGTAGGTGCACTAGGGCGAATCGGCCACTGGATGTGGTTAAGTTCTGTACTTACAGAGGCTTTGTCTCCCAGCCGACCCGGCGCTTAGATACCACCTTTATAGAAGTAGGGCAGCTGTCCGCTATAAAATGTGTAAAAGTCTAGAAGCAAGAGAAGACAGTGATGTGTGGTTGTTTATCATGAAATTGTGGTGCCCATTTCAAGTCGACAGACGGCAAGTATGTCATTTGATAAGCATATAGAAAATTGTATATGCTAGGGCCGAAAAATAGACATCTGAGAATATGAGATAGAATAATTTGTACAACAGACGGATAAAACAGTCATCCCTGTTGTTGGACCAGTCTATTGTAGATACTCCAAGCAACTCTACCAGAGACTGAGAGAATATATATATATATATATATATATATATATATATATATATATATATATATATATATATATATATATATATATATATATATATATATATATATATATATACTGAAGCACATTAAGAACGCACCACCTGTATAATCCAGGAACAGAGTGTGAAATGTATATATAAGTGTTTACAAGTTTACATATTTGGAATATTTATTCATTTTTCTATGAATCCATCATCATCATCATAACCCTCCACTCCCAAAGGAGCATAGGCCTTCAACAAACACATGCCAAGTCCTCCTGTCACGTGCATTCATCTCAAGTCCTTTCCACGTTCTCCTCATCATTTTCACCTCTGTTTCCAGCTCTCTTCTCCATGTGCTTTTTGGTCTACCTCTGCCTCTCTTGCCCTGGGGGTTCCTGTTACGGTATTTTATTGAAGTCGTCTGCTATAGTTGGCAGGGTGCTACTTCTAGGGTCACAGCGTTTAATATAATTAGATGTTAAGAATTCACGGACTACTGAACGCTATATGCACGATCGATTTATGACGTGTTAGCGTTGATAGGTCACGCATCGTGACTTAGATACGAGACCCTTTTTACGTTGATCGTCAAGCTGTGAAGACGCGTCCTATATTCGTCCAGTGTTAGGCATTGTATTGCCACATATTTATATAAGTACGTCGAAGTAGGAACTCAGGGTCAGTCTAAGCTATATGAATCAAATAATATAATAGGTTAGTAGATAACCTACTTCAAGGAAGATTATTTCAGTCCATAATATTTTATTTATCAGACGCATACGCTCATTGTCGGCCGTTGGAAACCCCAACCGCGCGTGCACACATCTATAATGTTCTGCCTACAGTAATTCGGTTTATTGGACAAGGACTGATATACATATATATCTATTCAATCTAGTGTAATATGTACTTTTTATGATCAACATGTGTGGATTGTCTTGACGTGTAAAACTGTACATTAAAATGTGTGGACTCAATGAAATGACTTATCAAGTCAATCGAATTGCAAAGTTCAAGTATTGTTCGAAATCTTCCACCCCGCATTCGCTTAATTACCATCGAAGGCACGATGAAAATAACTGAATGAAAAGATGAACATATCAAAAGCAATGAAATGGCCAGAAATTTATAATTGCTTTATTCATATTACATGGAACATTGTTCAATAAGTAATGACCCAGCTTAATAGAAAGTCACCTTCAACAGTGGTGCCCATTGCCTGGGGATCGAGAAATTTTTCTGTAAGAAACTAATCGAAATCTCATTCATACGGACAATAACTGTTAACTTTCAAAAGACTATCACGTGATGCGCTGAAGTATGACCTATTACACATAGTTACCTCTAGAGGTCAACCTTACGTCACCAAATTGTGCGTAAATGCCTAAGACCAAGATGACAACCGTCAGCGTAGTCCATTCTGATGAAAAATACATTATCTAAAAAGACAAAAGGATGGAAAAACTTCATTTATCAATGAGGAGCAAGCAGTTCGAGACATTGGTCTAATCCGTTGGTGGAAATACCATCAACCGGAGTATTAACGCAGCACAAAAAGATAAGTCTAGTTGTGACTTTAGTCAGTTACAAAACACAGTGCTGAGTCCATTTCGCCTTTTACACAGGCATGTCTATTCATTTTCATGTATACATGTTATATTTGTTTTCCACCGTTTGTTTTGTTACTAATTAGTGGGTTTGGTTGGCGTGGAGAATTAAAACCAATTTCATGGCTCCTTGGATGTCCGAATTGGTTTTAATTGTTCTGTAAGGGCGTTAGATAATCGCATTTGGCGAAGAACCCCATCGATGATTCTGCCGATGGCTTGTTCGTTCGTATTTGCCATTATCTGACCTTGCATGTTAGGTGTCCAGTTCTGTGAATAACTGGTGTATTCTAGTGTACTCAGTTTCATTTTATTGAGTTTTGTATTATTGTTTGTAATCTATCTCGTTAATCCTGACTTTACTATCTTTATGTTCATTAAGATGTATTGTAATAACCGTCAGATGAGTCCTGTGACGTCATTATTTCTAGTGTTCATAGTTTATCTTGCCTTAGTTATCCTTGACCTTTCTGCATTTCCGGTTAGTATACTTATTTCATAAAATCACTTTTATTTTTGTGAAATGTCACTTTTGTATCGTACTGCTGTTTTGTAAAACCTTGGTTGATGAATTGTATTGTTTTTGTTCATCTCATACATTAATAATATAATAATAGTATTATAATTTGATCAATAATAACATAGTAAATTAATTTGTTTTATGAAATTTGATGATGACTTAGGGGATTGCATCAAGTTGCAGTAATGGTCCAATACACTAGTGATACATTTTATATATTATGACTAAGGCATAATAGCATAATATATACTGATTAATTATAATAAATTTATGTTCTGCCTTGAGTATGACAGACATATTAGATGTTAAGTAGTACACTTTCCTAGTACTACAGTGTGGACTTAGCACATATCATTAATTGAAAAACCTAATTATGTAGGGATAATACCCATAATTATTAAATATTGATATTAGGTGCTTGATTTTAATTCAGCATCTTAAACAAATAAATAGCATAGCTATTTATGATATACATTAGTAGGTACATATAATATTATTACAAAACATTATATATTTGTAGAACTTACAAATAACTATTTAGGATTTATGCTGATATGAGTAGATAATACTATTATTAAATATTGAGGAAAAATATTGGTTGACTTACAATTAGTTGTAAAGGAACAAAATATAGTGGTTGATTGGTTATATTGAATGACCATACTTTATTGTATGCACATATAAGAAATTGATTAATTTAGATTGATCATTAATATTGAGTGAGTGAGTGAGTCAAATATATATTTATCATGCTTACTTTAGAGGACTATATAATGATGGGACGGAAGTATGGTTATGAGGGTGATCTATTCAAATCATTTGCCAGAAGTCAGTTGGCTAAGAATAATTTGATGTATAGCGATGAAGAATTTGAAGCAGAAGTAAGGCGTATTGAGAAATTAGAAGAAGCTAAAAGAATATTTGCATTGGGGGAGAAGAAAATGCAACAGGATTTAGTGGATGTAAATGAGGAGATACTAGAGGTAGAGAATGTTGATAGTAAGTTGGATAGGGTTGATTCCACTTTAAGTACATATTGTACACATATGGCTCAGATTCATGAGCTTAAATCTGAGGGTTTGAATTGGAGATTAAAGGTTGATACCCAAGGAACGGTAATTTATGATTTAAAGAAGACCTCGAAGGAATATATGGATTCTCCAAACAAGTTAGTTGTTAAAGAAATTGATGTTGATGTTATGGAATCAGATAATACGTCTAGGTCGAACATAATGTCTGTTCTGAGGAATCTCCTCCAAGAAGGGATTAATGATGGTTTCCAAGGCCAAAACCTTGAAGATTTTGTATTAAATAATTTTTTCTGTCGTACGGCATCCGATCTAGCAGATTTTGTGGATATTAATTTTCATTCTGTCCCACATATAATAATGGCTAGGGACATAGCAGACGTACTAGGTGGAGTGTTTCGTACTTTTGTAGAACGGTATACACACGTCCAACATGGTTCTGTAATGAATAACATTCATAATGCTATTCTCTGCGACAATGATTATGATCAACAAATGCACAACACGTGGAATAAGCAGAAAAAAGTGACAACTTTAGAAACTATTGATGAGAAAAGAGAAGAGGAGTTATTGGATATTATTGCCATTCAAGAAAAGGCTATAAGTGACTTGCGAAAGGAGGCAAGTTTACTAAAATTTGAAACCAATACTGATAATTCGAGATTAAAGACACTGGAAGTGGAGCTTGTAAATTCTAGGACCTCATTAGAATCCACTGTGGAAAAAAATAAAGCGTTGGAGTCTGAGGTTGAGAAACTCAAATTGAAAATTTCGCAAGATAATGCCGCAGCCTACCAAAGAAAACTTCATGCACAAGGTACACACATTCATTCCTTGATATCTGAAGTTGGTCGACTGAAAACAATTGATCAGGCAAATGTAACTTTGAAACTGGAAACTCACACACAGAGTGCTAAGATTTAAGAGCTTACTTCAGACGTAGCTCGATTGCAACCAATTAAAGAAGTTAAGAAAATAGCAGATAATAAGATTGATACTGAGCTAAGAGCAGATAATCATACAGACCAGGTCATCCAATGTGAGCTGATTCTCACTGATGATGTGCAGTTAGGATCCATTTACTATGATGAGGAACAATATAAACAGTTCTGTCTAAATAGGGGCATTAAGACAAATATTGAAATAGAAAAAAGGGAAAATGAGAATGTATCAACTGATGACAATAATATAATGGATGGATGTCATACATACGAGGGGCGTTCAGAAAGTAATGCACCACATCGTTTTTCTCAGCTAATAATGAAGATAGAAGCATGAAATTTTGCACACTTCAAATATGGCATGTGCATTTTGTGTGCACTAAATTGCATTGCAACCGGCCAAATAATACGGCTGCCCTAAACAGTTGAAATGGAGCGTGTTAGCAACTTGCGTTATAAACAGCGAATTGTGAAAGAATTTCTCGTTGCAGAGAAGGAAACTGTTGTGAATATTCACAAGCGTCTATGTGATGTGTATGGAAGTTTTGCAGTCGACAGGAGTACAGTCAGTCGCTGGGTTCAGAGAATCAAAGAATCAGGAAGTGGAGATACGGAGCTGCTTGATCGGCCGCGCTGTGGACGTCCAGCCACAGCCACCAACGCAGAAATATTGAAATGCGCTGATGGCATTATTCTTACTGATAGGGCGAATCACTACTCAACAATTGGCCTTACAGCTGTCAGTCAGCATTGGTAGTGCAAATGCAGTTATAAAAACTCTCGGATTTTCTAAGGTTTGCGCAAGATGGGTTCCTCGAAGTCTCACAAATGACCACCGATTGCAAAGGAAAGCAATTTCTTCTGAATTATTGGAGCGTTTCAATGCTGATGGAGAGGAATTTTTGGCTAAGATCGTTACAGGCGACGAAACCTGGACACATCATTTTGAACCTCAGACAACAAGACAGTCAATGGAGTGGTATCATCCGCAATCACCAAGAAGAAAGAAATTCAAGACAATTCCTTCAGCTGGAAAGGACATGATCACTGTCTTTTGGGACATTGAAGGTGTGATTCTTGTGGCCGTTATGCCAAGAGGAGAGACAATCAATTCGCAAGCTTACATTAAGACATTGAAAAAACTCAATCAACGTTTTCGAAGAGTTCGGCCGCACAAGAATCCAGCAGACCTGCCTCTCCTTCACGACAATGCGCGCCCTCACACAAGTCTGGAAACACGGGAAGCAATCACCAAATTGGGTTGGACTGTACTACCCCATCCACCCTAAATCCCGATTTGGCACCCTCTGATTTTCATCTATTTGGTCCACTTAAAGATGCACTCCGTGGGACACGGTTTGAAGATGATGAAGGATTGATTCATGCAGCGAAGAAATGGCTACATGATCAAGACAAAATCTGGTACGGGCTAGGAATACATGCACTTGTTTCGCGCCGGCATAAAGCCGTACAAGTTGATGGGGATTATATTGAATAATACCGATGTTTACATGACGTATCCATGTATATTGTGTATAAATTTCATGCTTTTTGAATATACAGCTCCTGAGAAAAACGATGTGGTGCATTACTTTCTGAACGCCTCTCGTATAATGATAAATTTTATGAATTTTGTCTTAGACAGGAAAAAAAGGTGGACGATGAAGTAACCTCATCGAAACAGATGCTGAATGACCAGATGGGTAAATTGAAATCTTCCACGCATGACTTGGCATTATTGCGTGAAGATAATAATACACTTATGGTTGATTCCCATAGAAGTAATGAGACTTGTAAGGATTTAATGGATGAAGTGCAATCAGAAAACGAAGAAGAGAATACAGAATCTGGGATTAGTGTTGCGGTTTCCACCTCGAGTGATGATTGTTTCTTTAATGACAGGAATAAGCAGAAGAATATTAACAATAATTTGTATAAAATAAATAATAAACAGAGGCAGGAGATTGCTTTCCTGACTTCTGGAAGAAATAAATTAAGAAATAGGGTTGATTGTCTACTCGATGTACTAGCAGGTAAAAATATCTTGATAAAAAAAAACAGAGGGAATAAACGTATTTTACGACATGCAGTCAGTACTAAGGGTGATACTAAGTTGTCTACACACCCAGTGAACATTATTAGATCATTCCGAGGGAAATATACCTTCCCTCGACAAGATACTACTGCTAACTCTGAAAATAGATGTTGGCGACAGGATCAGGCTACAACTGATCCAAAGAAAATTGTTGATGTTGTCGACATTAAAAAGGAGAGTACTAAGAAGAGTAAGATGTTGAAAAATAATGTTGGAGTTAAGAATAACGGAAAGATACCAAATAAAATTAATACCAGCACATTTAAACAAAAGAATGTAGGTCGTTCTTTTGATCCTTCTACGACTACACGTGCTACAAATACATTATTACAGGGTAAGGGTCCCCATACTCAGGCCCAACATATTATTCCATTCTATAGAAAGAATAATACTTACATGAGGGACATACATGGCAAGGTACCTCAAGCAACTCATGTTGCACATGTTAGTGACAATGGTCCTACTTATATTGGGAAGGGTACATATTCTCGTATCGTGTTAGTTAGCAATCTGCCACAAAGTACTACATGGCAGACACTTAGTAATTTCTTTAAGTACACGGCAGACGTGTAGTTTGTGCGTCTGTTGCCACCTACCAACATCAGGTATGGTGAAGCTGTGGTTACATTTCGTAACAACAGAGATGCTCGAATGGTTATCGAGCGTGATAATGGTGTTTATTTTCACCACCATTCTTTGAGATTGAAATTAGTACCTGATTCTGCGTCACGCAGATAACAGGTTACATTAACACTGTTCGTCACATCGTTGATGACTCAGCATAGTCAGTCATCATCATTTTTTTCTTTCTTTCCTAGTAATCTATTCGTACATGTATTAGTTAAATTATACTCTTCTTTTAGGTGACACTTTTACTATCTTGTCTACTATGTCACTTTGTATTTCTGACTTTATTTGTTTTACCATGCCTACAATAGACAGTAACGTGATTGACTGTTCTAACTATGCTCAGCCAATGCAGCATAAGTTTCGTATATCGTCTATTTGTCTGTATAAAAGACATGCTGCTGAAGGCGAAATGGACTTAATCAATGCGCTCAAAATTAATAGGGAACATTTTTATTAAATACCTCCTAAACTTGAGGTAAACATATGCTACTAAATTGTACACAAATATATCTCCATCAGATGCAGGCAATTTTCTACGGCATTGACGTTTGAATTCAAGGTCTTACAATAGTTTAACAGAATTTCAAGTTCTACTATCGTGACAGTCCCAATTCCACGAAGAACGATGTTTTCAAATTTCGTTACCGATACTATCAAATATATCACGAGTTTACGGGATGTCAAGTCAAGCACGTCAATAATAGATGACGACAGTTAACGACTCAGATGCTGTGTACTGCTACGTGTTACATAACGGACGTGATTATGATCCGGTCACATATAAATAACATTTTCGAAATCCTACGGATGTCGATTTATAAACATTGACACACTTCGAATATATTAACGAAAGTTCTTATCATAAGAGACAGAATCCTACCGTTAAACTCTCGACCAGGGAATAAAACGTCGACTACAATTCAAATAAATAATTATTAGAGACATGCGTCATACGAAATGAATGAAAGCAAAAGACATTGTGTTCGTATTTACACTGGGACTTTGGTTAGTGTCCATTCATGCTACAACTAAGTGCAACAAATTCGAAAGTAATATTTGAAGTCAAGTTGGACAAAATTCGTTACGTGACATTACTGATTAGGCATTATGAAGGTCTACATTCATCCCGAATTAGAACATGTGAACATTTTTTTTCTAATGGAAATTCACAAGGATAATAACTACGTACGGATCGTCATACCCAAAATTAATTAGTTTCTAGTTATTAGTTGAATTACTAAAGAAATTAAAATGAAATGTGAGAGAAAGATAAAAAAAATGAAATATGAAAAAAATGAAAGAAAGAAAAGAAAGCTCACACAATTCTTAGACAATATTCTTAGATCTAATTATGAATGGTATAATTATATTGTATATTTGATAAGTTTGTTGACATATTACATACTATTTTATTACTTAGTTAGTCAAGTTAGATAGTTAGTAACTACTCAACACACATAATTAATTTTAAACACACATAACTATATTAATTGATACTTTCTTTTTTTTACTTTACTTTACTTTTCTTTACTTCTCATTTTTTCTTTTCTTATGACATTTTCTTTCATTTTCTTTAAATAGATGTTTAATAACTTCATTCTTAATACACACTTACTATGATTATTTAGTTTAATTTTAATTAGTTAGATTAATCTTGACATGACATTTTATTACGACAGATTTTAAGTTCATTGAGTAATTAAGTATTGATATTTGACATTTTGTTTTAGTTAATATAATTCATATGTATAACATGATTGTTAATATATTACATGATTTATATATTACCGAGATAACCACGACACTGTTCTAGACAGAACATCGTAGGCCATATGTTGGGTTTTTGGTTAAATTTTTTTAAATGTTTGAGTAAGATAGTTTAAAAAAAAAATCTAAGAGATTTTTTTCCCCGGCGTGCAGGGAATTGTTACGGTATTTTATTGAAGTCGTCTGCTACAGTTGGCAGGGTGCTACTTCTAGGGTCACAGCGTTCAATATAATTAGATGTTAAGAATTCACAGACTACTGAACGCTATATGCACGATCGATTTATGACGTGTTAGCGTTGATAGGTCACGCATCGTGACTTAGATACGAGACCCTTTTTACGTTGACCGTCAAGCTGTGAAGACGCGTCCTATATTCGTCCAGTGTTAAGCATTGTATTGCCACATATTTATATAAGTGCTTCGAAATAGGGACTCAGGGTCAGTCCAAGCTATACGAATTAAATAATATAATAGGTTAGTAGATAACCTACTTCAAGGAAGATTATTTCAGTCCATAATATTATATTTAACAGACGCATACGCTCATTGTCGGCCGTTGGAAACCCCAACCGCGCGTGCACACAGCTATGATGTTCTGGCTATGTTAATTCGTTTTACTGGACACGGACTGAGATTATGATACGGATTCAAATGTATTTCATTATAGATGTATGCTATCAATGAATAATACTTGTGATGTCTTCATCCGTTGTTTCGTCAAATAAACGTTTGGACTCAATTAAGGACTTACCCACATTACTTCGATTGCGGTTGGTTACTTCGACTTGAGATATTGATTGTTGTTTGACCTGATGAACTCTTCTTCATATGAAGTTTATACTAATGATAATCAGGTTCGTACGGAACCAATGTTTTCTTGGACCCTCATTAATTAACGAAAACCATTTGTATTGACTTCAACTGAGATGATGATGAATAAGAAAAGCATACATATTCAACTAATAATAATAGAATGAGAAACCCAATAAACCGAACGAATCCCCGCAACAGTTCCAGAACAAGGACAGCCTAGTAAGGCTACCAACAGGTTTCATCAATGTATGTCCTATCCATCGCCATCATCGTCTTCTCATCTCTTGTTCCCCTGGCACTTGTCTAGTTTTTGTCCTCAGTTCCACATTGGTAACCTTGTCACACCATTTCAATCCCTCTATTCTACGCAAGCACCCATCTACGAAAGTCCGTAGCATATTGGCCGCCGTCTCTGCTGCTCTCCAAGTCTCAGAGCCATACAATAGGACTGACTTCACATTTTAGCCGAAGATTCCTACTTTCGTACTGGATCCGATCTCTCCCGATTTCCATACATTCCCCAATGCAATGAAAGCTCCTCTTGCCCTTTGTATTCCTATCTTGATATCGCTGTCCGTCCCTCCAACCTTGTCCATGCTACTGCCAAGACATGCGCACGACTCCACATCTTGCACCGGCGTTTCCTAAAGTTCAACCCTGCCATCATCAACTGCATCTACTCTCATTATTCCTATCCTCTTCCCGTGTATCCCCAGACCCAACCGCTGCGACCCCTCATCGAGTGTTTCCAACCTGTCCTGCATCTGACTACGGCGACGGGACAGAAGAGCCAAGTCATCAGCAAAATCCAGACCATCCAACCGCCCAGCCAGAGTCCACGGGACTCCATCCCCGTCGTGTGCCGTCGATGAATCCATGCTGTTCATTAATTTGTACATTTGATTGTTATGAAATTCATTGCATTCTGTGCAGGCAAAGGAGAAAACCAAAAATGCAACCAATAAAAATAAATCATTCACACTATTATAAGTATCTGGTATGTCCACCGTATGCTTGCAAACAAGCTTGGCAGCGGCTCCGCATGGAACGCACAAGTCTCTGAAGGAAATTCCCGGGAATCAAGTCCCATTCACGTGTAAGAGCAGCTTCGAGCTGTTGCAGATTAGCTGGAGAACCTTGCCTGTAGACTCTGCGTCCAAGCTAGTCACACAGATGTTCTATAGGGGACATTTCTGGTGATAGAGCAGGCCAATCAATCGTCACAATGTTCTGCTGCTGTAGATATTGCTGCGTAATGCATGCGGTGTGATCAAGTGCTTTATCCTGCTGGAGAAGCTGCAAGTCTGGATAATTTGTGAACGCAAGAGCAACCAATGCATCCAGACCCTCATCTCGATATGTCACAGCATTAACATTTCCACGGAAGACGTGAAGAGGCAAGCGATGGTGAAAACTGTATCCTCCCCAAATGTGAATACTGCCACCAACAAATCGGTTGTGCTGACGAACACAGCAATCTACAAAGCGCTCTCCACACCGTCACCAAATCCGCATACGTCCATCAGCAAAGGATATGTTAAATCTGCTCTCGTCTGTAAATAGGACAGTATCCCACTGCAGTCTAGTTTATCTGACATGTTGCTCTGCCCATTCCAGGCGCTTCTTACGATGTATGTGAGTCACGTTTGGCCCAACGTAAGGTCGTCTTGCAGTAAGGCCTGTATCTCTGAGTCGTCGTATGACTGTCATTCGAGAGACTTGCCCACGTCTACCCACTATTGTTCTTGCTGTTTGACTTGCCGGGAGAGAACGATTCCTTAGGTGAATCAGCACAATATGACGATCTTGCGCAGGGGTAGTAACTCGTGGTTGGCCACTCCGAAGTCTATCCCGGGCACTGCCAGTGGTTCCGTAACGTTCATTGAGATGTACAATAGTGCTGTGGTGGCAATTCATCATTCTGGCACTGGCCCGCAAGCTCATTCCGGTCTCCAACATACCAATGGCTCGTTGGCGGTCGTTTCAGATAGTCGTGGCATTTCAAGCACATGTACTGGGTGTTTTGTCTCAACGGCCTTTTTATACCTAGTATACTGCCACAATGCGTACACATTTTCAGGGTCATAGCTGTTGGGAATCGTGTTGCACGAGTAACTTTCATTGTTTTCATGTAGTCTGTACACAAATCCGTGGGTTGAATCATGCACTTTCCATTCCAGCAGCCATTCGCTCTCTACCTCATGACAAACACGGGGAAAATCCTAAGCACATATTCATACTAAAAACACAGCTGAAATAGAATAGCAAGGGACATAAAACTAAACACACTGATAAAATAAATAATGGAAGAAATTAAAATATGGAGGCTGCCTGAAAGAGAAGAGCTTTTGGTATTTAAATCATGAGGCTTCATTTAAATGTGAAAATTTCAATAGTGCCCCATCCTGAAAGAAATAGATAACATATGTCTGTGCTTACTTTCAGTGCACAATGATCCCGTATAACCAGTCTGACATCCTTGTTGACATTTACCATGAATGTGATGGCACACAGGCTGAGTCCCATTGGTCAGCTCACAGAATTCTGAGCACAAATGACTACAGTCTTGACCGTAAGTCCCACTATCACATACTGGGTGGAATTTATTGAAAATATTATTCCATAAATGAAATCTGGCATATTTACATGCACTAAACGGCAATTTTAATACATGTTTTGTTATAAAAAATATTTTAGATGAGTGTCTGCATGAAGTAACTCTTGGATTAAGCAAGGTTAAACTGCATGAAGGTGTTATTACTCGTATACAAATATTTTTGATGACTGTCTGCATGAAGTAATTCTTGGATTACACATGTTTAAATTGCATGAAGGTAAAAAACAAATATTTTAGATGAGAGTCTGCATGAAGTAACTCTTGGATTACCCTGGGTTAAACTGCATGAAAATGTTATTTCAAACAGTTTTAGACACAGTGTTAAACTGTCTTAAAGTTTTATGTACTTCCGAAGAATCTTCAAGGAGAGAAAGAAAGAAGTGAATTACTTATCTATCATGCATTTTTAAGAATCAATTGAATTGTGCAGTATGTCGACAATCTCACCATGTGATGTGAATTGTGCAATATGTCGACAATCTCACCATGTGATGTGAATTGTGCAGTATGTCGACAATCTCACCATGTGATGTGAATTGTGCAGTATGTCGACAATCTCTCCATGTGATGTGAATTGTGCAGGATGTCGACAATCTCACCATGTGATGTGAATTGTGCAGTATGTCGACAATCTCACTATGTGATGTGAATTGTGCAGTATGTCGACAATCTCACCATGTGATGTGAATTGCTACAATACCTAACAGCTGAAATAGAGCATCATTACTTTGATACAATCATCCCGCAAGGGCCGTCAGCAGTGGTGGTCCATGTTCCATACAAAGAGGGCAGGTAAACTGAGGTGTGAATGTACTCAAAGTGTTCACAAATGATTAGAAACTGCTAGCAGGTATTTTTGATAAATATTTAAATTTAAAAAACTTTTAAAGTATTTTTTTCTTTAAATACAAGCTAATGATTTTAGCACGTTAAAAACCAAATTAGCTATAATCAGAAATAAAACGTCATTCATGCATAAGACATATAGAAATTTAATCAAATGTGCATTGAGAGCGCTGGTCTCTCATAGCCAACCCCCTCCCCACCCCCTCCTCAGAATGGACAGAATAATACACTTGATCAGCACTAAATGTTATGGGTAAGTGAGTTTACAGTGTTGTTTTAAGGACACCTGCTCTAGTTTTCTTTTCTGCTGAAAAATATTATTTGCCCTGCAGTCGGGATGGTAATGTGTGCATAGCCAAACAATATTACTGTGCCATGAGAGGTTTTTCTAGAAAACAGTGTCCAATTATGTCTGATAATCTGAAGTAAAATGGGTTTCCACAATGGAATTCTTGTACGCGCTGTAATGTTTGGGTGATGTCGCTTAAATACAATATTTTTTACTTCTGCCTAATAAAAAGTTCATTATAATTAAGGATGGCGTGTCAGTTCACCCAAAATTGGCAAATCTCTAGTCGAGTCGCTAATGCTTAAATAGAAAATCATCTCGAGTCAAGTCACTGTAGTGATTTAAGGTCCGATACGAGTCCAAGTCAACTGACTCGAGTCGACAACACTGGTTGCGGAAGGCAAAGGCAGCAAGGAAGGAAAGTAGTCACCCGACCTCACAAAGATGAACATAGTATAGTTAAGTCTCTAACACTGAACTCCCCTATGTCAGTTTCTGTTATGGACTACCTTGACCTTTAACATACTTAAATGTGTATTGAATGTAAATATATCTTTTCACATACAAAAAGGATGATGCTATGTGGCAGATAATTATCATATACTGTCTGGTAGGACTGGTAGGATGTACATGTATCATTTTGTTTTCACAAATCTTGAAACAGGGTTTGGTTTAGGAAAAAAAACATTATTTTTGTAATTTTTTTGAAACTTTTTCTGTAAAACCAATTTACTTCCATGTTTTACTGAATATTCTTGAAGCACTAACAACTGACAGTTCCATATTTAAAAATCATTTCAATATGGTGTTGAGACAGTCGCTTACATTCATTACAAAATGATCCTTTATAGCCTTTCTGACACCCTTGTTCACATGTCCCATAAACATGGTGACAGACAGACTCGTTCGTGGCACTCATGTCACAGAATAGAGAGCATGAAGAATTGCAGCCTGGGCCATATGTTTCATTTTCACAGTCTGTTTTTGGAATGAAAAACATTTCATTTGTGTAAACAGTTGCTATAAGTGTGACCAGTCTTTAGTTACAAATTCATTAGAATAATAATTCTTTATTTTAATTTATATAAATCTGTGCAAATTGTTTTTAAACGCATAACTATTTTGACTCCCTAAGCCATATTCCACATCAAATGATGATACACTGTTCTGCCACAGTCCACCGGATAAGCCCGTTTGGCTACAATCTTTTTTTCTGCCCTCTGCATTTGACACGACAGGGAAAAAAAAACATTCATGTTGCATATATAGGGTGGGTCAAATGTCAAGCCCTATAGGTAATTTATTATGTAAATTAAATGTTTGATTGACTGCCATAAACAACTGATCTGAGGTGGCCCCATACAAAATAATTCATAGGAGTTAGGTCTGGAGACCTAAATGGCCATTCAGTGGATACACGTTGTCAAATCCATTTGCCTGGAAATTTTTCTGTCAAAATCTTTCTCCCAAAACAAAGGCGGACCACACCATAATTTGTGGATTATTTTCCACATATCCTTCCATTACCCTGTGTGGGTTTTCAGTTACCCATTATCGTGCATTATGTCTGTTGAGTGAACCATTAAGGTAAAAGACTACTTCATCACTGAACAATATAGTTTGTTTTTCAAGCCATCTATATAATAAATTGACGTTTGACACACCCTGTACAGATTATAAGAAAATATGTTTATCAAGCTTCCCTTGAGAAAATAATGCCCTTCTCGTGATGTGCATTATGGCTCAATGGGTAAATAGTTAATGTTAATGAAAATTTTGTTTTAAGTAAGCCTTTTTATCAGCTCTTTAAATTATTTTAATAACCTCATGTGAACAGTTGCGGGATGCAAAGAATTATATAGCAGCACGTTACACATTCATCTCATTTGTAACATTACAGTAGAGTAGGGTTCCCATTCGTCTCGTTTTTCCTGGGACAGTCCCGTTTTTTGATAAAATGTCCCGGTGTCCCGAATTTATTCCAAATGTCCCGCTTTTTAAGGGTCCTTCCTGAAAAAAAAGTCTTTGGGTAACGGATTTTATTCCGTGTTTTAGTAGTGTTACTTTATCAATTTCCGGTTACAGTGGACCCTTGGTTTGAATCTCGAACAAAAATTCGAAAGTCGACCAAAACAGTGTTCATTTTGCGAATTCACCAATACAGAATATAAAACTGTTTTGGGTAACAGCAAGACAAGATGGCTCTCTCTCTTGCCTGCAGTCCAGAGAGTTATTGACATTTTCCCTGCATTGAAGTCATATTTCCTTTCCATTCACAAATGTCCTACCAGTCTCAAAAATTTCTTTGAAAATCCACTTTCAATTACACTCCTGCATTTCATTGCCAGCCAGTTAAAAACCTTTTCTGATACCATCAAATGTGTTGAAAAGCAAGAGACAACAGTAATTGAAGTGAAGGATGAAGTAAACAAACTGGTGGAAAAAATTAAACTACAGGAAGGCAGAAAAGTTTCTTACCACTACTGTGAGAAATCAGTTGCAAGAATTAGAAAAAGAAGGACACATAACAGCTGAAAAGTTTCAAAGCTATGCAGTAGATTTCTATGACACCTGCATTGAATATATTCAGGAGTGGTGTACACCATTTCTTACGCCTCTTCAGTCTATGGATTGGATCAATTTGAAGGGAAAGGAGTCTGTGACTTGGAAGAACATCCAAGAAAGCTACATATTCATGAAGACAGTGTCACCAAATTTTACCGTGAATGAAGAGGACTTATTTGATGAGTTTGCATGTGTGAAAAAATATTGTGAAAGCAAATTTGATGTGTGGAGTGAACTGAAGGATCAAAGTGTCAGTGAAAAATGGTGTGAGATGTTCGCTCATTTTACAACGCAGGATATAAATGCTGAGAACCTGAAATGCCTAGTTAATTTTTGTTTGGCACTGCCAGGATCCAATGCAGCTGTTGAACGTGTTTTTTCATTAATAAATGCGCTTTGGACAGACGAAAAAAAACAGACTTAAAATTGAGACAGTGAAAGCTTTAACCATTATAAAGACCCATTTTAAGGATTTCTCTTGTGCTGAGTTCAAATATCAGAAGAAAAAAAACTTCTTGAACAGGCCCATAAATCTGATAAATATTCTGATGAATCTGAAATATAAACTTGACTATTGTGTATTTTTTAAAGGTGCGATTTTTCTAATTAAGTATGTTTGTAATTTAGAATTCATTTTTAAAGTGGAAGTTGTGTTAGTTAATGTGTGCATTTTTATACCAGTATCTTATTTTAAGTGCAACATTCTTTGCATCTCAGCCTATCACTCACAGCCCACCGCCAATATCGGCGTATTTTTATAGATTTATTTGTGCTTTACCTTAATTTTTAACATGTCCCGTTTTTTTACAAAATGTCCCAGGTTTTTTAGGTAAAAATTTGGAAATGTCCCGGTTTTCAAACAAAACATTATGGGAACCCTACAGTAGAGTCACAGTGAAATCACCTTCTTTTCTCTTCTTTCTCTTCTGTCATACCAGGTCACTCATTTCTCTTTTATTTAAAAAAAAATCAACCACTTGTCTAAAGTCTAAGTCATTCTTCTGAAAGAAATACCTCTCCCTGTCTTCACTGTCTTACTGGCAAAAAAGTCTTTCAGACCTCGCTGTGAACTTCTGACCGTTGTCCTACTTAACATGGGTTTTCCCAGGGGATGACTACAATTCTAGCAAACTGGTATACAGTACTGTTATTGTCATACGACATTTGACCTCAGCGAGAAGTTAATTTAAAATAATAATTCTCCTGGTATCAGAATGCCAAATACGAGTGTATGTGTGTTTGGGATGGGAAGAGGCGGCAACAAGAGGTAAGATTCTCACTCCTCTAATCTAAAGTAGGCAGAATAAACCCTCCAAAACACTTAGTAGTGGATTTGGAAGAATCTCATTCTCTAAACGTCAGCCTAGCCTAACAGGCCATACCACGAAACATCAACTAGTGGTCCTGTCAAGGCGATTACAGAGGAGCAATGTCCATTTAAAGCAGCATGTTGGTCAGTTGAGCGAGTAAGTAGATCTAATATTGTTCATTTGAATAACATGAATAATATTCATATGTTTATCTACAGCTTATTAATTTAGTATCTTTTGTTAGACAAAGTTCTAAATGCATTTTCATCTTCATTGTGACATTAATTAATGTTCTTTGATTTTGTACGTGAGGCTACTGAACTATTTCTACTGAAAGTTTCATCTATGAACTATCCTTGTCAAGTTTTAATACTGAATGTTTTCTACTGTATAGTTTCATCTATGAACTATCCTTGTCAAGTTTTAATACTGAATGTTTTCTACTGTATAGTTTCATCTATGAACTATCCTTGTCAAGTTTTAATACTGAATGTTTTCTACTGTATAGTTTCATCTATGAACTATTCTTGTCATGTTTTAATACTGAATGATTTCTACTGTATGGTTTCATCTATGAACTATCCTTGTCATGTTTTAATGTGTTTATATGCATGTATCCTGTGCTATGATTATACTATCAGGTTATATGAATGCTTATAACATAAAAAGAGACATATGCAAGAATAGGCACTAGCACTGTAGCTATTTTTATGAATGTAGTAAGTTGACTGACACCGTACACCAATGGTTCTCAAGGTTTGAGACCAGGAACACCCTCAAATAGATATATTGCTCAAGTAGCAAGAATGTAAATCAGTGGTTCTCAAACCTTGGCAACAATGACACCCAGCAGGTTTTATGGTAGCATGGGAGACTATAACCCAGTGGTTCTCAAATCATTGGTGCCAATTACCCCGAACTGATTTGACTGTTCTATGGACACAAGGTAGACCAGTGGCTCTCACACATTTGGTGAAGCTAACAGCCCATAGGTTGGAGATCAATACGGTAAACCAGTAGGCAGCCAGATATAGGTTGAGATCCACCATGTATGCTTATAACGTCAGTTAAAACGGAATATTTCATAGATAATAGATAACACCTTGTTATTTGATGTTAGCTATGCTTGTTTAATTAGATGTCTGATGCATGATTAGCGTCCAACAGGTATGGGAAATGACTTCTTTGGCAACGCCACTAATGGAGCTTCAACTGTTTGTCCTAAAATGTTGTCTTACCAGGAGACCTACCTGTCCGAGGTCTATCCAGTAACCATAAGCAGTGTTCTGGAGGGCCGACAATCCATCCCAGTTGGTTATGAGCATTGTGTCAAGGCAGAGGAAGCAGTCCCTGCCACCCTCTGAAACCCTACTAGAATAACTTGCCGTACACGTCATGAAGCGCTGGGACAGACTGAACCCTTAGGCAACTAGAGAACATACATCCAGCAGCAGAAGTACACTCATCACTACAGCTACTTCAAATCTCAGATGAGTAGTGTAAATACCAAGCAGAACCAGTACAGAATAGCTAAATCGATCCACATGATGTTAAATTTATTCTGACATTTTTGTCAGAACCATTGATAGATTAGGTTAAGAAAGCTTATAGTTGTAGATTTTTGAATATATGTGAGAATCTATTATCATTTAAGTAAATTTAATATAACTGAGTCTGTTTTCACTTATTTTTGTAATTTAATATACACCCTGGGGGCTGAGCCGTAATTGAATTAACACTATTGGGTCGGGCTATTTTTAATGTGGGCTGACACCAAATCTCTTTCTCAGCTTTATGTTCTTTACATAGTCATTAGTAGGATTCTCGAGAAAGATTTTATAGTCCAGAAAATATTCTGTTTAGCATCACCAGAATTCTCTTTGAATTATGGTTTCTAGTACATTAAATCCCGAGGAGAGACAGTTCCTTTCAACCAGAAGACTGAAATCATATCATCTAGATATTATCTTTTATTCTTTCATCAAATATGTCACTCTCCTCAAAATTATGCATCACAAGTAGTATACTAAATAAGGCAGGGGGTATGCGAGAGGGCAGTCCACCCCCGAGTGACAACCAGGAGCGGTATGCAATAGCACATTATGATAACATGCGGTACTATTTTAAAAAATCCACATGAAACCATAATTAATTTTGCAGTGAACTAACTTTGGAGAGAAATGCTAAATACCCCAAGCACAACTAAATTGTCCTCTAAGTGATTTCAGAGAAAAATGCAAAGATGAATTATCCTTTGAGAATGTCCTGAAAAAAGATACATACAGCAAGAAATAATTGCCAAGATGAGTGGGAAACAGACACTTCCAAGTGAGTGTTTTATGAAGATTTATTAAGTTTACTAACATCGTTACAGTCCACAAATTTATGGGGAAAAATGGCTAGATACGTTAGCAGATAGGTATACAATTAGATACTGTTAGGCCCTTTTTCGGGTGGGAGTTAAGGGGTTGAGATCCTCACATGCGGGTCTGGTCTTTTGTAGACACACATGTGAGCGCATCTAAAGTAATAATATGTTTAATTATTTGCGTGCCTTCGTGCACTATATTTGAACACAATAGCGCAACTTGGTGCGATCGATTTGTTGCCAAACAGCAATGATGTTTGAGCAGATACATAGAGTCCTTTGTTAAGGGCAGACGTCTTCGACGAATATTAGTAGTAGGGTATGCGCAAAACAGGTCGCATTCAGGCGGCGGCGTGTGACTTTTATATAGCAAAAAACTCGATCGATTTCAGGCGGCGTTTCAGGCGGCGGCGCATGACTTTTATATAGCGATATATTTTAACTTAGGTCGCATTCAGGCGGCGGCGCATGACTTTTATATAGCGATATATTTTAACTTAGGTCGCATTCAGGCGGCGGCGCATGACTTTTATATAGCGATATATTTTAACTTAGGTCGCATTCAGGCGGCGGCGCATGACTTTTTATATAGCGATATATTTTAGCGGCGAGGCTTCCTCTGACGATCAGACGTATGACTTTTTATATAGTAATATACGATAATGGTGTTGTGTATACATGTATACAATATATATATAAAATCGGTAATGACGGAAAATTTAAAAAATCGATAATGTTGGGTTACTAAGAGGGTTTTTGAAGTGCCTTTTTTGGGCTGGCGCTGGTGACGATGTAGCTGGCGGGGTGGGTTAGGGTGGATTTTTGTGTGAAGTATTGTGTTGGTAGTGTATTTGTGTGTTTGTTTAGACATATATACACACATATATACATTCATATATACGGAGATGTGGTGACGTTGTCAGGATGCATCTGTGGTGACGGTGGCTTAGGTTACTAAGGGGTTTTTTAAGGGAACGGGTATTGCTTTTTGGTTGGCGGTGATGCCTCATGGGTGTGTGCTGGGGTGTAGCTGGTGGTTGTATGTATGATGCAGGAGTGAAGTGTTAGATAGAAGTATATAGTTAATGATCTCTTTTAAAAGAATACTTGAGTTAGAGAGGAAAATATAAAAATCGATAACGGGGACTTAGGTTACTAATGGATTTTTTAAGGAAGCGGGTATTGTTTTTGTGCGAGGGGGAGGATGACGATGTATAGTGGGGTGTGTTGGGGTATGGGTTATTGTGTGCGTGTATTTTAATTGTTGTATATATATATATATATATATATATATATATATATATATATATATATATATATATATATATATATATATATATATGAGAGTGAAGTGTTAGAAACCTGCACTAGGTCTACCATCGAAAGTGCGTCACGGTATTGTTGTGTATTGTTTATTTTACATATAGACATATTTTACAACAGTTATACGAACAGTTAGACGATATATACATATAATAGGGAGATATATTTAGACAATAGGAAGACGATAGTTAGACGATATATTTAGATAAGAAGAAGACTTTTAGACAATAGGGAGACAATAGGAAGATATATATATTTACATAACAAGAAGACGATATAGGTAACAAAAAGCGGTTTAGTTAATATAGTTTTTATTTTATATTCAATAGTGTTTTTGTAATAGCAAAACATATATGGTAATATATATAGTATTTTTTACAAAATGTACATTATGCAGTAATTTTTTATCAAATGAATATATAATTATATAGGAAAGACAGTATTTTTTAACATTATCAAACATTGATATTTTCACATATGAATGTACAATAATACATATATATATATATAGGTAGATGTATGTATATCACAGATTTTTATACATTATCACAGGGGTACAGGCCAGACCTTGAGGGATATGTGTCGTCACATTGTCGTCACATTGTCGTCACGTCGTAAGAAATAGAGGTGTTGTACATACCTGTAGGTATCTGTGTGTGTACAGACAGTTTAAATGTTGAGGGGTGAGGTGGTGACGTTGTCGGGATGTACCTGTCGTTTTATGTAAAAGTAAGATAGATATCATTGAAGCACTATACAAGGATTCAAGCAGTGCTGTTTTTGCAAGCAATGACATTGGAGAATTTTTCAAAACAACTGTAGGAGTTCGCCAGGGATGTATCCTGTCACCAGTGCTCTTTAACATTTATCTAGAACATATTATGCAGGAGGCTCTCTACGATTATAAATCAACCATATCGATTGGAGGCCGACCTCTGTGTAATCTACGTTTTGCTGATGATATTGATCTGATAGCTGGAACAGAATCAGAACTTCAAGACCTTACCTCTAGACTGGAGAAAGTAACAAGAACATATGGGATGGAAATTAATATAGAAAAAAGCAAGATATTGGTGAATAGCCATAAGAAACATGTTCCGACCAACATTACGTTAAATGGGCAAACGTTAGAAGAAGTTAACACCTTTAAATATCTCGGGTCCACTGTGGTGAAGTGGGATGTTATAAATATTTATAGGGGACTTAGTGTACTGACTGAGATCAGCTGTGAAGGTATCTATATCTAATGAGAGTAGTGTATTATAGATAACCTTACTTGCTGCCACATATATATATATCTCAGTCAGAATTATTCTGGAATAGTGTGATGACTACGTTATATGTCTAGGGTATGTGTATGATGAAGTGTAAGTCACAACAACAGACAGATAAACAATTTAATTTAATCCCCTACTCTTGACAACACTGTGACACTCACATACATATAACACTCTATGAGAATATCTTAAGGAGTCACTGATAACTTTTCAAATAACAATATGTATTCATTGTTGTTATAAAGGTATATGTGTCCTGATTCAAATACAAAGGAACCAGGGATCACAATCAATTTTAATTACAAGTATATGTACAGACTTTATCAATATGAATATTGTAGTGACATATATTATTAAAAATATCCTATGTGTGTCAGTTGTGTAGTAGTAATATGAGGTAATACTGGTTTTGTTTTGTTCAAGCTCTGTTGGTATTTGTCATCATGACTTCAATAGTTTGTCTTTTGGGACTAGTATTGGAGATGTTCTCAGTTCCTGATATTAAGACAATTAAATTCCCCTCTGAATGTTATTTTTACAAAGTCATTTCAAGATGAGGGGACATAATGTTGAGCTCAGCTGGCCAAATCAGCTTATCTTGCGTGATGGCGGCAGGAAAGGACTCCTCTGCTCGAATTCTCCCCTGGGCTCTGGAGACACCTCACTGATAGCTAAAAAGACCAAGGAGTATGCTGTCCGACTCTGGATTCAGCAAAGCTCTGACCAGGTGCTGCTCAGTACCATCAAGACCACGGTCCCTGTAAACAAGAAGGATGTACCTTCTACTTCATAACTAACTTATACTCTCTTTTTACACTGATCACAATACATCACAAACATTGAGTTCAGAGCGTTAGGCCAACTGTCAGCTTCATCTGAAATACTTTATACCAGTATTTACCTCCTTAATGGTTACCACGCCTCTGCACTTCCAGCATTATTTCTTTCTAGTCAATCATCCAGGTGTCAGTGTACTATTTGGCCATTCCATGCCGTTTTACTTTCCTCCGACACCCTCTGTTCAGGCTGGAGCATTATAGGCTTTATCTCCTGTTTGCCACTGAACTACACATATATATACAGGCATAAATTAACAATTCACATTCAATTTTCATTAAAAGATACTGAATGGTTCAAGCTTACCACAATTCATAGAATAAACACAGATACGTTGATTAGCAATGAATTCTGGCACATTTACTGGCACAAATTCCCATCTGCTTATGTTCCAGGCTTTTATTTAGCAAAATATGAGCTGGCTTCAACGCACTGTTGCTTTATCAAGCTTATTTAAACAAGTGGTTTCGAACTAACGCTCCTAAGTGATTATATCAGCGAGTCTGGCCAATCGAGCCACGTTTCGACAAGTGTTTGAAAAAATGTTACCTTCCTACGTCTCCCTAACAACCAAGATAGTATTTATAGCCCGACCAATCGTGGTTAGTCTTTCATTTGTTGCGCTCCAATCAATTTGGAGTTTACATGGTAGGCTATTTCTGTAACGTAAGGTTTTTTTTCAAACACGTTATAAAAAAATTTTATGAGCAGAAATGATTCCATGTTGTCAGGCATCCCCACTATTTTATTTTGGTTATAATTTATTAATTCCTGGACTATTTGCGTAACGTTTTACATATTCTTTGTCAGCAAGCCCTAAGGAACCCAAATATCCAAATTTAAAAGAGCTACGTGGCTGCGTTCAAAATATGCAATTCCTTCTACCTCCTGTTTCGAAGATGTGCTGTCTGGGTACTGTAATGTTTTCAAACGTAAACCCATATAATGTTATCTTTCCTAATAAGCGTTTTTTTGTGATTTTAAAACCTAACTCTGGGAAGGGTAGTGAATTTATCACTGTCCGTCTGAAAAAAAGTTAGTGCATGTAGTCTTACACGCGTGATGGCAGCATTTGTGTATCGCGCGACGCGTGTTTAGTGTTCGGCTTTCTGCCTCTCCCTTCTCGCTATCCTTTAGTCCATCTGTCTTTTGTTTTTGGTAACATAGTGTAGAAAAAGACATGAATGGAATTTTAAAATTTAGGTCAACTTGCATATTTCAAGGTTTTTCTTAGAAAGGCAGCACATTTTATTGTGTGTTTGGGAAACGCGTGTATGTTGCAGAAGGCCTTTAATATCAACGTGAAAGCGTTACAATTTGCCGACGAAGTAGAAAAGAAGGGGGATTTCGAGTACTGTCATTGTGACAGCACTGTTCTTTACCATTCTTCTTCCTTTATTTATTATATGTATTTATTAGGCTTTATATTTACTTGATAATTTATATATGTGGATTAGAATATTCCACGACATCTCCCCTCTTAAAACAGACATTATATGTCAGTCCTTTATTCTATATACACATAGAGAAATTTATTATTAGTTCTGGGGTTTACGGTGATTCTCATCACACGGATGGCGGCTTAAAAAATCCGCTCCCAAATTTGTTTTTCCAGATATATACTCAATGCTAAAATTATATGGAGCCAAAAGTAAAGACCATCGGAGTAACCTGGAGTTCTCATGCCTAGCCTGTGCTAGAAACGATAAAGGTTTGTGGTCTGTTTGCAACTTAAATGCCTTCCCATATAGATAAATATTGAATTTCTTTATCGCCCATATTACTGCAAGACATTCTTTTTCGCTAGTTGAGTAGTTGATTTCAGCTTTATTCAACTTTCTGCTAGCATATGCCACTGGGCTTAATTCCCCATCCAATGCATCTGATTTCTGTAGTAGAGTTGCACCTAACCCAATATTACTTGCATCCGTCCTTACTATGAATTCTTGACTTAAGTCAGGTAATTTCAAAATGGGTTTACTTGTGAGCTTTTCCTTCAATTCTTGGTAAGTCATTTCACATTGTGGTGTCCATGTAATGCGATCTGGATGTCCTTTACGTGTCAATTCAGTTAACGGTGCACATATGGAATTAAAGTTTTCCTGATATACTTCTGGTAGAAACCACATAATGAGACAAAGGATCTCACGTCCTTCTTGGTTTGTGGTCTCGGGGCTTTCTGTAGTTTCTCTAAATTCTTTGGGTCAGGGGTCATGTTTCCCTGATAAACTGTGTGTCCCAAAAATTCCAATTCTTTACATCCAACGCAACATTTGGTTGGTCGGGCTGTTAAATTTGCCTCCCTAAGTCGATTAAACAGCATGTTCAGAGAGTCAATGTGTTCCTCAAATGTTTCTGTTGCTATAAGGATATCATCCATAAAATTTGTTATACAGGGATTATTCAGAGGATCCAATAATTTTCTCATCATTCTAGAGAAGACACTAGGCGCATTCTTCAATCCAAATGGCAATCTATTAAACTCATAGTGTCCTTCTGAGGTACTAAAAGCTAGGTATGGTCTAACCTCAGGCTTTACTGGAATCTGATAATATCCTTTACTCAGATCCACTTTGGAGAAATATTTAGCTTTATTTAGTCTGGCAAACAGCTGATTTGTATCCGGCAATGGATCCACCTGTCCTTCTGTAATAGCATTCAGTCTCCTGTAATCTATACAGAGTCTATGTTCTCCAGAGGGCTTCCTTAAGAGTACAACACCGGAACTATATGAGGATTCACTGTGCGAAATAATTCCTTCCTTCAACAGATAGTCTATCTCTTCCTTCAAAGCTTTCTCCTTAGCAAACGGAATCGAATATGGTTTCATACAGACAGGTGTGGAGTCTATTAGTTTCATATCATATTCCAATAGGTTTGTATGCCCTGGTCGGTCTGTTAACACCTCTGCATGATTATTTAGAACCTGTTGCACTCTCTCTTTCTGAGTTTTCGTTAAATGTGTACTGATTTTCACCTGTGCTGCTATCTCACAGGGGTGTAATGGATATTCAAATGATGAAAGTGGTTCCTTTTTCATCTCCATGGCGATGGACAAGGTCAACAGGTGTGTCTCCTCCTGATGTTCTCTTTCCAAATATTTCTTCAGGAGATTCACATGATAGATTTTTTCTTCCCCTTCTTATCTATCTTATAATTTGTTCTAGATACCTTCTCTAAAACTGTATATGGACCCTGCCATCCAATTTGTAACTTATTCTGACTCCCGGGCAAAAGAAGCAGTACTTTCTCTCCCACAGCCAAATTTCTGTCTTTCGCTTTCCTGTTATAATAGGCAGCATGTTTCTTCCTGGCTTGTTTCAAATTTTCATTGGCAAGTTTCCAACCAGTTTTTAAACGAGTGGTCAGCTCATTCACATATTGGTATGAAGATGTAATGTTTTCCTCTGCCTTTTCATCAGTCCACGTTCTTAGCAAAGCTACATATGGACCTTTAATTGTGTGGACCTATTTGTCCATGCACCGGTATGGTCTCTTCCACTCGAAGCTTTATAGTGATGATTTTTCCTCCCAGAATTATCATTCACAAAACGACCGCTTCCAATTTTTCTTGTCTTGGGGCTTTCTCCCCTCTTAAAATTCTTGATGAGAGATTTCCTCTCTACATCTTCTTCCTCCAGTTGGTTTAAGTCCGATTGAGGGATTGTCGGCTTATCCTGGGGTAAGACATCTTTTTGCACTCTCCGCATAGTGGCCATTGTAAAACAGTTAAGTGAAGCTTGTCCGTGAAAAGGGGCTTCCCATTCCATTTGGTCCACTTTATCAAATCTATATTTCTTTTTATTATCAGGCCTAATTTTGCCCCGTGGCGTGTCCAGGTCCTGATCCATGTTCCCACTTGTGGGTGTTCCCTCATGTGCTATGCTACACCTTTCTACAAAATTCTCAATGTCCCATCTTGCTTTGGGCCAATAATAATTGTGAGCCACCTTTTGAATGATGGTACCTATCTTCTCATGGTCCCCATCTGGTTTCACATGTAGGCTCCTTATTAAGTCTGCCCTATATCTTTTTGGAAGAACCAGCTGTCCGTGACCTTTGGATCTAGCTCCAGTCTTCCTATACATCAACTTGTTTTTCATGTAAAAATCTCCCTTGCCTGGAGTGGTATGACAAGTTGACAATTTTCTGAAACAAGGCTTGAGTGTTTTATCCCCAGCCTGTGCCTTCCTCATCTCTTCTGGAGTGGTATCTAACATAATATCCTCCTCCTGTCTTGAGGTCGACCTGACCTGAAGGGTTGCCATATACACAGGTTTCCTTCTGCAACGGTCAGTGTCATGATTGTCCATCTGACAATTTTTACACCACCTTTTTCCTTGGTTGAAAGATTTTCTTTCATCATATTTCCTTTCATCGAATTGTGGGAATTTATTTTTATTTTCATACCGTGGCCTATCAAATTGGTGCTTACCTTTATTTTGATCCTTAGGATCAAATTTATTAAAGTTCTGTGGTGCCCTAAAGTTGTCCACCTGTTTCTTTTTATTACCTGTTACCTCTGCTTGAGCTGCTTGATACCTTTCAGCAACATTTAGCAACTCACCCAGCCTCTCTGCACCTTGTTCCATGAGAAACCTTCTCAGGTCTGGAGCCATGGACTCTCTTAATTGCTCTATAAGGACCATTTCCTTAAGATCTTGGGTTTTCCCCAGAGAAGTCCATTTCTCCAAGTATGTCTCTATTCGTGCAGAGAACTGGTGATAGGTTTCACCTGACAGTAGTTTAGCATTCCTAAATTTTTTTCTATAGAATTCTGCATTCTTTTCATATCTTAACAAAAGAGCCTGCTTTAGCATGTCATAATTTTCCTGATCACCTCTACTCATTTTTGCAAAAACTTCATAAGCTGCCCCACGAAGTCCCTGAGATAACTTTAAGCTCCACCTTTCTCTCTCTAACCCATACGTGGTAGCTAATAGTTCATACCTATTTAGGTAGCTCTCTATATCATCGTCTTTCTCAACAAAATGATCTAAATGAAAATTCATAGCTGAGGTTGAGGCTCCTTGGCTAGCAGTGGCATCAGAGGCAAAGGGACTGGCACCATTTTCAGGAGCATGGCCTTGAAACTCAAATTCCCTGAGTCGTAACTCATGTTCCCTTTGTAATCTCTTATCTTCTGCTTCCCTTTCTGCAGCTAATTTCTTCTCTTCCCTTTCTGCAGCTAATTTCTTCTCTTCCCTTTCTGCAGCTAATTTCTTCTCTTCCCTTTCTGCAGCTAATCTCTTGTCTTCCCTTTCGGCAGTCAATCTTCTTTCTTCTGCTTCCAATTTCTTAGCCTCAGCCTCAATCTGCAACCTCTTAGTCTCAGCCTCAGCCTCAAATTGTAACTTCTTAATTTCCCTTTCAGCCTCTAACTTTCTTTCGGCTTCAAACCTTCTTTCTTCGCGTTCAATAAATTTGTCACATTCCGTAGTGACATAGGCAACCATAACTTGCCCATCTAATCCTAACTCTTTTGCAGTCTGAACAGCAGCAGATCGAAACTTGGCCAGGTCCGCCATTGTCTATCACGTAAGTTTATACAATGTCTAACCAACAATTCAATTTCTACTATATATCTAATGGACAACACAGGCACCGTGAGCTCAACCTTATTTAATTCCACCCAAGGATACCTTTTAATTCTTATATTCCCTGAAGTGAATTACCCCCAATATTTTTAATAGGGAAAGATTCAAAATCCCAAGAGCGAGACCCCAATATATGTGGTGAAGTGGGATGTTATAAATATTTATAGGGGACTTAGTGTACTGACTGAGATCAGCTGTGAAGGTATCTATATCTAATGAGAGTAGTGTATTATAGATAACCTTACTTGCTGCCACATATATATATATCTCAGTCAGAATTATTCTGGAATAGTGTGATGACTACGTTATATGTCTAGGGTATGTGTATGATGAAGTGTAAGTCACAACAACAGACAGATAAACAATTTAATTTAATCCACTACTCTTGACAACACTGTGACACTCACATACATATAACACTCTATGAGAATATCTTAAGGAGTCACTGATAACTTTTCAAATAACAATATGTATTCATTGTTGTTATAAAGGTATATGTGTCCTGATTCAAATACAAAGGAACCAGGGATCACAATCAATTTTAATTACAAGTATATGTACAGACTTTATCAATATGAATATTGTAGTGACATATATTATTAAAAATATCCTATGTGTGTCAGTTGTGTAGTAGTAATATGAGGTAATACTGGTTTTGTTTTGTTCAAGCTCTGTTGGTATTTGTCATCATGACTTCAATAGTTTGTCTTTTGGGACTAGTATTGGAGATGTTCTCAGTTCCTGATATTAAGACAATTAAATTCCCCTCTGAATGTTATTTTTACAAAGTCATTTCAAGATGAGGGGACATAATGTTGAGCTCAGCTGGCCAAATCAGCTTATCTTGCGTGATGGCGGCAGGAAAGGACTCCTCTGCTCGAATTCTCCCCTGGGCTCTGGAGACACCTCACTGATAGCTAAAAAGACCAAGGAGTATGCTGTCCGACTCTGGATTCAGCAAAGCTCTGACCAGGTGCTGCTCAGTACCATCAAGACCACGGTCCCTGTAAACAAGAAGGATGTACCTTCTACTTCATAACTAACTTATACTCTCTTTTTACACTGATCACAATACATCACAAACATTGAGTTCAGAGCGTTAGGCCAACTGTCAGCTTCATCTGAAATACTTTATACCAGTATTTACCTCCTTAATGGTTACCACGCCTCTGCACTTCCAGCATTATTTCTTTCTAGTCAATCATCCAGGTGTCAGTGTACTATTTGGCCATTCCATGCAGTTTTACTTTCCTCCGACACCTTCTGTTCAGGCGGGAGCATTATAGGTTTTACATCATGTTTGCTACTGAACTACACATATATATACAGGCATAAATTAACAATTCACATTCAATTTTCATTAAAAGATACTGAATGGTTCAAGCTTACCACAATTCATAGAATAAACACAGATACGTTGATTAGCAATGAATTCTGGCACATTTACTGGCACAAATTCCCATCTGCTTATGTTCCAGGCTTTTATTTAGCAAAATATGAGCTGGCTTCAACGCACTGTTGCTTTATCAAGCTTATTTAAACAAGTGGTTTCGAACTAACGCTCCTAAGTGATTATATCAGCGAGTCTGGCCAATCGAGCCACGTTTCGACAAGTGTTTGAAAAAATGTTACCTTCCTACGTCTCCCTAACAACCAAGATAGTATTTATAGCCCGACCAATCGTGGTTAGTCTTTCATTTGTTGCGCTCCAATCAATTTGGAGTTTACATGGTAGGCTATTTCTGTAACGTAAGGTTTTTTCAAACACGTTATAAAAAAATTTTATGAGCAGAAATGATTCCATGTTGTCAGGCATCCCCACTATTTTATTTTGGTTATAATTTATTAATTCCTGGACTATTTGCGTAACGTTTTACATATTCTTTGTCAGCAAGCCCTAAGGAACCCAAATATCCAAATTTAAAAGAGCTACGTGGCTGCGTTCAAAATATGCAATTCCTTCTACCTCCTGTTTCGAAGATGTGCTGTCTGGGTACTGTAATGTTTTCAAACGTAAACCCATATAATGTTATCTTTCCTAATAAGCGTTTTTTTTTGTGATTTTAAAACCTAACTCTGGGAAGGGTAGTGAATTTATCACTGTCCGTCTGAAAAAAAGTTAGTGCATGTAGTCTTACACGCGTGATGGCAGCATTTGTGTATCGCGCGACGCGTGTTTAGTGTTCGGCTTTCTGCCTCTCCCTTCTCGCTATCCTTTAGTCCATCTGTCTTTTGTTTTTGGTAACATAGTGTAGAAAAAGACATGAATGGAATTTAAAATTTAGGTCAACTTGCATATTTCAAGGTTTTTCTTAGAAAGGCAGCACATTTTATTGTGTGTTTGGGAAACGCGTGTATGTTGCAGAAGGCCTTTAATATCAACGTGAAAGCGTTACAATTTGCCGACGAAGTAGAAAAGAAGGGGGATTTCGAGTACTGTCATTGTGACAGCACTGTTCTTTACCATTCTTCTTCCTTTATTTATTATATGTATTTATTAGGCTTTATATTCACTTGATAATTTATATATGTGGATTAGAATATTCCACGACATCCACTATATGTAGTGATGGAAGATCAAATAAAGAAATCAAGACAAGACTTGAGATGGCCTCAGCTGCCATGACAAGGTTGAATGTGATCTGGAAAAGTAACATCAGTTTTCCTGTGAAGATCAAATTATACAAATCACTTGTATTATCTATTCTCTTGTATGGGTGTGAGGGCTGGACACTCACTGCAGATACGGAGCGAAGGATTCAGGCTTTCGAGCATAAATGTTACAGAAGAATTTTGCGCATTTGCTATAAAGAGCACAAAACAAATGTCTATGTTAGAGAGAAGATAAACACCTATGCAGGCCATCAAGAACCACTTTTGTCAATAGTGAAACGTCGAAAGCTTGCCTGGTTTGGGCATGTAACTCATCATGACTCCCTTTCGAAAACGATCCTCCAGGGAACAGTCGAAGGTAAACGGAGAAGAGGAAGGCAAAGAAAATCCTGGGCTGATAACATCAAAGAATGGGCAGGACACGGTTTCTCCACACTTGTACGCATTGCTGAGAATAGAGAGCAGTGGAGGACCCTGTCTGCTGATGCTTCCACCATGGCACCCCTACGACCCATGACGGGTTATGGGTTGAGATGAGATGAAGATAGGGCGTTGCGGTGTTGTTCGTATGTGTAGATGGAGGATTTGTGTGCTCTGAATCCGATATTTTTCCCACCCTGTGCTTGTTGTGTGTTGAGGACGTCTGAGAATGTGTGTTTGTCTACTTTGTTGTGGTGTTTGTTCAAGCGATTGAGTGGTCTTGAATATGATATAGATAGAAGGATGTGGCCGGGACGGCTTCAACAAAATATTTTGTGTTTGGTCTGTTTAATTGTGCGTTTGTGATAATGTCGGTGTCTTGTAAGTTTGAGAGAAAAGATTTGAAATCTGTAATGTTGTTGATTAAGTGAGGCTGTTCTAACACACAGCTATTATTATTTGAGGCATGAAAGAAACGGAGGTCATTTGTTTCTCTGTGTCTCAAAACTACGTGGTGACTGATGTTAATCTTGAAGCGTTTTGTCTGTTGTGTAAAGACAGGAAGCAAAAGACTTTCCCATTCAATTCTTTGGCTATTATGGAAAAAAGTGAAAGTCGATAAATATTTATGTTTATTGGAATGTGTCTTGATCGCATTCCAATTCTGTGTATATATTTGTTTTATGTCAGCCTGTAAGTCTCGTAAGCTGTCTTCTTTAGACGTCAAGCGGGGTTTTTTTATATGGGGTTGGGTACTGGTCATGGGGCGTTTCTTGATCTGGCCTGTTTTTGGTGGGTGAGATGGGGTGGGACTTGTTGAATAGGGGGCTCTTGGTAGTGTGGACGTTGTTGTGGTGGTAGAGGCCGCCATAGATGCTGAGTCTGTTATGGCACCGGTTGGTGGTGTCTGTTGGTGCGTTGAGTCTGTTGTCCCTGCTGCAGCAGATGATGTCTTTGTGTCTGTTGATAGTGCGCGGTCATTATGGTGCGGTGGTATTGGTGGGTTCTGCGGTGTTGCTGCTGTGTCTGCTGCTGTTGAAGAGGTGTGTTGGTGTTTTTTGTGGATGCGTAAATTGTCAAGGCGGGTAAAGTTTTTATTGCAGACCTCACATACTAGTAGAGTCAGCGAGTGCCTGCTCTTGCTGTGTCGTAATAGGTCGGCGCGGTATCGGGTCTGGTAAATACTCCCCACATCTGCACTCATGATTGTGGCGGGTCGGTGCTGTGGCCATATGCCGAGTGAGATCATGAGAGAGAGAAAGAGAGAGATATTGAGAGTGTTCATGGACCCTCGCCTACTCTTCCTTATAACTAGTCTTATTGTTTAGTCTGTTATTAAAGGAAAGCGGTGTTAACATATCAGAATGGTCCGCGTGCGCGCTGTGGAAGCAAAGATATGGATTTAAAACTCAGCCCCGTTCGCGAGACAGTACCGAGTTGACCTGTCCTTTTTTTTAAAATAACGAAAATATAAGTATTTATTAAAGTGTATGTTAGTTTCAATTATGGTTATAGCAAGGTGACTTAATGTAATATGTTGATTGTGTTATCTCTATCTTTTTCCGTGTGTAGTTCAGTATTGTTTTAAAAGCCAAAATACGCTATTTTCTAAACTATTATGTTGTCTAATTTTCACGGGCTGGTTAGGTAGTTTGTAGTGACTCGAGTCCTTAGTTATTTTTAACGTAATATGTTTGTAGTTACTATGAGAAGTTCTTTATAGAAGCAGCTTGTGAGTACAGAAATACGACTCGAGCGCATGTGTTGTGGAATCAAATCAATTTATCGATCTACCCAAACATCTTTGCGCTACATCCAAGCAAGTATTTGAAATAGACTATTAGTCTATACAAGTTTAGAGTGTTGTTATCAGAAAGTATTACAAGTTGTAAGTATCACGGATAATTTTTTCAAAACCCAAATATAATTTGCTTTCGCACGAGTTTAACAATAGACGAGAAACGTAGATAAGGATTAAAGTAAGGAATTTTTCTCACTACTACACCCACCACATACAAAATAAGTCGGATAATTCTTAACTTAGCTAAACCATACACACATGTAAGAATTTAACAAACAACTATTATTAAAATACCTATTAGTCTAGACATATTAACTTTGAAAAACCCTTTACCAACACTGGCTAGCGAAAAAGCGAATACACAGACATGTCTTTAAAATAGAAACCAGATATTTAATACAACACACGGATAAGGAATAATAAGTTAGTCTCGGAGTTAACCTCTTAACAAAACACACAGATAAAAATAACAGAGATATTTATTTATGTTTAACACCTTAACACAAAAACACGAAGACCTAAAACATAAACGAAAACAAACGAATACAACCAAAACAGATATTTTTAAAGATATTTATTGTATATATCCTAGCGAAAACAGCTATATAAAAATATTTATTTTTTATACATAAAGAAGTGTTATATATTTTAACTTCCTATTATTATTTTTATATTATTATAGGGAAAAACAGACGAATACACACATATACATATAATACATTTAGAACTTTGCATAGGGTTTTCTTCCAGTCTCTGAGTGTTAAGAAAATACGCCTAGAAAAAATGAAAACACAAACACATACCCAGATATTTTTCCACAGAATACCCTTAAAAAGACACAGACATATATCTCTTAAAGGCCAGAGATATTTAACACAAAATACGAATAAAAACAGAATAACATACGTTTGGTGGTGAGCTGTTGCTTTTTCAGAAGTTTGATATGAGAAGGCTTTCACAACGTTTTTTCAGAGACGTTCACCGGTCCAGGTCTAGTTAAAGAATGAGACATGTCTAAAACAATTCGTGATTAAGACAATGACTTTCCAATAAAAGTAGTCCGAGCGTATGAATTTCGTGATGGAGCCATAGTGGTTGTTGTGTAGAGATACTGTTTCAGAAAATAGTTCACGCGCAAGCGCTTCGGCATGGTTTGGTCGATAAAAACGTTATCATAACGTATGAACAGGAAAATTGACCCCACCCTGGGTTGAAACCAGATCAATGACCCGCACAAAAAACATCACGCGTAAATTTCTGTTCACGTCACTAGGGCAAAACACAATCGAACAATAGTAGGAAATTTATAAAAGAAACATTCCTGCGTTCATGTGTTCGAATCCCAGCTACTTAAGATTTCACTTTTTTAATTTTTTAATTTTTTTTTATTTTATTTTACAAGTGGGGGATGTGGTGATAGGTTTTTATATTGTCTACCAATCGTGCCAAACAGGAGGCTACCATGGAAATATAGTACATTAAATAAATAGAAATATGTATGTGAGGTGATAGAAATATCCCGGCCGGGTTATAGAAATATGTCATCTAGACGACAGAAATACCCCCTCGATATGATAGAAATGTGACCACCGGGCAAACAATATTACATTAGTAAGAGATAAGCAAAGAAATCCCATCACGACAGTAAAGGGACAGGAAACAAGATGCGCAGGGCATATCAGAAAAACTCTGAACAAGGAACCACCAGAGACACAGTTCAATGTTCCTCAAGCTGAAAACGATCAAGCTGTTAATACAAACATTCCACGGAAGGAAGAAATCATCACGGCAATCAAGGGGTTAAAGAATGGAAAAACGCCTGAGCACGATAACTTAAATGCAGAGTTAGTAAAGTATGAACGTGTGTGTGTATGACCAAGGGCGTTAAAAGAAAAAAAACCACGCGTGTTTTGAGTTTTATTAAACATGGATGAGAGAGAAAGAGAGAAAGAAAGATAGAGAGAGCGAGAGAGAGAGAGAGAGAGAATAAACACAGTCTTATATGTAACAATCAGTTAAATAAGACACAGACAAGTTGAGAAAGAAAGAGAGAGAAAGAAAGAGAGAGAGAAAAGAGTGAGAAGAGAGAGAGACAAACAGAGAAAGAAAGACAGAGAGAGAGAGAGAGACAAACAGAGAAAGAAAGACAGAGAGAGAGAGTTAGAGAGAAAGAAAGAAAGAGAAAGACAGAGAGAGAGAGGGAGAGAGAGGGAGAGAGAGAGAGAAGAGAGAGAGAGAATAAACACAGTGTTATTTCTTATTCTATGTGAAGAAAATCCCCCGCGCGCGCTGTCAGACAGATATCGATTAAAAACTCAGTCTGTGGTTGACCCAACATGTTTGCTAGACATGTGACGCCCTTTCGTTTAAGTAATAAGCTTTATTAACGTGTTTTGCTAGTTTGTAACAAGGAGTTTTTCTTTGTGTAGCTAGACAAATATGGTATGTTCTAAATATTATTTTTAATGTGATAAAAGTGTTTATTAATTTTTGAGGTATCAGATTCTGTCTTTTTTATATTTGTTATGTTAACACAAATAAATCTCGCAAAAATGAACAAAAATACTTGTCTAACAGTAGGTGAGAAAATAAGGAAAATCTTTTTTCCTAGTACATAATCGGTTAAGGCTTATCAACCACTCTTTAAAAATGTTATGTCAAGATAAAAAATAAAAATTTAGTATCTGAGTTAACATCTTAACAGATAAAAATAACAAACAGATATTTGGCTACAGAGATATTTTTACAGCCTAACACAGACATATCTTTTTGTTTAAATATTTAATACAATACACAAACAACTAAAACCTTTTTATAATTTTATTAAATATTTTTACACCCTAACACACGAAAAACAGATATTTTTAAAGTTATTTATGGTCTCCTAACGAATACACTTATATTTTTAAAGATATACATCATAATACAGAGTACCGAATACACACACACACACACACACACACACACACACACACACACACACACACACACACATACACACTTAGACCTTTGTGTAGGTTATGTCTTCACAGTGTCTGTTAAGAAAAATACGCCTAGCGAACAACAAACGGCCAGATATTTAAACAGAGAAATAACAGACATATATTTAACATTCTAACGTGTTTCTCACTTTTTTGTTAAGTTTTATTTCAAAAATACTTTGTTTGATACTCTATTTTATTT